>JAVGWX010000002.1:52206104-52583604 GCA_036924085.1 Ariolimax columbianus | reverse complement strand
AGTGATGCATGTGTGTATCTGTATGTACCAAACACAGATAACAAAATTTGGGAATGGGTATATTTATTTTAGGTATATCACACCTTTTTTTTATTTTTTCAAAAAGTTGATACAGACCTTTATTTTTATTTTTTCTCTTTTTTTTTCCTTTTCAAATCATCATCATTTATTTGAAAAATATAGTGAAAATGCGATTAAATTAAATGTATAAATGTGATATATGAAATGGTATGATTATGATGATGATAAAATATATATACATTTAAAAAATGAAAATAAAACATTGAATAAGTAAAATACATGATTATATTTCTCCCGGTTCTTCCTACTGGCACGAGGAGCATCTGTGATGACTTCCCCTGTTCGTCTAGTTTTGGCACTTCAGTTCACTGCTCTCTCGGGTGTTAACATCCCAGTCATGTGTTCAAACTTGGTCTAGATGAAAGAGATTTTCTGACTTTTGAGAAAAACGATGATATTCTACTGGAATGGATCCTCTGATATCAATTGTTGTTGGAATTGGTAGTGGATTTCCATCATTTGTATTTGTGGGAGGGTAGGGGTGGGTTCAATGGACAGGGGAGGAGGTGGGTTGGATGATGACTTAAAGAGGTTTGGACAGAGATTGGCTTGGTTTGGCTTGGCTTCGTTCGTTCTCAATCTCCCGCTACCAAACCCTGTCAGAGCTTAAGTAGCAGAATGTAGTCCAGAGAACGGAATGCGTTGTGTCGTAGTTTACAGCTTGACTGCGATATTTGCACCTTTCGGTCCAACACATCCGACTTCAGCAAGCATTTTTTGAGTACCGGGCTAGCATTCCCTCTTCGATCTCTTCTCCTTAGCCAGTCTGCGCTGCTGCAGCCTTGTTATCCAGGATCACCACGTGGAGGTGTAGAAGGGTCTTGGCAGCTCTAGTTCCCTGGCCCTGACGCTAGCAGTCAGCTCTGGTTCGCTGGCCCTGACGCTAGCAGTCAGCTATGGTTCGCTGGCTCTGACGCTAGCAGTCAGCTATGGGTCGCTGACCACTGCAACTCATGCGCTGCTCAGCATCTTGATCCCAAGGATAGAGATTGCTGCTGGTTCTTGTAATCTCGTAGAGGAATATAAAATCAGTAAAAAGTAGAAAACTTATAATGATCTTATCAAGATATTGACGAGCCCCGATCATTTTTCCACAGCTTAGGATACTTTATACAATAGCCCTCTCATTGATGTATTGCTGTCGTGGTTGATATTACAAAGCTATGTATTATCATATTCCGAGCGCGCTGATAAAAGTGAACCGCCATCCTCCATGTTGTTGTCATGTGCTTGGCTTATTCTGCGTTACGCTCACTACTATGGGGATCACATCGATCCACATATTGTCAGTCAGGCTGCCTTGAGAACAGCATGCATCTAGAGAAAGCTACGGGAAAGAGAGATGTTGGTCTTTGATCAGTATATTGTACCTGACCTTTACTCGTCGTCCTTGTCCGTATATTGTGCCTGACCTTGACGCGGGTTTCAGTTCCCCCAAGAACGATAAGGTAATACGCATGTAAGTAAAACATAACGGTCAGTCCCATGGCATCAATTGCCGTCAGGGATGAAGATAACTCTTCATGGACATGTAAGGTGGAGTGGCCAGTTCCCTTCCTTGCTGTTTATACCTTCCCCAACTCATTCGTCGGGTACTCATTTACAGCTGGGTCGATTTGAAGAACAATCGTACCAGGAACGAATCACGCCCGGATTGTTTTCAGTTCGAACCTGGGGTGCTGTAATCCCAGTCTTAGCAAGCCGACTCATTGCCGACTAGACTATACGATCCATCAATGTAAGTGCGCTAGCTTGAATGGATAAAGAACTAGAAATCCTACAAGATATTCAGTTAAGAAAATTAAAATAAATACTTAATTAAGCGTGGGGAAAACAACAACAGCATGAAATGGTTACCTCTTTCGACTTCTTGCTTGCTTCTCTCTGGGATAGATGCCTCCGTGGTTATCAGCCAGGACAGAATAAAAATGGTAACCATGGTTAGCATAGGTTGCCTGGTCACGAGAAACATGCCTCCAGCTATCTGTGTCGTCATCCAATTGCAGGGAACAATTTCTGTAATTTCACTTAAATTGTCGATCCTCTGTCGGCTGATCTGTTGTTTGCTGGAGGTGTAGTCCTGATCGAGCGACGCGTTTTTCAGCGTCGGAGAAAAGTTTCAGATCTGGAGGTTGACTGTAATTTGATGTCCTACACTCCCTGTCAGTGGTTGAAAGTGGCGTGACTTCGCCAAATAAGATTAACTAAACTTAATTCGCAGTAATTGAAAGTGGTGTATTTTCGCAAGCAAAAAACGTTTTAACTCGTAAACTTTCAGTGGTTGAAAGCGGTATACCTAGGGTACAAAATTTGTAGCTCTTAACTTTACTCAAAAACTACTTTCATTTCAGAAAGTGAATGTCACGGCAAACCTTAATCTGTACGAGCTTATATATCATCGTGGCCAGGTGTAGCGGGGAGGTGTAATCCGTGCTGTTCAAGCAGGTAGATCTTACAGGTGAACAACTGCTCCGGGACAGGACGAGTGACTGTTCCACGTGTCAACATATGCCATGCAAAACTGAACAGAAATTGTCATACGTCCTCATCACAAAGTGCAAGTCTATTTGCGGAATAGAGAATCATTATTATAAGCCCAGTTAGCGTTTCGTTAGTTCTGTCTTCGGTCTCGATACGCTCCAGTCTACCCAGCTGTGTTGACAGACTAGACAATTATGTCTCAGAATAATACTGACACCATATTTATATATCAGTTGTCTTACTGTTTAGCAGAGTGGTTAGAGCGTTTGCTTTTCGTCATGAAGTACTAGGTTCATTCCTTGATCTCAACACGCTCCAATTTAACCTACAATAAAAATGTACCTGACTTTACAGTAGATTAGGTAAGGCAGCGAGGAAGCCGTTCACCCCACTTAAAATATGAAATGATACCTAGTAAAATACAGCCTTCAACACTTCATCTCTGACGACATTGTGTTATTTAAGATCACTTTAACTGTTTCTGTTTGTCGCTCTTGACGTGTCTGCACTGTACAGGCAAACTATCCATTGTCTTTTCCTTATGTCTGACTCTTCTCTGGGTCAGTTCTATCTGATGTCAGATTAGTCCTCTGGGGGATATCTTACGCATGACTTACAAACTATCGTTCCTACTTTTGTATTCATTGACGGTGTTCGCTGCGGGAAATTCATTTGGTTGAGGAATAAAGGTCGCTACCTAGCAGTCACCGTGTTATTTGTGAGTTATAATTTTATTTTTTATTTTAACGTAAAAGAAACTAGGCGTCACAATGTATTTTTTTTTAAATTTCTCATTCGCTTTGCTTCTTAAGGCGGAGTGCAGTATACAGTTATGCACCTCATAAGGTCCCGTTAAGGCAACGTCAGACCGCATATACGTCAGTGGTCCCTTAAGGAAATAATAACATTCAGAAATTCCGATCGGAGAACCGGCATAACCTCTGCGAGAGAAACAGCTTCTCGCAAGCAATACGCATATCTAACATCTCTTATATACAGTTCACAGCCATTGCGATGCCAAACGTATAATAAATACCCAACAACAGCCTCTATACTCACGGAACCCTACGTTCGCCTTGCAATCTCTAATTGGTTAGGGTATATCACAAATTAGATATAAAGTATATCGCAGTTTACATATTAGCATACGTATAGTATATTACAGTTTACATATTAGCATACGTATAGTATATCACAGTTTACATATTAGCATACGTATAGTATATCGCAGTTTACATATTACTCTACGTATAGTATATCACAGTTTACATATTAGCCTACGTATAATATATTGCAGTTTACATATTAGCCTACGTATAGCATATTACACTTTACATATTAGCCTACATATAGTATATCACAGTTTACATATTAGCCTACGTATAGTATATCACAGTTTACATATTAGCCTACGTATAGTATATTACAGTTTACATATTAGCCTCTGTACGTATAGTATATCACAGTTTACATATTACTCTACGTATAGTATATTACAGTTTACATATTAGCCTACATATAGTATATTACAGTTTACACATTAGCCTACGTATAGTATACCATAGTTTAATTTTTTTTTAAACAACTATATATACTATATCGTAGTTTGCATTATTTTTCTACTTAACTAATATAGAGTACAGCATTACCTTCCCATACACGAGTACACCATTACCTTCCCATATACGAGTACAGTATTACCTTCCTATATACGAGTACAGTATTACCTTCCCATATACGAGGACAGTATTACCTTCCTATATACGAGTACAGTATTACCTTCCTATATACGAGTGCAGTGTTACCTTCCTATTTACGAGTACAGCACTACCTTCCTATATACCAGTACAGCATTATATTCCTATATACGAGTACAGTAATACCTTCCTATATACGAGTACATTATTACCTTCCTATATACGAGTACATTATTACCTTCCTATATACGAGTACATTATTACCTTCCTATATACGAGTACATTATTACCTTCCTATATACGAGTACATTATTACCTTCCTTTATACGAGTACAGTATTACCTTCCCAAATAGAAGTAGTAGCCCTGTCAGTAATGACTGACTACAAGATGATAAGACCTTGGAGTGGTACAAACAATTATATTAATCGTTCTTGTTGTATTTCTCCATGCCGCGTTGTCGTCTCACTTCTCCGTATTGCAAATGCTTCTTTTCACCAAGCGTTAGGTGGCCCTTCATGGTACATCTCCCTGGTCTCCGTCTTTCCATAATGTCACACTCATACTTAGGGCCTTCATATCGCGCTTACACAGATCTTTGCCATCCGCCAACTGTCCATAGACGTTATCTTTGGGAATCCGATCATCTTCCATGCGATGAACATGAACAAACCATCGCTGCCTAAGGAGAGTGTACACGCTTGGGAGACGGGTGCGAGAGTGTACTTCTGCATTTGTTACTCTGTCCCTCGATATAATTCCAAGAATGGATCGCAAGCGCCGTAGATGGAAAGTGTTAAGCCTGTGCTCTTGCTTGTCCAAGCTTGTCCAAGCCTAGCGACCATATAGAATCGTGCTGACTATAGTGCATTGTATTTACAGTACGTTAGCTGAAATACAAACCTACTTATTTCTTTATCTGAAATATGTGTACATTATCTAAATTGTTTATTCAGTACACTTCCGTATACTATACAACTTTCCTACGTAAATAGTATGGTGTTTCGCACAACGTTCAAATCACACAACGCTTTTTTCAAAGAACGAATCATGGACTCAAGAGACGCATACGTGTACTGTTTTCACCTCTACGAACTAGTGACTTGAACACGCTTTTAAACAAATATATATATATATACTTTCAATAGTGTCACGACATCGAGTTATCATGAATCCGAACACAAGCTAATTCGGGTTTGAAGCCGTGCAACTAACCACACTGCCACGCCCTCTCCTCGATCCCCAAAATGGTTGGAACTCGTGTCTCCAGACTAATAGATCAGCATCATAATAGCTATGTCGCACGTCTTTCACGTGACGTGACATAACCAATCAATGTAGGCTCCTAGTGCGTGCACTAAAAAACAAAGCAATTTTATCTGAACGGGCTCTTAGGAATGCAAGTACTTGCAATCCTCAGATGATGTAACGAAGTGAAGGCAAGAACACATAACTCTGGAAGCTTTTGGAGCACACAAGAAACGGAAGGGAAACGGGAGCAAGATAACTGGAAAATATACTTTAAATTGTGTATATTTTTAGTTAGAAAACTAGAAAACATACTTACATTGATGTGTACATGTTGAGTAAGAAAACAGAAAACTTACTTACGTTGATTTCCACATGTTGAATTAGAAAAAAGAAAACATACTTACATTTATTTGTACGTGTTGAGTTAGAAAACAGAAAACATACTTCTACTGATGTGTGTGTACATGTTGAGTTAGAAAACAAGAAAACATTTTTACATTGGTGTGAATATGTTGATTTATAAAACAGAAAATATACTTCTAACGATGGTTACATGTTGAGTTAGAGAACTCGAAAAATTCTTAAATGTATGTGTACACACTTCCATAAAGTGTACATGACCAGTTAAAGAACTATAAAACACACTTCACTAATGTGTACATGACCAGTTAAATAACTATAAAACACACTTCATTAATGTGTAAATGACCAGTTAAAGAACTATAAAACACACTTCACTAATGTGTACATGACCAGTTAAATAACTATAAAACACACTTCATTAATGTGTAAATGACCAGTTAAAGAACTATAAAACACACTTCACTAATGTGTACATGACCAGTTAAAGAACTATAAAACACATTTCATTAATGTGTAAATGACCAGTTAAAGAACTATAAAACACACTTCACTAATGTGTACATGACCAGTTAAAGAACTATAAAACACACTTCACTAATGTATACATGACCAATTAAAGAACTATAAAGCACACTTCACTGGTGTGTGCATACGTAAGAAACATATAAAAATAAACATTGACACCTTAAAGCACGCAAATGTTAAGACACGACGTTAGAGCTGCCAGTGTGGCGGACTAATCATATACAAAAGTGACAGAGTTAGTAGGAGGTCTTTAGACGAGCAAGCCAGCGAGGAGGCCATTGCTGCCATAGACGCTACTGTAAGTTCTCGCGCTCAACATCACGTGCGAGACATGGCGAGAGTTCACGTCTCGGAACGTGCGGAATGGGAGAGCAGTGATTGATGTAATAGAGTTTCTGGTGTATGTGAAATCAACATTACATTTCAGACAAAACTGTCGATAGGTAGTGTTGAGTAGCAATACACCCACTCGAATGGTTCTACGGAGTATCCACTGTAAACTTTCAAACATATTCGTTAGGGCGACTACATTGTTGTGATTGGAGTTGGCAATCTCAGCGTGTAAAAAGGTAAAAAAAATATAGTGCCATTAAAATCAGCCATTGCAAAAACTTTATGTAAAGGGGCCAGCTTCAATGATTGCCGATGATTCACATTGGAACGAAAAGGTGAAAGATTGTAGATGTTTGGAAACAAGGCTTACTTTTGGAAGGACTATTTGCAGTGGTGGTCTGTGCTCACATTGAAACGAGTAGGTGAATGATTGATGATTGTCTGAAATCCTCCTAAGTGCGTGCTACCAGGAGTGAAAATTAAAGGGAGATTGTAACATTCCAAACATATCGTATAAGGTGACTAAAAAGGATAGGTCATGGGAGTAGCAGCCTCATCATGTGAACCATGGCTTTTGAATATGCCAATAAAATTGCATAGATACAAGTTTCCAGTGTGTGTGAACTGAGGCCGGGGAAGAAGGGATGGGACAGATGTATGCTGATCATGTGGTTCACATAATGAAATGGACAATCAATCAATCAATCGTAAAATGACATCACCCCAATAGATTCAGGGTATCTAAGAAAACGTTCGATGCAACGTTCAGGTATGTTGTAAAGGGCAACTCATATGGGAAGTGTATGGTACTAGTTGCCAGGGCATTTAAGACAAAATGCCTTTCCAAATGTAGGCCTACCTTGACGGGGATGGAGAGCTTGCGTGTCCCAGTGATCCAGGGGGCTATGCCGGCGGGAGTTTTACTCCTGTTAGGGTCACCCAAGCCGGACAGGTCCTTGGAGAGGGGCCAGACTAAGAGGCCGATGAGCAGGTGGAGCCCTTTAGGTGGAGCTGCAGAACCCACCGGCGAGTGGTACACGCTCTGGGCTAAACCAATCCACCCCCACTTCATGGGTTAAATGCATTCTTGCCTCGTTCTTTACTTTTGTCTTCTATCAGTCATCCCAATGGACGCAGAAGAGATGCAGGCCAGAGGACATTGCACCTCTGCCCCTTTGTGACAACCTCCCAGGTGGCGGGAAATGCCAGGCGTACCATCACTGCAGAGGAGCCAAGAATACTAAAGGGGAGTAAGGAGATACCCCACTCACATGTACATGCTACGTTTCTGGCAGGACGTGACGATCCTGGGACACAGACACACTGGACTGCCTCTCTTCAGGGATACTTGAAAAATGGGTCCATAAGTTCATATCATCATCATCACACATCCTTTCGAGCAAGACCACAGTCTGCCCAAGCAACGTTAAGGTGCTGAAGACGGAGGCAACCAGCCAAAAGGCGTACCACAAAAATCAGGATGCCACGCAAATACGCAACATGAGAGTATGCCTATATCTGCAAAACGTTATGGCGCTCGGCCTATGGTGGACAACCAGGCAGGTACAGTGCCGGGTCCCCCGTCTCGAAAGGGCCCAAACTTTATTACTGGAGGTCCTTCTCGGATGCCTAGTGGAGTCGGGAGGCACGAGAATAGAGCTACTGGCAAAAACAAAACCCAAAACAAATAGAAGATCACTTAAAATAATGCACTGGAATGCTGAAGGCGTCAACAGCAAAAGAGATGGCTATAGTAAAAAATTAGAGCTTGAGAATATTCTATATGAAGAGCAAGTCAATGTATGCTGCTTGCAAGAAACGCATCTCAATAAAGATATAGCCTTCAAAATTAGAGGATACCAGTGCTATAGGTCTGACCGGAAAGACAGGCAGAAGGGTGGAATACTGACACTTGTGAGAAATAGCATCAATGCTTATCAGCAGGAAGTATATATGGAGGGGGCAGAATACCAGATGATGCATCTCAAGACAGAAAGTACAGAATTCCACCTTCTAAATTATTACTGTCCGAGTGATCGTCCACTGGCACTGGATACGATTGCAACAAAGGAAAGACTGATTGTGTGTGGAGACTTCAATAGCCAATCACAGAGCTGGGGCTATGATCAAATGGATAGGAGGGGTGAGGTGCTAGAAAACTGGCAGGATGACAATGGACTTATCCTGATTAACCAGCCAACAGACCCCCCGACCTTCTACTCGAGATCATGGCACACCACTTCTACACCAGATTTGGCATTCCACTCACCATGCATGGAATGGAACATTACACGCATTGTAGGGAAACAACTTGGAGGTAGTGACCACAGACCAGTATTTCTAACTATTGAAAATAAATATGTCAAGGAAAGTAGTACCCTGCCTCGGTGGAATTACAGGAAGGCAGACTGGTCAATGTACCAGCATCGGTCTAGTGTGCTGACTAGAAATCTAACAACAGATGAAGACATAAATAAGGTAGTCGATAATTTCAGCAGATGCATACTACAGGCTGCCCATGAAACAATACCTAGAGGGGCCCGTAAACAATATAGGCCATAATGGAATAGGGAATTAGAACAACTGCAAAACGAGGTAGAAACATCTAGAAAGCAAGCAGAGATTAGTCCATGTCAAGAACACCACAAAAAATATCAACATGCTAAGGCCAAATTTCAAAGGGAAAAGTTGCAGGCTAGAAGAAGAAGTTGGAGGGAGAAAACAGAGTCTCTGAACTTTGAAAAGGATACTAGGAAACTGTGGAAGTTGGTAAAACAACTTAATGATGAGGGTGCACAGAGAAACACAAAAATTACATTAAACAAAGATGGAAACATCCTCACAGGCAAACAAGCCGCTGATTACTTTGCGGACTCTTTTGCAAAAGATAGCAACATTAAAGTAGACAGAGAGAAACAACGAAGTGTTTGTGAGGAACGACAAAATACAGGATGAGATGGTGCCATGCCCGAAGTTATGGAGACACCAATCACATACAAAGAACTGGAGTTTACAATATCCAAACTGAAAATGAGAAAGTCGCCAGGAACAGACGGAGTGTCCAATGAGATGATCAAGAACTTGGGAACAGCAGCAAAAACAAAGCTGCTTTAGATCTTCAACATTTGTTGGACATCAGGTACAGTCCCACAGACCTGGAGAGAAGCAATCATGATACCACTCTCAAAACCAGGGAAAGACAGTTCCATGGCATCCAGTTATAGACCAATCAGCCTCACAAGCTGCATATGTAAAACAATGGAACGTATCATCAACCTAAGGCTCCAGTGATATCTTGAGAGCCAAAACCTTCTTGTGCCACAACAGGCAGGATTTAGGAAATGCAGCTCCACTGAAGACCAGGCAACATACCTCTTACAAGAGATCGAGGACGCATTCCAGGACAAGAAATGAGTATTAGCAGCATGGATAGACTTAAGGAAAGCTTTTGATAAGGTTTGGAAAGAAGGACTTTTAAAGAAACTGAGAAATAATGGAGTGATGGGTAGGATGTGCAAATGGATAAAAGCATACTTACATAACAGAAGAGCCAGAGTCCAACTAGATGGTCTCAAGAGTAAGAAAATTCTACTGCGTCATGGTGTGCCTCAGGGAGGAGTTCTTTCCCCTACACTTTTCATAGTCTTCATCAATGACTTGATTGCTGAGCTACCACAAGGAACAAAAGTTGCAATGTATGCAGATGACTTGGTAATATGGTGTGTAAATGAGCAAGCAACAGTGGCCACCAGAATGCTGCAAAGAGCTATTGATGCCTTGACCTCATGGACAAACAGATGGGGTGTAAACATTAACACCGAAATATGTAGCACTACGCTTTTCACCCTCTCCCCAAAACAAAAAGCTGGAGTTATCAAGATAAATGGAGAACACCTCAAAGAAGATAAACAACCCACCTAACTTAGAGTTACATTTGATGATAGGTTGACATGGAGGGAACACGTCAACAAGGCAGCCAAAAAAGCCAGGAGGAAGTTAGCCATCCTGAGAAAATTAAGTGGAACCACATGGGGTGCTAGTGGAAAAATACTTAACAAAGTTTACCAACAAGGTATACGGCCACATCTGGAATATGGGTCAGCAGCGTGGTGCCCCGCAGCAAACACTACCCTAAAAGAGGTGGATAAGGTGCAAAATCAGGCACTTAGGGTCATTACAGGAGCAATGAAATCAACACCTATTGTGGAGATAGAAAAATGGGAAGGATACAAGCACTAAGAGAGCGCAGAGACACAAAGGTATTAACACAGGCAGAAAAGTTCCACTGCATGCCGAGCCATCCAATGAAAGACAGATTTCAAAATTTAGCAATGGGAAGACTGAAAAGAAGTAGTTTTATGCATCAGGCGAAACGACTTCGCAGACAAATTATGGATCTACCTGAAGTTGACATCCCCCTAAAGTCTGTGCCAGAACAAACCCCTTGGAGACAGGAGCACGGACTATCAGTATGCATTCAAACAAAAGTGAAAGGAATATTAGACAAGGATGAACAGAACAGTGTGCAACGTAGGATAGTGATCCTCAATTTCCTGGATGAAGAATACCCACAAGACCTCTGGATCAGAGTATACACAGATGGGTCAGCACAGAATGCAGTAAAGAATGGTGGAGCGGGAGTGTACATAGAATACCCAAACAACATTAGGGATACAGTCAAAATACCAACTGGGAAATTCTGCCATATATATGATGCAGAAATACAGGCAATCAAGGTGGCAACTGAGAAACTGTTGAACACCAATGTCGGTCCACAACCTGTAGCATTTCTTACAGATGCACAATCAGCACTCCAAGCACTTAAATTTGAGAAACTGCCAGATCTACAGGCTCTACTGTCTGAACTGAGCAACCAGCGCAAGATTGTCATGCAGTGGATACCTTCTCATTGTGGAATACCAGGAAACGAGAGAGCAGATCGACTGGCAAAGGAGGGTGCTGCAGACGAGCAACCAGATGTGCCAGTTACATTCCAACAGAAGATAAGGATGATCAAATCAATCAGAAAGCCACCAACAGTAACACCAGATGATTACCATAACATGAATAGACAAGAGCAAACTGTTGTGTTGCGCCTTAGAACAGGACACAATCGACTCCGCAGCCACATGTACACAAAAATGAAGATTGGCAACTCAGCCATGTGTACATGCGGACAGGCGCCCCAGACAGCAGAGCACATACTGCAAAACTGCCCCGAATATGATATTCAGAGAAAATCTCACTGGCCCATAGAAACAACACTGGAAGAGAAACGTTATGGACATGTGTGTGAACTACAAAAGACAGTGAAGTTTATACAAGAGACAACATTGCAGATAAGACAATATTTTAAAGCGAACGAAAGAAGAAGAAGACAAAATGCTAATCAAATATATATTTCAAGAGCACATAATGTACAGGCTTTCTGTAAGGTTTGAACTGCATTGAGGGCTCTATATTTTGTAAGGAGCGAAATGAAGACTAGATAGTTTTACATCTGTGGTAGACATAGAGTGGAGAATAATCGTATTTTGTGTTGGGACTATAGGCTGAGTATATTTGTATTCTTTGTGGAGAGATTTATATGGAATATAGTAGTATTTTATTTGGAGAAATTAGATGGAGCATGATTGTATTGTGTGGAGAAATTATATGGAGTATATTTGTATTGTGTGGAGAAATTAGATGGAATGTAGTTGTATTCTGTGGGGAGAAATTAGACGGAGGGTAGCTGTATTTTGTGGGGAGAAATTGGATGTTCGACGGAGAAACCTGTTTATCCAACTATCAGCCTCTCATCTCTTCCCTTTCCCAAACCAAGCCGGACAGAACAGTCTATTAAAAGCAAATGTTGAACATTCTCTTTCCGGAATAGTCGCACGTGGAGGTAAGCTATCTTGTTGACACTCAGTAACCAATGAGCATTCACTTCAATAAACCCGTCCCTACCGTAACAATCTCATTGTTGACTCCTTCTGCCACCCATCCCATATAGACTTTCTGTCCCATATTTCCTCTCCGTGGACACTAATGGCTCCAGGAACTAGCTCCGTGTGTTAAAACGTGGAAGACAAATAGCCAGTCAAGATAAATACTGGGCCCGATGTATTAAACGCCTGGTCTTTGACGATCCCAGGAGAAATATTTGGTTTCTGCCAATCACACAGTGCCCTTGTGTAATGTATGTGAGTCTTTTGTTGGATATGTGGCGAGTCTTTTGTTGGATATGTGGCGAGTCTTTTGTTACACTGAGAACAGAAGAAACGTCTGGGAGTGAGAATAGTGATTGAATCGTTTCTACAACCGCTGGCAAAGGTTTACATTTTTGTTAAGATTTTCTATTTACATGTCAACGGGTTAGTTTTTAAAGTTCCGAATCTGCTCTGGCATTGTCTGCAGAAGGCTTCACACAACAAACACACGGTTTGCATACAGATGCAATCGAAGGTGAGGATGTAGCAAACACTGCCAGCAAGGATGAAGCGTACATGTTTTCATCTTACTAGAAATCTCCTTAGCTGTTAGCCAGGTACTCATTTACAGCTGGGTTGTTGTTGTCTGAAGATACTTGTTATTTTCACTCTTGGCGACGTGTTTTTGATAGAGGGTTATAGTGGCCTACTCAATGCGGAGGAGCCGATGTACCTTCCCAGCCGGGCTATCGGGGTTCGGAACCCAGTTGGTGCGGGGTTTTCCCGTTCACAAAACGGCACATGAAGTCGGTTAGTTAATTAGTTAGTTAGTTTTAGTCAATTAGTTAGTTTTTTTTCTACTTATGCTGTTAAAGTGTCGTAGGGAGCTTAAGTAGCATATCCTGCTCCAAATGCGATGAGTCGGTCAATGTCAGTCCGAGTCGGTGCATAATCACTTTTATGTCGTCTATCCACCTGCTTCGCGGCCGCCCCTTGCTTTATAGCCAGATCAACAGGTCATTATTATGGGGACCAAGGAGTCGATCCCCATCTCGTTGGTCAGACTGCTGCATCACATCATGTTTCTTTGAGAGTGAAAAGGACATGAGGTATGTTGCCCCTGACGCTGATGGTTAGTTGTGTCTCCATTTGCAGCTGGGTAAATTTGAGCGTGTTGTGACCAGTAACTTGTCAGCACTAGCAAATGGTTGGCAGAAGATGTTAAACAGGGCACACATTGTTGGTAACATATATTAAACAGTTCACAAATGGTTGTTAGAAGATATTAAACAGTTCACAAATGTTTGGTAGAAGATGTTAAACAGTTCACAAATGTTTGGTAGAAGATGTTAAACAATTCACAAATGGTTGTTAGAAGATGTTAAACAGTTCACACATTTGTTTTGTAACATGTTAAGAAGTTCTCAAATCGTTGGTAGAAGATGTTTAACAGCTCATAAATTATTTGCACAAGATATTAAAGTCTCAAATGGTTTATACAAGATGTAAAACAGAGCACAAATGGATAGCATAATATGTTTAACAGTTCACACATTGTTTTTTAAGATGTTAACAGGTCACAAATTGCACGTTCAAGATGTCAGTTTGTAAAACATATGAACAAAATGTTAAATAGTCACAAATTGTTTAAATATTTTGTTTCTATTATATATATATATATATATATATATATATATATATATATATATATATATATATATATATATATAGTCACATATTGTTTCTATAAGATGTATAGCCACATATTGTTTCTATAAGATGTATAGCCACATATTGTTTCTATAAGATGTATAGTCATATATTGTTTCTATAAGATGTATAGTCCCATATTGTTTCTATAAGATGTATAGTCACATATTATTTCTATAAGATGTATAGCCACACACTGTTTCTATAAGATGTATATCCACATATTGTTTCTATAAGATGTATAGTCACATATTGTTTCTATAAGATGTATAGCCACATATTGATCATAGAAGATGTAGAGTCACATATTGTTCCTATAAGATATATAACCACATATTGTTCCTATAAGATGTATAGTCACTTATTGTTATTATAAGATGTATAGCCACATATTATTTCTATAAGATGTATAGCCACATATTGATCATATAAGATGTATAGCCACATGTTGTTTCTATAAGACGTATAGCCACATATTGATCAAATAAGATGTATAACCACATATTGTTCCTACAAGATGTATAGTCACTTATTGTTTCTATAAGATGTATAGCCACATATTTAATCCTATAAGATGTATAGCCACACATTGTTTCTATAAGATATATAGCCACATATTGTTTCTATAAGATGTATAGTCACATATTGTTTCTATAAGATGTATAGTCACATATTGTTCCTATAGGATGTATAGTCACATATTGTTCCTATAAGATGTATAGTCACATATTATTGCTATAAGATGTATAGCCACACACTGTTTCTATAAGATGTATAACCACATATTATTTCTATAAGATGTATAGTCACATATTGTTTATATAAGATGTATAGTCACATATTGTTTCTATAAGATGTATAGCCACATATTGATCATATAAGATGTATAGTCACATATTGTTCCTATAAGATGTATAGTCACATATTGATCCTATAAGATTTATAGCTACACATCGTGTGTACAAAAATTTAGACAGATCACACATTCTTTATGAGGGAGTGGTATTCACAGAGCAGGCTAATTCTTGAAGTTGGGTGATTAATCACTGTGGTGAGGTGACATGTTCCTGTGGTGAGGTGACTTGTTCTTGCGGTGATGTGACATGTTCTTGTGGTGAGATGATATGGTCTTGTGGTGAGGTGACATGTTCCTGTGGTGAGGTGACATATTCTTGTGGTGAGGTGCCATGTTCTTGTGGTGAGGTGACATGTTTTTGTGGTGAGGTGCCATGTTCTTGTGGTGTGGCGACATGTTTTTGTGGTCAGGTGACCAGAACGTGTTGTGAGGTGAATAGTTATTTTGCCCTTTGACCATCAATTCCCTTTACAATCACCTGCTTTTGACTATCAATTCCCTTTACAATCAACTGCCTTTGACCATCAAATCCCATTACAATCACCTGCCTTTGACCATCAATTCTCTTTACAATCACCTGTCTGTCACCCTCAATTCCCTTTACAATCAACTACCTTTGACCATAAATTCCCTTTACAATCACCTACTTTTGACCATTAATTTCTTTCACAATCCCCTGCATTTGACCATCAATTCTCTTTACAATAACCTGCCTGTCACCCTCAATTCCCTTTACAATCAACTACCTTTGACCATAAATTCCCTTTACAATCACCTACTTTTGACCATTAATTTCTTTCACAATCACCTGCATTTGACCATCAATTCTCTTTACAATAACCTGCCTTTAATTATGAGTTCCCTCTACAATAACCTGCCTTTAATTATGAGTTCCCTCTACAATAACCTGGCTTTTCACCATCAATTCTCTCTACAAACATCTGTCATTTGACCACCAATTCCCTTTATAATCATCTGTCCCTTGACCACCAATACCCTTTATAATCATCTGTCTTTTGACCACCAATTCCCTTTATAATCATCTGTCCCTTGACCATCAATTCCCTTTATAATCATCTGTCTTTTGACCACCAATTCCCTTTTGCAACCATCTGCCATTTGACTATCAATCCTTTCAGGTGATCTTTGATTTCCCATCCACCTTGTCACCTCATATATTCTGTCTATGCTCTTTGCCTCACTTGTCGCCATTTGTCCGGTTTTAAGCATGTTTATCAGACCGCCTTTTCTGATTATAGACAGACCAGGCCTAAGTAGATTGTACGTAAAAAGACGCGGAGGTACGTATTATGCAATATTAGGAACATAATCGGGGTTTTAGAAACGAAATGCTATAGAAGAAAACTAAAAATAACTTGGGTAAAGAAAATAATAAACCCATCCTTGAAGATCTGAGTGTCGAAGACATTAGACTTATAAACCACATTATGTTTCAGAAACTGAGATTTTTCGGTCACATTAAGCGCCATGACAGACTGGAAAATGTATTTCTGGATGGCATTATCCTTGCCAGTGATATATAATATTCATATGTTTATCTTTATTATGGTACGAAGAAGTGATATTTAAAATAAGGTTAGCAGTGATTTTTGTTCAAAACTGAAAACGTATTTGGTCCAAACTTAAAAATAATCATGTCATGAAAGAGTTAAAGGCGAGGTAGAACCACAGTGTAAGAAATCGTGACTCGTATACCTCCAAGTAGAGAAGAAATAACATTAAATACGACTAAGTCTACTAAACTGTATTATTTTACGATTTCAAAAATCTGTAAGAGTTAAAGGCGAGATAGAACCACAGTGTAAGAAATCGTGACTCGTATACCTCCAAGTAGAGAAGAAATAACATTAAATACGACTAAGTCTACTAAACTGTATTATTTTACGATTTCAAAAATCTGTAAGAGTTAAAGAAAGAGATAAAAAGCAGTGGCGTACGGTGAAATCTCAAACAAGGTGTGGGGACGGTGTGGAATAGTGGTTAAGTGACATGGCTCACAACTCCTAAGGTGCTGGGTTCGATCCCCATCACAGCATCGGCCGTTACCCCGGGGAAGCAAACCCTTAGAAAAGGCGGGAGGAAGCATACCCTTACATAAAATGCATGCTTAAGTCGGATGCACTGGGCCGACAGGCGCAAAATAAAAACCACAGTGCAACGCACACCACCTTGGAGATTAGAGAAAATAAGGCGAACGCAAAAAAACACATAAAAGCACACACAAAATAAACAAGGCGTGCTTTAAAACTTCAAAATGTATTAAACTAAATATATTCAAAACAAGTATATTACTTACCTATTGTATTTATAAATCAACTCGAATCTGCTCTTCTGTAAGAGAAACTCATCAACGACATCGTTCGTCTATTCCAAGCTACGCTGTCTTTAGAAAACAGTAAATATGGCCAATAAAAAAGCTTCATTCGAATCTCACAACCTGTCAACCATTTTGTCATATGAAATTGTGAGCCTACAAAGGGTCGTGTGTTTTTACATTTCGTATCTTTGTGTCTGGAAACTAAACTGTCAAGACCAGGCATAGGTTTACCGGCATTCAAGATGGTGAACAATAATGAAAATGGTGAACAATAAATTATCTACACTATTTGCCATTCTACAGGGGCTAAATTATTACTCATCTACACTTCTGGCAGTTCTATTACGAAAATTTGTACAATAAAATGAGCAAATAATAAATCATTTAGCACAAAGAACACAACACCAGGTATTTAGTTTTCATGAACTGGTGAAAAGGTGAGCTGCAAAAGTTTCAGCACCGCTAGACTTCTTTGTACACCCGCTATTTTCTTCATAAGCTCTTTCTCCCACTACTTCTGCTGTTTAGTTACTACCGAAAGCAACTTTTAATGTGAGCGAAATAGCTTCAGCACGACCAGGAAACAGCAAAATGAGGTTGTAAATATAACGAACGAAATAATATGAAACTTTGTGTTATCAATATTTAATTTAATTATGTATTTACTCTTTATTTTATCAATATGTATTTAATTAAATATTATTTAATTGTTCTCCATTTTTCACTGTTTATTCGTCTGGCTGTGCGCCGCACACCTAGCCTTCCCATAGAATACGCCCCTGTATAAAAGGTATTAATTAGTTTGCTAGGGAAAGTCAAGCACTGCTTCCACTGCTTATATGGATCAACTGTGCCTGATCTCCAGTAATGCTTATTCTTGAATCTAACTGGCTTTGTTATTGAGTGTGACACTAATGTAGGGTATGATCTGACATGGGCACGTTATAGCGTAAACTAGTGATCTGTGGAACGATCCACCAACGTAAGTCTGAGACTGTCTGCATATGTCTATTTAATTGGGCTTTCTTCTGATTGCTTTAGTTAACAGTTATCTTTATATTATTGTCTTATTGTAGTCTATGGACCGCAGCTCTTTATCCGGAACAGGTAGTCGAACCTTGTCAGTGTGTAGATGGCAGGCCAAATTCATCTACTGCTAACTAATACCAGAAAAAGCATAGTAAGTTGGAGAGATTTGATTGATGGTCTATTAACACTAATGTTATATGGGATGAAAAAGAAAGTAAAATTGGAATAATAAAACAAAATGTTCATTTGTTATTTTATAAATACAGAATATTGTGTAACCATATTACCTTTACGATATTTATATATGAATAAATACATTCAATGACTTCAAGAACATTTAGTTGTTTTACATCAATGTAATTATGTTTAGGCGCGTCACTGATTATATTACACTGTAATTATTTTTTTTAATCGTGACTCCCGTATTTCCTACACTTTTTTTGTGGCATACCTTCAATGGATGGAAGAGCGTGTGGCCGAATGGTTTCGATGCCTACCTGCTGACAAGGAGAGCAGCGGATCGAAACTCCTCTTAGGCAAATGTTGTTTTTCTGTTGGGGTGAAATAAACTAACATAGCCAGCATACCACGTGACGACAGGTGTGGCGAAGCGGCTTCTAGTCCTCGGCACCCCTGGACTACCCCAACAATGCATTATTAGGCCATACCAATGGAAATCTCAGCTGTAGTACATAATACATTTTGTACAATGATTTCGTGACCAATGTTCGGAAAACGAGCAGAGTTTGTCGATTACATAAATCTGAAGTAAATATTAACTTAACATATTTATACTGGATTAGAAGACCCTGCAGAGTCTGTATACAACCAGTTACGTTTACATCACCTTGCTCTAAAATCTATGCGCATCCAGTTTATTCTTAAATGCATTAACTGTCCCTGCCTCCACTACCTCCCCTGGCAATGCATTCCAAGCAGACACCACTCTCTGACTAAAAAAATATTTCCTAATATCTAACCTGGACCTCTCTTTAATAAGCTTGTAGCTATGCCCTCGTGTTATTGTAGGTGGCTGTATTTTAAAAAAACTTGTTATAGTCTAATTTATCGATTCCTCTGATCATCTTATAAACCTGTATTAAGTCACCACGAATTCTTCTCTCTTCGAGACACTGTAGGCCGGTTTTTCTGAGTCGTTCCTCATAACTGTAATTCTGGAATCCCACTATCATCTTTGTCGCTCTTTTTTGTATTCTTTCTAGCATGTTTATGTCCCCTCTATGATAAGGACTCCACACTCTACAGGTCTAACTAAAACTTTATACACTTCCTTGCTCCTATGTTTAATATTTCTTTTTATCATACCTAACATTGCATTTGCCTTTTTCACTGCTACCTTAACTTGCTCACTCACCTTTCCTGTATGATCTATTATAACCCCTAGGTCCCTTTCCTTATCTATCTTTCTAATATTGTTTTCTCCCATTCTGTAATTATGTTCCATATTGGATCTACCCATGTGGATGACTGTACATTTATCTACATTAAACTCCATTTGCCAGCTTACAGACCATTCTCGAATTTTTTCTAAATCCGACATCAATATATCCACTTCCGCTTTAGATGAGACACTACTGCATAGTTTTGTGTCATTAGCAAATTTTGCAATCATGGATCTCATATCAATGTCCAAATCATTTATATATATCAAGAACAAAATTGGTCCCAAAACCGAGCCCTGTGGCACACCACTTTTCACTTCACTCCACTCAGAGTACTCCTTATTTATGCCAACCCTCTGCCTTCTTCCCGTTAACCAATTTTTAATCCATTTGGCAACTTCGCCACCTATTCCATGTGATTTTAACTTTCGAAATAATCTTTGATGAGGTACTCTATCAAAGGCCTTTGCAAAGTCTAGATAAATAACATCTACTGGCTCCCCTTTATCTATGATTTTAGTAACCTCCTCCATGAATTCTAATAGATTTGTTAAGCATGATCTCCCTCTAGTAAACCTATGCTGACTATTTCTAATTAGATTTAATTTTTCTAAATGCATTACAATGTTTTCTTTGATTATTGACTCTAACAATTTACAGACTATGCTCGTTAAACTCACCGGTCTATAATTTGCCGGATCTGATTTTTTGCCTTTTTTGAATAAGGGGATCACTCCTGCATCTTTCCAATCCCGTGGAACAATCCCTTTTGTAAGTGATTGAGAACATAATATAGCCAATGGTTTTGCTAGTTGGTTTCTAATTTCATACAGCAATTTTGGGTGAATACCATCTTGACCTGGACATTTATTCACTTTCAACCCTCCAATTTTTTTTAAACCATTTCCTCTGTAATACAGATTGATCTTAATCCCGCTGTATCCATGTCTCTTTGAAAAATATCTATAGGCTCTGGGATCTCGGAGCAGTCCTCCTTTGTGAAGACTGTGCCAAAGTACTGATTGAGCAGATTAGCAGCCTCCCTATTCTCACTTATTATTTTCCCTGTACTGTCTATGAGAGGGCCTACTTTGTCTTTCGTTCTTTGTTTATTTCTAACATAAGAAAAGAAGCTTTTACTGTCAGTCTTGATCCTCTGAGCAAGTTTTTTTTCAAAGTCTATTTTTGCTGTTTTATTCGCTTTCTGAGATATGTTCTGCTTGTCCAAATATTTTACATATGTTTCTTTTGATTTACCTGCCACTATATATTTTTGCCATGCTTTATTTTTTGCTCTTCTACATTTCACTACAAATCTAGTTATCCACTTTTTACGCTTGGGGTTTACCTCCCTACATGGAACACATTCCTCTTTTAGCGTTTCTAGAACTATTTTAAAACTTTCCCACTCCTGTTCAACATCTGTTCCTACAATAATATCTTTCCAGATTATGTGGTTCGCTGCCTCTTTCATCCTCTTAACATCTGCCTTAGAGTAGTCGTATGTTCGCGTGTTTATGTTTACTTCTTTCCCTGCAATAAGATCCCAACGGATGATTTGATGGTCACTTGAGCCAAACAGTTCCCCAACGGTAACGTTTTCAATCATATTTTCCTCTGTGGTAAAAACTAGGTCGAGTATGTTTTTGCCTCTGGTGGCTGCTTCTACATGTTGAATTAAAAAATTGTCAGTTATGCACGTAACAAAAGGTTTTGACTCTACAAGTGCTTCTGCCATATCCCATTTTATTTCTGGATAGTTGAAATCTCCCATTAATAATAATTTCCCTTTTCTTGCCTTTGCTATACTACTAATCAGCTCCTCATCTTCCTCTTTTTGACTTGATGGACATCTATAGCACACTCCAATCACTGTTTTTTCACCCCCACTTTCTATTTCTCCCCATACACTTTCATTTTTGTTACCACATGATAAATAATCTTTGATCGTTATATTAACAGAATTTATACAGTATAATAAAACGCCACCTCCCTTAGTCTTGTCTCCAATTATCCTATCTTTCCTTAACATTGTATATCCCTCAATTTCAAGTTCACTATCTGCAATCTCCTCATATGTCCATGATTCTGTTAACCCTATTATATCTGGTTTTTCTTCTTCTACATACAGTTCCAATTCTTCTCTTTTATTTACTATGCTTCTCACATTTGCATAAAAACATTTTAGTTTGTAATGTTGTTGGTTTTCCTCTTTTTGCTTCTGCTTTATCATTTTAGTGTTTGCTTTTCTATTATGTATTTCACACTTCCCTGACTCCAAATTACCCCTTTGACTACATCCTCTATAGCACCCTATTGTAGGCCTATCTTTAGTCTCATACTTCATAGGCCTTACTAGTTTAAATTTCTAACACAATGATAGAACATATACTTTGCTACAACATGCTGTCCTATCTCATTTAGATGTAAACCTCCCCTATCTAACATTTTACTTTTGTCTACTTTAACATCAATAAATTACATTCCCATGTCCGCACACATCACCTGTAACCTAAGGTTGATACCTATTATTTTGCTATCTAGATAGTCTGACCCATCTGCTCTGTCTAAAATGCCCATCATTGTGACCTTTCTAAACTTTTTTTCCTTGAGTGTTCTCATAAGACTTTTATATTTATCCATAATTATTTCTGTACCATCTCTCTTTACATTATTTGTACCTGCCAATACTACCACATGACTGTTTCCTTTGTCATCTAACCTCTTTATTCTCCCCTCTATGTCCTCTATTTTTGCTCCCCCAATATCCATTCTTTCAAACATGTTGTGTTGTTTAGACAAATGTCTGCCAACCTCTCTCACCATTGAATCTCCTACTACCAAAACTGACCCCTCACCTATATGTGCATACTTCTCTCCAAAGCTCTCTGCCCTGTGAGCTGTTTCCTTACTCAAATCTCCCTTACTTCCTTGACTACACCTTGACTGCAGCTTCTTTAAAATTTCCTCCATTTTCACTTGTTTCCCTTCTATTTCCATCTGCCTCTTTTCTATCTCCTCTAATCTCTTCTCATTTTCCCTTATATTGCACTCCATTTGTGCCTGCCTCTCTTCAACTCTACATATCCTACATAAAACGGTTCCTTCATCTTCCAACGTTGTAGTAATACTAACATTTTCGCCACACATATCACATAATCTGACTTGGCCTTTCCTCGCAGCAGTTCGTCTCGTCTTAGTGGCCATACTAATTTTGCTATTTATTTCCGTTAGCCAATAAGTTATATTAATACCTAATAAAATGTATACTTCTTAAAGCAACGCCAAAAAAGGAACAAACAAATGTCGCTGGTATTTACCTTTCTACAAAGTTTGCCGGCTTTAACAAAATATATTTTTTTTTAAACTTATTAAAGAAAATGCAAGAACTTTTACGCAAGAGAGATAATTCATGTAATAACTATGCAATGTCATGAGAGATAACTCCTCAAGAATATGCTGGTCAGTCCCAACAAGTTGACTACCACGTAGAAGAAGAAGAAAATCCTATCCATGACGCAAGCTATCATTCTCCACTCAAGGATGTACTCGTCGCTCTCCTCCTGACGCTTTCTCCAGACAAGTTCCTCGTCCAGCAGTTCCCGAATGAACCCCACCTGGAACAATAATGTCATATAATTGTAAACAGAACGCACGAGAGAAACATGCACATACACACGCACACATACACATATTTAGATAAACAAACCGGCCAGCAGACAGATAGACAGGCAGGCAGACAGACAGACAAACAGACAGACAAACCGACAGACTAAGAGACAGACGGACTGACAGGCAGGCAGGCAGAGATAGAGAGATATAAAGATAGAGAAAAAGAGATAGAGAGACAGAGGGATAGGGAGACAGAGAGATAAAAAGACAGAGACATATAAATAGAGAGACAGACAGAGAGAGAGAGAAGGAGATAAAGAAATATAAAGAGGGATAGAGACAGATAAAAAGGGATTTGGATGGATGGATCGATAAATAGATAGATAGATATACATACAGACAGACAGACAGCCACACAGACATACATCCAGGCAGGAAGGCAAGCAGGCAGGCAGGCAGACAGACAGACAGACAGACAGACAGGCAGCCAGCCAGACAGACAGACAGACAGACAGACAGACAGACAGGCAGGCAGGCAGGCAGCCAGCCAGTCAGACAAACAGACAGACATACATACAGACAGACAGGCAAGCAGAGAGAGAGAGAGAGAGAGAGAGAGATAGATAGATAGATAGATAGATAGATAGACAGACAGACAGACAGACAGACAGACAGACAGACAGACAGACAGACAGACAGACAGACAGACAGACAGACAGACAGACAGACAGACAGACAGACAGACAGACAGACAGACAGACAGACAGACAGACAGACAGACAGACAGACAGACAGACAGACAGACAGACAGACAGACAGACAGACAGACAGACAGACAGACAGACAGACAGACAGACAGACAGACAGACAGACAGACAGACAGACAGACAGACAGACAGACAGACAGACAGACAGACAGACAGACAGACAGACAGACAGACAGACAGACAGACAGACAGACAGACAGACAGACAGACAGACAGACAGACAGACAGACAGACAGACAGACAGACAGACAGACAGACAGATAGATAGATAGATAGATAGATAGATAGATAGATAGATAGATAGATAGATAGATAGATAGATAGATAGATAGATAGATAGATAGAGAGAGAGATAGATAGATAGATAGATAGGTAGGTAGGTAGGTAGGTAGGTAGGTGGGTGGGTGGGTGGGTGGGTGGGTGGGTGCTTGGGGTGGGTGGGTGGGGGATTATTTAGGTAGGCAGGCAGGCAGGCAGGCAGGCAGGCAGGCAGGCAGGCAGGCAGGCAGGCAGGCAGGCAGGCAGGCAGGCAGGCAGGCAGGCAGGCAGGCAGGCAGACAGACAGACAGACAGACAGACAGACAGACAGACAGACAGACAGACAGACAGACAGACAGACAGACAGACAGACAGACAGACAGACAGACAGACAGACAGACAGACAGATAGATAGATAGATAGATAGATAGATAGATAGATAGATAGATAGATAGATAGATAGATAGATAGATAGATAGATAGATAGATAGATAGATAGATAGATAGATAGATAGATAGATAGATAGATAGATAGATAGATAGATCACTTTAAAACTTTATAAGTAAAGATAGACCTTTAAGAATGAAAGAGAAATAGAGACTAGAAAACGAGAGATAGAATGTAGGAGAAAGAGTGAAAAAAGGAGAGAGAGGATAGCATGAGAGAGAGCGATTGATAGAAATAGAGGGTGAGAGACAGAGAGATAGATGGAGAAAATTGAGAGACATTGTAATTCGATTTTAATCTAATATTTTCATTACATACATTTTAACCATTATATTTTGCATCCTTGGTTAGTGTAATAAAGTGAGAGTATTACATAACAGGAGTACCATTTTGTGATAGTTTCATAAAGACACCAAACATGACGACGTGGGTGGTACAACTGGGTGGGTAAGGCCGCGTTAAATTTAACTTCAAATAACAGACTGCACGAACCTCGTCTACTAGTATAGTGTCCTGACTGGTGGTATCTGATGTTGTCGTTGTTGTTGTCGATGAGCGAAGTGATGAAGGATTTGCGGTCGATGTGGATGGTTCTAGCTTGTCGCCGTGTTTTGTTATGTCCTGTAGTATCACGAAAGCATGGTCACAAATTGGAGAAACGTCAAGGCAGTGGGTTGTTGTATACAATGTTAGTGACAACCATCACGAAAACAGACTCAAATAAGTAAGGATGAAGGTCCAAGTACGAACAAGGAGTAAATGTTTCTATAGCAGACATGCCGTCGGGGTTGAGGTGCATAGAGGCTTTTACTAGGCCTCGCTTTGTGAAGAGAGGTGGCCAGTTCTCAAGACCCTTTTAGGAAGTATGATACCCATATACAGCTTGGTAGACTGGAGCCACGTCGCTGGGCTGGTGGCCAGCTTTACCGAGGACGTTCACGTCCATCAGATCTCAAAGCGGGCCGAAGACATCAAGGATGGGAAGCGACCATCTCCATTATAGTCACGCACTCACGGACATCCATGCATCAGCCGGTTTGGTCAAATCGAAAAGACATCATCTTTACTGCATGCAGCTTGTGTCACATTCATTCATCCTCTCCAAGAACGGTTGACCCGACGTGCCCTTGATTCCAATCGGTTTACAAATTGAGCTCGGATGTTTGTTAGTAGCAAAAACTCTACCCACACATCCACTCATACACTCGTTGGTTTGTGCAAAGACGGTTTCTTGAAATCCGAACTTTATAAAACATAATGATCAGCCTGCTAAACATAAGGTCTACTTACGAGAAACTTGACATATCTGAGAGCTGCAAGACAGGAATGATGATTGCTCATACGTTTGTATCGTTGAATGTGCATCATATGACACACATAGTATATCCGTATTATATATAATAAATGTATTTTCGTAATAATATTTTATCATGTATGAAGTTTTATCAACTGTTAATTTGTATTAGTTTCAATACTCACAGAGTTAATATACGGGGGCATGTACCGTAACTCCAGTAAACATTACACTGGATGGGAAACTCCTCACATCAACATAAAATGTCAACTACCTCGGGTCAACCATTACAAATAACCCTCTCTCTCTCTAGATGATAAAATATAATGTTAAAATAGGAAGGGCATCCATTACGGTTGGCAGGCTATCTTAGAAAGTGGAGAAACATTAAACTGGACAGCCACTACGGTTGGCGGACTATCCAAGAAAGAGCGGAGAAACATTAAACTGGGCAGTCTTTACGTTTGGCGGACTATCCAAGAAAGAGCGGAGAAACATTAAACTGGGCAGTCTTTACTTTTGGCGGACTATCCAAGAAAGAGCGGAGAAACATTAAACTGACTTTGCAGACAAAAATGCAGATATATTGGGCCTGTGTGCTCAGCACCCCGTTGTAAGCGGCAGAGACATGAACAACATACTCATGGCATCAGACAGGCTAAACACCTCTCACCTTCGCCGCCTGTGAACAATTAAAATTATTATCAAGTGGCAGGACAAAATAACAAACACAGTAAGTATTACAATGTGATAATCTGTCCTCTATTATGGGATTATTATGTGTTAGAAGACCAGGCTGGCTGGGTCACGTGAGTAGAATGGACAACAGACACATCCACAAGGAGGTGTTATTTAGTGAGCTATTAGAGGGGAGGAGTCGCCCAGGCAGACCCGTGCTGAGATATACAAATATCTGTCAGGGATTAATGAAAAACTTGTTCATCGACCACACTGATTGAGAACAGACAACCACAGAGTGATCTGTGTGGAATGCCAAACTTAACAAAGGTATAGCGACGCTTGAAACCACCAGGAGAGAACACTTCGAAAATAAGAGAACGAATCCGCTTCGGTGGAAAGAGCCAAGACCCTACTGGTGAAATAAAGGAATACCTGCTACATGACAGTCTGCAAGACGAAATAGGTCACTGATTGATTATTATTATTATTATTATTTTAGTGGTATTGTTATTAGATACACACGCACATCCACATACACACATCCACATACACACACACACACACTGACTCAATGTTAGGTTACCTGAAACGTCCCATAACCTTGAATACCAGATCTGTCCAGGTTGTGATGATCTAGCAGCAGTACTTGAGCCACTAACTTGTCGGGATCTGATTGGCTTCTCACGTTGGTGACGTAGCTTGACCAGATTTTCCTGGTCGTCACCGGTGCTTGTCTAACATTTCCGGTCTTTGATGCGTTGTCTATGAGACACTGTGGCAAGATAAATCAAGCCATGGTATTAGTACGCCAATGGCGGCTGCTAGTGAAGTGGTAAATGTCACAGGTCAAAGTCCAAATATACATTAGCATTAAGCAAAGTAGTGCCCCTATTTAAGTAAATCCGTGCTGAAGTCGAACGCACTGGACCGTAAGGCGCAAAACACAGTACATCGCACTCCGCCGTAGAAAAGAAAGGAGAACTAAAGAAACGTACTTCAATATGTGGTGTCATTGACTGTTCTTGATTGTTAGGCGGATCACAGATCACGTTATTCATCATATTTCTGACCACATCACAAACTAATTGTATGGTTTGTAAAACAGTAGTAACCCGTCAAAAATCAAGGTAGTTCTATAGTTGGCACTGCTGTCGGAGGTGAAGTGTAAAGATTTCGTTGTAATCGACGTCGGTTTTTTTATGAGATGTAGTGGCCTTGACAAAATCTTGAAGCAAGTCTACACTGTGGTAAGCCTTTTGGCGCTGAGAAACGACTTGTTGGACCAATCATGGGATATTCATCAAGCCCTTAATCAACTGCGGCTAAAACAAACACAGGACAACTTGACAGTCCACAATATAGCTCTCGGAATTACGCTTGATGCATTGAAAAAAACACTCATATTACAGAGCTAAGAAAAAAAAATATTGAACCCCTCGAATAGAGAAGAAAATAGAAATCATTTACTCCGTTTGAAAAGCTAAAAAGACGTACTTATCTCTCTGTACACAAAAAGTTCAAAGAAAAAAAATGTTCATGGACTATTAAGGAAAAGCCCACAAAATCTTGCCGGAGAAATGCACAGAAAACATGCAGATATTCTTGAATCTGAAATCGAAAAGTGCGAAGCACTCATTCCAGAACCACGGATATGGTCCAAAATAATCTTGGAGGTTCTCTTCGTCGTACGCTGTCAAACGTCAACCTGTATTTTTTCAAAAAAAAGCAGCGGTCATCCTGAGGCTGTCGACACTGCCATAGAGCTTGTCTAGTGTTGCCACTGGTGATGGCCACATCTGCTCTCTCTGATCCTCGTATGTCGGGCAGTTTTGCAGCAAATGCTCAGCGGTCATTTTCCCGGTACCACACGGGCATTCGTCAGTGCCACCTATCTTCAATTTGTTGAATAGGTGGTACCTCAGTCTATTGTGGCCAGTCCGAAGTCTGAAGACCACGACCTGCTCTCTTCTGTTCAACTGGTAATATGCATCGTTTTTTGTGTAGCCAGTATGTTCGGTTTCCCATTTGGTCTTGTATCTAGCTCTAATAAGCCGTTTTTACTCTTCGTATGTCATACTAGTGTCTGGTTGTGGTAGTTTTGCCTTCTGTTGCCAGTCTATCTGCCTCCTCATTGCCTTGGATGTTGCAGTGGGATGGAACCCACTGCACCACTACCCTTTTTGGTGTGGACTGATGGCATAGTTGACAGAGTACTGCTCTTAAATCATTAAGTTCAGTATTTTTCTGGCTTTTTAGTGCTGTCACTACGGCGAGAGCATCTGTAAGCAGGACTATATGGCTTTCATTTCTTTTACCTGTCACCATTTCTTCCACTGCCGCCCTCAGTGCCTCTGCCTCCGCTCTGAAATTGCTTGTGTATTTTCCAGTAGCGAATGACAGTGTTATTTTTCTGCCATTTGGTAGGTTCAGAAATGCTACACCCCTCCGTTCTGTGTTGTGTTTGTTACAGAACCGTCGGTGTATGCATGGGTTCAGTCCATGCTTGGGTAGGTTTTCGTTATGTAGCTCAGGGTAGTATCTCTTCTTTCTTTTTCAGTCTGGCAGTTTTTGTTTGCAATACCTGGTATATTTTCTACCACCTCTGGAAATATATGCTGCCTCCAGGTAGGTTTTGGTACAGTAGGTATGGGCTTTGGTGCTGTTAGTGCGTTCATGGGGTCTTCGTGCATCTTTGCTTTGGCTATATCTGCAAAGTTTCTCCGCTTTAGTTTCTCACTTCCGAAATTGTTTAGTCTCTGGTGCATTGGATGGTCAGTCAGTCTTCTGAGTTTCTCTGATTGCTGCTGGGCTCTGCAGTCTCTTCTGTCGGTCATGGATTGCAGTTTTGTAATCTTTTCAAGTTCTACAATTGGCGTTGACTTCATGCCTCCTGTTATAACTCTCATGGCTTGGTTTTGGAGTTTACTAATTTTATTGAAGTTCGCCTTTGCTGCTGTTGTCCATACCGCAATGCGATACTCGAGAACTGGTCTCACTCTTCCAGTGTACAGTTTCTTTAGTATACTTTCGTCTGCTCCCCAGCTTGTGCCAGCAAGTTTCCTCATGATTGCCATTCTTTCTCTGGCTCTCATTCGGTTTCTCTCGATCTGACTTTTCCATGTCATGCGCCGATCAAATGTGACTCCCAGGTAGTTTGGGTTGTCGTTTGGCTGCAGGTATTTGCCGTTAAGACTTAATTTGGTGTTTTGGGGTTTGTTTGATAGATCTTGGAGGTTCCAGGGACAAGGATGAAAAGTGAGCAGTCTGGAATACAACAACAAATCCACGTTCTACATTAGCCTAAGAGACAGTATTCTAGCAACTCTTGGACACGTGTGTACACAGATAGATCGGCCAAGGAGAGCGAAAAAGGGGAGGCAGTGGAATCTACATCCCGCACTCCAACGGCGACATAGAAACCAACTCTATACCTGCAGGAGAGACCTGTACAAATTTCATAGCTTAAGCAACAGCTATTCATATATCAACTCATATTCTTATCAGCCAAAATACAACTGCAAGGAAAACGGTGATTAACACACTCCATGAGCGTACTCCAAGCCATCTCCAGCCATAAACAAGATAGAATCTCACATGAAATAAAATATAACATTGGTTTGCTTTCTAAAAAAAGACATGTAGTGGATTCTGGTCCACTGTGTGATCCTTGGGAAAGAGAAGGCAGGTGAGTTCGCAAAAGCTGGACGTGGCGGCACGCAGACTCGCCACTCACAGAGCTATAAAGAAGCAAAGATATTAATAAAACGATCAATGAGGACATAATGGAAATACCAGCAGAAAGAATTCAAGCCAGAAAATGACAGCATAGACAAACTTGGAAGAGATGGGCAGACAAAGATCGCCAGACTCAGAACGGGACATGTGAGAATCAAAGCCAACCTCCACAGAGTGGGTCTTAGAAACACCGCTACAGGCGATTTCGGAACACCCAAGCAAACACCAGAACATATCCTGTAGGACCGTCCCACTAATGCAGTGTACCCTGGCGCAGTGTCTAAACTCCAAAAGATATCAGGAAACGCAGGCTCCTTAATGAACTTCACCGGGCTGGAAGCATAATAATAAAAATGTTTGCTTAGGCGTCTGAGGTCCTTTGTGTTGATCGACCACATACATGACCCACAGCTGTGGCGTGGTTCAAGGCCCTATCCAGGGCGGAGGAGGAGGTTGATATCTTCTGGAGCCATACTGGGCCGGGCGGCCTCTTCTGCGATTCAAGCAGGTCGGGGGAAGACTTTTGGTGCTGAGGAACGACTTGTGTATTATCTTGTAGGTCAGGGTTTCCTGGTCCAGCCGCACATGGTGGAACAAAGAAACTCGACGCGGGTCAAGTGTTTCTGAGATTGGGTGGAGACTTGTTTTAGGAGAGACCTCCATAATGCGGATGTAGTCATGCCATTGGATGCCCAGGATACGCCACTGTTTCCTCCAGTCTCGATATGCCATCTGTTCAGCAATGTCCAGGTTTCGAGCGGTAAAGTAGGACTGGAACCACGTATGGCTGGTAGATGCGAATTTTTGTCACAATGAAGATCTTGCCATTACTCCACAAACGTCAGAGGTCGTGCACAGCAGACGTAGCTAGTCCGATCTGCCTTGACATATCGGGACCGCTGCACCCATCGGATGATATCATGCTACCGAGATAGATGAATTCGTTGGTGCCCTCCGCAATGTGACCTTGGATTTCAATACCAAGGGGTGCTGTGTCGGAAATGAGGTTCTCAACTTTGGCTTTTGTCCAGGATATAGATAGGCCTAGTGAGGGCTTTTTGCTGTCTAACATTTCCAGAGAGCGCTGCAGTGCAGAGCTGTCCGTACCGAACAAGACAATATCGTCCGCGTAAACGAGATCAGTTACGATTGACTGATCAATAGCTATACCATCCTGGTGCGCGCTGAGGCGCTCAGGAAGCCAGTCAACTGCAAGGCAGAATCTGTCCGGGTCTGACACAACATCAACGAAAACAAGACTTGATATAGAACACTTGATATAGAACGCTTACCGATCTCAGCCACATGGGGGCCCTGTTGATGCGGACGCCCCGGAAGTGCATGTTAGCTACAACACAGGCAAGGACTGTCGACAGGGCAATCATAACCATGCTAAGACAGTAGAAACCACCTGCACAGGGATCAGAGGCGTGGTCGAGTGAGACAGTAGTTGTACTTTAGACGTGGAGTAGTTTTAACTTAACTAGTACACAATATCAACGCCAATAAAAGGTGACAGAACAGTGTACAGAAATGTGTATAGAGGAATGGATAGAAAAGTGAACAGACAACTTGAGAAATAAGTGTACGAAAAATTGGATATATTAGTGGATTGAAAAGAAAGTGTACAGATATCAAAAACATAACTAGAAAGAAAGAAAGCTCTCTCTCCCTCTCCCTGTCTCCTTAATCCCTAGTCAGAAATGAAGTGTTAGGAGGCTTGAGCACACTAAGGTACAGCTTGTGTGAGGTGGGGTGGCCAGTTCTTTTCCTCACTGCCTTTCCTTTCCCAAACCGTATGCCATGTATCCATTTACAGTTGGGTAGACTGGAGCATGACGGTTGCGTGAGTTGAACTCCGTACCTTTGCAGGGAATAGCAAGTGCTCTACCACTATACTAATCATATATACAATAAGTAGCATACACACACACACACACACACACACACACAAGGGCGAGTCATTTAGTAACAGGAACTTTATCATAAAAGTGCATGGAAGACTATGTACAATGGACAATTTTATTTCAGGACACAAACTGGCTGTTCAGCAATACCCCATGTAGAGGTCGTGACGATCGAGCAGTATGCGCATGCGCAATATAGCGTACAACATTGCCGCCCCACTGTCGACTTGTACCATGTAAGAGCAACGAGACGTTATTTGTTTTTTGTGATCAGAGGGAGTGAAGCCTTCTTAAATCTACAGAAGAATGAAGGTTCGGTATAGACACAGTTGTTTCAGTTAGGGGAGAGGAGTGTAGCAATGGGTAGAACGATTTCAAAACGAAAGGCAGAACGTCATTGATGAACCATGGAGTGGGAAACCACCAAGCTTGGAAACTGACTCAGTGAAACAGCAGATCAACGAGCTAGTCTATGGCAATAGGCGAGTCACAATTAATTAATTAATTGCATATTTCAACATGAGCAACGGCACTGCTTATACAGGTGTCCATGATAAACTCAGTTATAAGAAAGTGTGTAGCAGATGGGTCAGATGTTTCCAGATGACAATGTGGTTATGGAGGTGGTGCAAAAATTGGTTAAAGGTCACACAGAAACTTCTTTTAGAGGGTATAGACAAACTACTGGACAGATGGACCAAGCTTGTTGTCAGGTACGTGAACTTTGTTGAGAAATAGAACACTACACATTTCTGCTTCACAGTTATGTAATTTAAAAAAAAAAGATATATTGAAAACATTCCTGTTACTTACTTACAGACCCTCTTGAAAATATATAAATATATATTTTAAGAGAGGTAGATAGAGAGAGAAAGAGAGAGAGAGAAAGAGAGAGAGAGAGAAAGAGAGAGAGAGAAAGAGAGAGAGAGACAGAGAGAGAAACATATGAGATGTGCGATATGCTAAAAATCAATATACGAAGTGTGTTCAAAGTATCTGACCTTTGTAGCTGAAAAATGCAAATACTCATCTGGTCGTCTTCAAAGTACTCTCCTTGGGACTCCACACACATCTCCCAGAAATCTCGCCATTTTGGAAGCATTTCAGGAAGGCCTCTTTGGGAATGGAGTACAGCTAGGTCATTGCAATCGGAGTAATGTCTTCACATGACTCAGCGAAATTCTCAGCTTGGGAAACAGTAACAAATCGCAGGAAGCCAAGTCGGAAGAATAGGGATGTTAGCGAATTGGAGAATGTTATCTTTGGCCAAGAAAGTCGTCATCAGGTGCGAAGAATGGGGAATGAAAACCCGAACGGTGCTCACTAAACTAAACACTGAAAGGCTGACTTCCAGCGACTGACTCAATCTGCATGCGGGAAAAAATTAACGCATGTATATGACGGCCCTATACTTCTCTGCCGAAGGACAACATCTTCGCTTCCTTTATTTACCCGGAAAAAAATGTAGATCGGATACTTTTTTAACACACCTGGTACTACTCTGATTCAGACAAGAATGGCAAAACGATGCTGGCAGTCAGACATTAACAGTCACCGTGAATGTTCGGACAAAATTCACTCACGTCTGAGAACGTACAACGATGCTTGTTTTTTTCATAATACTAAACATGAATGCTTAGTCGTTCTCGCCTGGGCTAGATATAACATACTACCGACATGCAGCCTGCCACCAGCGTCAGGTACAACATAATACCGACATGCAACATGACACCAGCGTCAGGTACAAGCTACTGACGACAATGCAACATGACACCAGCGTCAGGTACAAGCTACTGACCAAGACCACACCTCGCGTACATGTCGCACACCTGAACATTGGCTGTGATACAGTGGTCAGGTTAATGAGGTGAGGATACATACTTTGATCCTTGTAGTAGTGAGTTTACTGATATAACTGAAAGTACACTACAATCGGTAGAACCCAGGTTGACCGTCTTCGGGAGGCCCCGGGATGTCAGAAACGTCACTTGAACTCGCTACGAGAGAGTTGAAAAACAGTAACGTGTATGTTCCGGCACAAAAAGCATCAAACAAGAAACACATTTAGAACAATTAACAGACAGGAAACACATTTAGAACAATTAACAAACAGGAAACACATTTAGAACAGTCATGAACCAGGAGACACATTTAGAACAATTACCAAACAGGAAACACATTTAGAACTATTAACAAAAAGGAAACACATTTAGAACAATTAACAAATACGAAACACATTTATAACAATTAACAAACAGGAAATACATTTAGAACAATTAACAAACAGGAAACACATTTAGAACAATTAACAAACAGGAAACACATTTAGAACAATTAACAAACAGGAAACACATTTAGAACAATTAACAAACAGGAAATACATTTAGAACAATTAACAAACAGGAAACACATTTAGAACAATTAACAAACAGGAAACACATTTAGAACAATCATGAACCAGAAGACACATTTAGAACAATTACAAGACAGGAAACACATTTAGAACAATTACAAGACGCGAAACACATTTAGAACAATTACCAGACAGGAAACACATTTAGAACAATCATGAAACAGGAGCCGACGCTTAGAAAAACAATCACACAGACTATTGACTCATCCAACGTCAAACAAATAGCCGCCCGGACTATGGGTGGCACTCCTGGTGTAAGCCAACGGACCGGAACAATGGGAAGTTCATAAATATTATGTAAGAGTTGTCCTTATTTTTTGTTCTCCTGCTGATTATGCGTTATGACGCCGCAGAAGACGGATGTGTCGGACCGAAAGGTGCAAATATCGCAGCCAAGCTGTAAACTAGTGACACAACGTATTCCGTTCTCCGGACTACATCCTGCTACTTGCGAAGACCTGTACAGGGCTTGGTAGCGGGAGATTGAGAACGACGCAGAAGAAGATGCTTTATGACACGATCTCAGTGTGGCAGTGGGCCTGTTCTAGTTTCTGTTAAAAACATAGCTTTCCAGGAATCCGCTCCAGTGGCTCTTTTAGTCTTGTCAGACGATAATAATTGTGCTTTTAGCACAAAGCCCGGGCAGAAATATAGAGACCATGTGTCGCCCATGCAGTACGGTCCCTCTCTCGGTCTACCGTGTTTGCTCCAAGGGAAAGGTGATACCAATACATTTGGAACAAAGCAAGCTGCAGAAGCTGCCGGATCAACAGAGCAATGCTCTATCTGTTCGCTTGTCTGGGCTTCACTCCTAGACCAGCAGCCAACCAAGGTTAAGGGCCTGGTCTACCCTGCCACAACACTCAGCCGACGTTGCCTTTCCTCTCTCTAGTATAAGGCATTATATATCTTCTTGCGTGTGCTCCTTTGCACATCGTCGGTTGTCAGGTACGGTAGATGCTGACCAACTTTCAGTTATCAGAAAACAGATTACACAACCTTATCTGACAAAACCTGACAAGATACACCAGTATCTTATCTACGAGGCTTCAAATGGTTTGAAATCAGAGTTTTCCCTCTCCTAGATTTTCTGCCTTCTTTGGCTTTTGAGCCCCATCTGCCCGAAACTACTGGTTTTAAGGCGTTAGTGGATCGCCTTCCGCCCCTTCTCATATTAGTCAAACAGTTGTGCCCCACGAAGGCCAGGAGATGGACTTTGTTGTCAGAGACTAAATGCAACGCACGTCATGGGAGTATTTAGTTGGTGTTGAGAGTCCATCCTCAATCTCACACACTGCTATAAGAACATTTAGAACCTGCTAGGGCTGTTGCAACTCAGATTCTTATCAGCCGCAACACAACTGCACAAAGAACGGTCATTCTAACAGACGGCAGGATCTTACTCTAAGCCATCTCAAGCCACAAACTAGATGGGCTTTCATACGAAATAAAATATAACCGAGCTGTTGTCCCCAAAAAACTGATCTAGTCCTACAGTGGATTCCTGTCCACTGTGGGATTTTTGGAAGCGAGAAGGCAGATGAGCTCGCAAAAGCTGGAAGTAGCTCGCAATCCACATAGCTACAAAGAAGCAGACACTCATCAAACGATCTATGTGGACGGAATGGGGAGGCCAGCACAAAGATTACAGGCCAGAAAATAACAGCATAGACAAACTTGCCAGAAATGAGCAGACACAGATCTTCAGACTCAGAACGGGACATTACAGACTCAAGGCCCACCTTCGCAGAATGGGTCTCAGAGATACCGTCCCGTGCGATTGCAGACCAACTAGGACAACACAACAACATATCCTGCAGGCCTGCCCTGCTTATACAGACCAAAGAGAGTCAATGTGGCCCGTGGGATCGACAATGCTCGAAATGCTGTGGGGAACTTGCGAAGACCTGAAACACAAAGTCTCCTCCGTGAACCTCACAGGGCAAGAAGGATAGCATCCGTTGATCGAAGAAGAAGAAGAAGAAGAAAAAGAAGAAGAAGAAGAAGAAGAAGCAAAAGAAGAAAAAGAAGAAGAAGAAGAAGAAGAAGGAGGAAGAAGAACCTTACCAGGCTTTTATTTGACCTCAATAGAACAAAACATGTGTGCATTATTGAGGTTTAGAGCGTGCACCCATGACCATCTGTAGTTTTGACAGATTGCTATGGTGCACATCTTTAGCCGGAAGACAATCAGCTGCCAGCCCCTCGTAGGAGATCATGTTAAGTGGCAAAATAGTTATGTTCTATAGCCTCCCAGAACAAAACTTCAAGTTTCAAGTTGCATGTATACATCACATATTTCTACTTACCGATGAGGGGTGTGGCTGCTGCAGACGTAGGCGTCAGGTCAGCCAGCACCAACAGTTGCACAAAGAAGGCCAGAAAGATGTTCATACCTGAATATCAGAAAAACCTTATGTTATGATAGAGATTTCATCAAAATTTTATTAAAACTTGTTTAAAACATGCTTCAGATTCATAAAATATGTGTAGAACGTACCTAAAACATGCGAGAAACATGCATAAAACGTTCCTAAAACATGGGAAAAACATGCATAATACTTGTCAAACAGTTGATTAACATGTAACTAACATTTGACTGACACAAGTATTCCACGCGATTAATATTTGACTAACACAAGCCTAACATTTTACTAGCATGTAACTAACACGTGCCTAAAACGTGCTTAACACTTAAATAACCGTTAACTAACACATGCCTTAAACATGTCTAACACTTAACTAACACTTGCCTAAAACATGCTTAACACTTAAATAACCGTTAACTAACACATGCCTTAAACATGTCTAACACTTAACTAACACATGCCTTAAACATGTCTAACACTTAACTAACACTTGCCTAAAACATGCTAAACACTTAAATAACCGTTAACTAACACATGCCTTAAACATGTCTAACACTTAACTAACACTTGCCTAAAACATGCTTAACACTTAAATAACCGTTAACTAACACATGCCTTAAACGTGTCTAACCGTTAACTAACACTTTGCCTAAAACTGCCATCACGGATGGCTTTACCTTGCATTGGTTGGGCAGCCTAACTACCCTAATAACCCACAGAGCTTTGCCAACAGGAGTTATCAGATCTACGCTGGTAGGTGGCAGACAAAAGTTGCGACACTGGTCCTCCAGGTTCGGGGATATTATCACAGGGTCGACACCCCTGTCTATGTAAAAATACATTTGGTGATAGAAACAAAAACAGATAACTCACTTTAGGACGTTTATTGCTGTCCATGAAGACGTAATTAGGGGTGATGGTCATTGACACCTCTGCCAAAGATTTAAGCAATATTTGCCTGAAATATGACTACCACTTGCATACAACTATATATGTATCATTTTGCAGTGTCCTTTTCAACTTTTGTTTTCCTATATTAAAAAATAACAATAATAATAATTATTATTATTATTATCATAATAACTGTAGAGTTGCCTGTCTGTGTGCGTTCAGAGCCGACTCGTCACATTGGACACTATCCTGGCGATAGCATACTACTTTAGGTTGGTGTCAATGCTCAAAACCATTCGTGCTGTATCCTTCCCTGGTGACGCCTTTTCAATGGCAACGAGTTACATACAACAGCAGATCTACGTATATGAGAAGCGTGCTGATAGTGGACATGGTTCCTCCTGGATGTAGTGCTGTGCGATATTTCTTAGCAGACTCACCGCTATGGAAGTCACTGTATCATTCCTTATTGCGTTGGTCAGGCTGCTGTAGCGCAATTCCTGGAACACTACAAGAACGTGGCTTGGGTTCTTGGTTAGTATGTTTCACTTGCTCCTGACGTTAGCATCGACTGATTAGATTTACATGACTATGAGATTATCACGATTATTGTCTAAACAATAGCAGTCTTCTATGACACGAAAGTAGGTTAGTTGTCTATCACAGAGAAAGTAGGTTAGTTGTCTATCACAAGAAAGTAGGTTAGTTGTCTATCACAAGAAAGTAGGTTAGTTGTCTATCACAAGAAAGTAGGTTAGTTGTCTATCACAAGAAAGTATGTTAGTTGTCTATCACAAGAAAGTATGTTAGTTGTCTATCACAAGAAAGTATGTTAGCTGTCTATCACAAGAAGGTATGTTAGTTGTCTATCACAAGAAAGTATGTTAGTTGTCTATCACAAGAAAGTATGTTAGTTGTCTATCACAAGAAAGTAGGTTAGTTGTCTATCACAAGAAAGTAGGTTTGTTGTCTATCACAAGAAAGTAGGTTAGTTGTCTATCACAAGAAAGTAGGTTTGTTGTCTATCACAAGAAAGTAGGTTAGTTGTCTATCACAAGAAAGTAGGTTAGTTGTCTATCACAAGAAAGTAGGTTTGTTGTCTATCACAAGAAAGTAGGTTAGTTGTCTATCACAAGCGATGATGGCGACATCATCAGATAGTTTTTTTGTTTGTCTTGATGTGACCTGTGCTCTATTTGGATTATATTTAGGGATAATGCGTTGGTCATGAACCTCATTCTCCCGTCCCGAGCTATCTTGGACCAGAGGCAAGACTTTCAGTCGAGACGACTGGGGGTAACTCAGTATGCATCCACGCTGGTCTTATCTCCCATGAGACTAGGGGTCCTTTGAAACTTGCGGAATTCGATTGTCCACAGTACCATTCATCGCTTTGAGTACCTTATCTCTTGATAATAGCGACCCACAAATATGGTGACAGAATCAGACTTGTACTGTAACGTATGATTACATAAGGTTGTACAATTAATTTTAGCACGAAATAGACACGAATGGCTGTTGTACATTCTATCCTTTCAGAATGTGATTTTTCTTTGTGCTTAGCTATTGTATTCCTATTATATTATTATGTCTTTAATACCATAATTTCAAGTTACAGTCGGAGCGAGGAGTAATCAGGGGCAGGTGAAATATATTGATCACGATTCCGCCTTACGAACTCGCTCGTGCTCTTGGAAACAGTCTGTCACAGAAGGCTGGTCAACGAGGCGAAAATGAACAGTGTGATCCTGACAGTGGTGAGTTTGCTGAGGAATCTCACACACCACAAGAGCCAAGAAGATTCCAGTTCACCTTCTCAAATACGTCTCTGGAAGTGCCACTAAAGAAACGGCAAGGGTTAACTCCCATCAGAACAACAACAACATTTAGTCACAGCGTGAATGGGGTAGCGCTACAACACATTCAATCTTAAGACAGAAAATCTGAATTAACAACAACATAAAAATCCAGCAACAGAGCTCTCGAACACCAGTTAGCTTGCCGAACCCTGGAACACCTGTTAGCTTACCAAACCCTGGAACACCAGTTAGCTTACCAAACCAACACCAGTTAGCTTACCAAACCCTGGAACACCAGTTAGCTTACCAAACCAACACCAGCTAGCTTACCGAACCCTGGACCACCAGTTAGCTTACCAAATCCTGGAACACCAGTTAGCTTACCAAACCCTGGAACACCAGTTAGATTATTGAGCCCTGAGACCATCAGTTAGCTCACAAAACCCTGAAACACCATCTAGCTTACCGAACACTGGAACACCAGCTAGGTTACCTAACCCTGGAACACCAGTCGAGTTAACTTACCGAACTCTGTAACACCAGTCGAGTTAGCTTATCGAACCCTGGAACACCAGTCGAGTTAACTTACCGAACCCTGGAACACCAGCAGGCTTACCGAAACCTGGAACCCTAGTCGAGTTAGCTTACCGAACCCTGAAACACCAGCTAGCTTACCGAACCCTGGAACACCAGCTAGCTTACCGAAGCCTGGTCCCCTAGTCGAGTTAGCTTACCGAACCCTGGAACACCAGCTAGCTTACCGAACCCTGGAACACCAGCTATCTTACCGAACCCTGGAACACCAGCTAGCTTACCGAACCCTGGAACCCTAGTCGAGTTAGCTTACCGAACCCTGGAACACCAGCTAGCTTACCGAACCCTGGAACACCAGCTAGCTTACCGAACCCTGGAACACCAGTCGAGTTAGCTTACCGAGCCTTGAAACACAAACCCGCTTACCGAGCCTTGAAACACAAACCGCTCACCGAGTTGAAGCTTTGCGGGGTTTTCAGGCGGTACCCAGAAGATGACCAAGGTCAGACTAGACAAGAGACCACATGGCAGAATCAGGATGATGGTGTAGAACGCTATCTTCCTTTTGAGCCTCAATCTGAAACACGTGAGAGGTAATTATAATAAGCTTTGAGTCCCTTTGTAAAGCATTGTGAATACAGTCATGCTGGTACGCCTTTCATCTCAACACCCTACAGCTTACGCCTCTATACGAAGCAAGTATCCAAGCATTTGCTGGGGTGTTTCCATAGCAGTGCTTTAACATGGTGATGATGATCCCATGCATAAATAACCTGTAATCGTCTATTACGGCGTGCTTCAGAGGTTACATTGGACGTTTTTTTAAAAGCTGCGTGTGGTAAGTGATATATATAAATGATTTGGACATTGATATGGGATCCATGATTGCAAAATTTGCTGTTGACACAAAACTATGCAGTAGTGTCTCATCTAAGGCGGAAGTGGATATATTGATGTCGGATTTAGATAAAATTCGAGAATGGTCTGTAAGCTGGCAAATGGAGTTTAATGTAGATAAATGTACAGTCATCCACATGGGTAGATCTAATATGGAACATAATTTCAGAATGGGAGAAAACAATATTGGAAAAATAGATAGGGAAAGGAACATAGGGGTTATAATAGATCATACAGAAAAGGTGAGTGAGCAAGTTAAGGTAGCAGTGAAAACGGCAAATTCAATGTTAGTTATGATAAAATAAATATTAAACATAGGAGCAAGGAAGTGATCATCAAACTGTATAAAGCTTTAGTTGGACCTAGTTTGGAGTACTGTGTACAGGTGTGGATTCGTTATCATAGAGGGGACATAAACATGCTGGAAAGAATACAAAAAAGAGCGACAAAGATGATAGTGGGATTCCAGAATTACAGTTATGAGGAACGACTCAGAAAAACCGGCCTACAGTGTTTCGAAGAGAGAAGAATTCGTGGTGACTTAATACAGGTTTATAAGATGATCAGAGGAATCGATAAATTAGACTATAACAAGTTGTTTTTTTAATACAGCCACCTACAATAACACGAGGGCTACAGCTACAAACTGACTAAAGAGAGGTCCAGATTAGATATTAGGAAATATTTTTTTAGTCAGAGAGTGGTGTCTGCTTGGAATGCATTGCCAGGGGAGGTAGTGGAGGCAGGGACAGTTAATGCATTTAAGAATAAACTGGATGCGCATAGGTTTTAGAGCAAGGTGATGTAAATGTAACTGGTTGTATACAGACTCTGCAGGGTCTTCTAAACCAGTATAAAGACGTTAAGTTAAGTTAAGTTAAGTTAAGTTAAGTAAAGTTAGGTTAGTTAAGTTAAGTCATTATGGCATACCTAAATCAAGTTCTGCTCTAAAGCAAACACAAACTTGTTTTATTTCTGTCTTCACTACAAGTCAACCTATGTATGATATGTGGCATAAGCAGCAGAACATACGCGGAAAGAAAGACAAACTAACATATGAAGCAGCAACTGTGGGATTGCAGATTAGTGGGAACAAAAGGAACTGCGAATAAACAATAAACAAAAAGACAACATAATGATACACGGTAAAAAAACTATGGAAGTGCGCGTTTTACCTGTCTGGGAAATAACATTGATAAAATGGTAAGCAAGATGTTAACGTCAGAATCAATCAAGCTAGATTTGCTTTCAACTCCCTGCCTAAAATGGAACTCGACAGTATATTCGCTGTGGAGAATATGATTAGTTTATTTAACACGGATGTAAACATTATTCTGCTATATGGCTCTGAGACATGGCATGTGACTAAGGGTATCCCATCTAGATTGCAGACATTCGTTAACAAGTGCTTTAGTCGTGTTATAAATAACCAGAGATAAAGGCAACACAGATATGTAGGAGAAAACATGACAACAATCAATACAGCAGAAATTGGGGAGAGAATGTTGGGATGGATATGATACACTCTCAGAAAGAACCCAGACAACATAGCTACACATGCACTCGATTGAAATCCACAGGGAAAGGGGCGAGTGAGACGGGCAAGAAACACATGTTGGCTAACAGTTGAGGAAAAATTCAGGTCAATTGGGGTCTTGTGGACGGAAATAAAGAAGACGACACAGAATAGGAACAGATGGAGAGCATCATTTGCGGCCTTATATTCCAGGGGGAACCACATTAGTGAATGATGATGAGGATACATATCGATACATACGTGGCTCTTCCAATGGCACAGAAGACGATCATTCAATGGCGTAAAATTAAGTAAAAACTAACTATCATTACAGTGTTCATTCTCATTGCATAGGTCCAGCGGAAGGACTTATAGGCAGTATGAAAACATTTAGTTTGCCTCTACAATCGCCCGGCAGTTTGCAGACTTTTTTATTTTACCTTCACTCCCTTGCCTTTTCAGATCTTTGGTCAGTGACTGAAACAGCAATAAGCGATCACCATTTTTGGAGGCGACATTGAGTTAGGAGTAAACTCCCTCAATTTCTCAGATTCTTCATCAATGACCAACAAAATTATCAGGGACCAATACGTCTGATGGCGCCCTTAAAGGTAGGAAAAACATCTCCCCCCCCCCCCCCCCATCCCCAAATGATCGACCAATAACTGACCAAGATCATTTACTTCTCAGATCATCGCGCAATGGCTGCGACCAATCTTTACAACAGCAACAAACTCCCTCAACTTCTCAGATCATGGGTCAATAAATGCGATCAATCTTTACAGCAGCAACAAACTCCCTCAACTGCTCAGATCATGGGCCAAAGAAAGAAAAAGATAGAGCAGATCCAAATGGATTACAGGCCTATCAGTCTGCTGAGCTGTGTAGGAAAACTGATGGAGCGTATGATAAACACCAAACTGATGTGGCATCTGGAAGAAAAACGCATACTAATTCCACAGCAAGCAGGCTTTAGACAGCACAGATCCACTGAGGATCAGATCACTCTCATGGCACAGGAAATAGAAGATGCTTACCAGGAGAAAAAACACACAGAAGCGGTTTGGGTGGACTTAGAAAAGGCATTTGACAAGGTCTGGAAAGAGGGTCCTAGTCAAGCTAAGAAGAAGTGAAGTTTGTGGGAAAATGTACAGATGTATCAGCCACTACCTCAAAAACAGAACGGCCAGAGTTCAAGTACAAGGGCAGATGAGCAAAAAGGTGACACTTGAGCAGGGAGTACCCCAAGGAGGAGTACTGTCACCTACACTCTTCCTGGTGTATATAAATAACATCGCAGAGAATATACCAAGAAGAGTCCACAGCTCCACGTTTGCAGACGATCTGGCTATGTGGACCTCTGAAAAGAATCTCACCATAACAAGTAATCGGATGCAGCAGGCCCTAACATCGTTGGAGGAGTGGGCGAAATCATGGCTGGTCAAAATAAAGAAGAACGCAGTACAAGTAGTTTCGAACACTGTATATCTTACAGTAACGTGTACATCCATTAGATGGTGCAGGCCGCATTGTATTTTGTAAACAATCGCGTGTTGAAAACTCTTGGATTATACACTACTGGAATCAAGATGCTGAGTAGCGCATGGGCTGCAGTGGTCAGCGACCCATAGCTGACTGCTAGCGTTAGGACCAGCGAACCAGAGATGCCAAGACCCGTCTACACCTCCACGCGGTGATTCTGGATAACAGACTGCTGCAGGGCAGATTGGCTAAGGAGAAGGGATCGAAGAGGGAATGCTAACTCGGTACTCAAAAAATCCTTTCTGAAGTCGGATGTTTAGACCGAAAGGTGCAAATATCGCAGTCAAGCTGTAAACTATGACACAACGCATTCCGTTCTCTTGACTACATTCTGCTACTTAAGCCCTTTCAGGGTTTGGTACCGGGAGATTGAGAACAAACGAAGCCAAGCCAAGCCATACAACACTCACGTGAAGGTTAGATCAGGAAACGGTTCTGGACAACAAGTGTAGTATTTCACGTTCCGCTGACCTAGATTCCCAACCACGTCCCATTCATTGGACTGTATGTGATGTGACAGGTCCATCTCTTGCTCACCATCTGAGGACAAGGCTTGGAAATGTCAACACGGTTTTGTTATGTTAAAATGGACAATATTAAAATTCTTTTTCTGTAGTATAGTGCAGATCACGTTTTCATCTAAACAGTATAGTAATATATCTTAAAACACGTGTTCACCTATATAGTATAGTAATACATCTTAAAACATGTGTTCACCTAAATAGTATAGTAATACATCTTAAAACATGTGTTCACCTAAATAGTATAGTAATAAATAGTAATAATAATAAAAAAATAAATAGTAATGTAGTACATCTTAAAACATGTGTTCAATTAAATAGTATAGTAATACATCTTAAAACATGTGTTCACCTAAATAATATAGTAATACATCTTAAAACATGTGTTCACCTAAATAGTATAGTAATACAGCTTAAAACATGTGTTCACCTAAATAGTATAGTAATACATCAGAAAACACGTTTTCACCTAAATAATATAGTAATACATCTTAAAACATGTGTTCACCTAAATAGTATGTTGATATTTCTTATCACGTTTTCACCTAAATCGTTTAAATTTGTTACTCAGCCTCAGCTGTTTCCTTCTCTATGCCTGAGGAAGACCTTTTTGTCTTGTTTTATGTTTATTTTGATCTGTGCTACCCGCAGCAAAATATGGGTATCCAAGATCCGCGCCCTGTTGAGGGTTTTAGAGATCAGCTCTCTATCCTGCCAGCTGATCCTGAACAGCTCGCGTGGAGAAAGGACTGAGTTTCATAACTTATTTCCCGATAGACTGTCCTGGTTTCTATGGCTAGCACCACAGCACGATAGACTTTGATCTTGGGGCTACACTGATTCCTTACCCGTCCAAAACTTTCGTTTGTAGTCTTTCAAAAGGACCACTTACAATAGCAATGATATTGTAGACTTGAGAATCGACACGTGTCTCTCTGGTGAGAGTACTTCTTCTTCTTCATCGTACGCAGTCAGGCGTCGACCTTTATTTTTTCGAAAAAAGCAGCGGTCATCCTGAGGCTGTCGACACTGCCATAGAGCTTGTCTAGTGTTGCCACTGGTGATGGCCACATCTGCTCTCTCTGATCCTCGTGTGTCGGGCAGTTTTGCAGCAAATGCTTAGCGGTCATTTTCCCGGTACCACACGGGCATTCGTCAGTGCCACCTATCTTCAATTTGTTGAATAGGTGGGACCTCAGTCTATTGTGGCCAGTGCGAAGTCTGAAGACCACGACCTGCTTTTTTCTGTTCAACTGGTAATAGGCATCGTTTTTTGTGTAGCCAGTATGTTCGGTTTCCCATTTGGTCATGTATCTAGCTCTAATAAGCCGTTTTGACTCTTCGTATGTCACACTAGTATCTGGTTGAGGTAGTCTTGCACCTTCTTTTGCCAGTCTGTCTGCCTCCTCGTTGCCTTGGATGTTGCAGTGGGATGGAACCCACTGTACGCAAACTTCAAAACCAAGCCATGAGAGTTAAAACAGGAGGTATGAAGTCAACGCCAATTGTAGAACTTGAAAAGATTACAAAACTGCAATCCATGACCGATAGAAGAGACTGCGGAGCCCAGCTGCAGTCAGAGAAACTCCGAAGACTGACTGACCATCCAATGCACCAGAGACTAAACAATTTGGGAAATGGGAAACTAAAGCGGAGAAACTTTGCAGAAATAGCCAAAGCAAAGATGCACAAAGATCCTATAAACGCACTAACAACACCAAAACCCATCATTACTGTACGAAAACCTACCTGGAGGCAGGATATATTCCCAGAGGTGGTAGAAAATATACCAGGTATTGCAAACAAAAACTGCCAGACTGAAAAAGAAAGGAGAGATACTACCCTAAGCTTTATATCGAAAAGCTACCCAAGCATGGACTGGACCCATGCATACACCGACGGTTCTGTAACAAACACTACACAGAACGGAGGGGCAGGAGCATTCCTGAACCTACCAAATGGCAGACAAATAACACTGTCATTCGCTACTGGTAAGTACACAAGCAATTTCAGAGCGGAGGCAGAGGCACTGAAGGTGGCAGTGGAAGAAATGGTGACACACAAAGAAAATGAAAGCCATATAGTCCTGCTTACAGATGCTCTCGCCGTAGTGACAGCGCTAAAAAGCCAGAAAAACACTGAGCTTAATGACTTAAGAGCAGCACTCTGCAAACTGTGCCAGCAGTCCGCACCAAAAAGGGTAGTGGTACAGTGGGTCCCATCACACTGCAACATCCAAGGCAATGAGGAGGCAGACAGACTGGCAAAAGAATGTGCAAGACTACCACAAACAGATACTAGTATGACGTACGAAGAGTCAAAACGGCTTATCAAAGCCAGATACATGACTAAATGGGAAACCGAACATACTGGTTACACCAAAAACGATGCCTATTACCAGTTGAACCGAAGAGAGCGGGTCGTTGTCTTCAGACTTCGCACTGGCCACAATAGACTGAGGTACCACCTATTCAACAAATTGAAGATAGGTGGTACCGACGAATGCCCGTGCGGTACCGGTAAAATGACCGCTGAACATCTGCTGCAGAACTGCCCGACATACGAGGATCAGAGAGAGCAGATGTGGCCATCACCAATGGAACTGCAAGACAAGCTCTATGGCAGCGGCGACAGCCTCAGGATGACCGCCGCTTTTTTCGAAAAAATAATGGTTACTGTCTGACTGCGTACGAAGAAGAACAAGAAGAAGAACCCACTGTACCACTACCCTTTTTGGTGCGGACTGCTGGCATAGTTGGCAGAGTACTGCTCTTAAATCATTAAGTTCAGGGTGAGAGTGCTACCTATGTAAGTAAAGCTATCAACTGCTTGTAAATGTTGGTCTTCGAGCAAGCAGATATAGCACTTCCGTTATCTTTGTGTTGATGGTAAAACCAAAGTAAGTGCAGGCAGCTGAGTGTCCATTAATGATTGTCTGCATGTCCTGTTCTGAACAAGTGTTGATGGTGCTGTCGTCTGCAAAGAGGAGATCTAAGATGATTGCTTCCATCATTGTTTTGAGAGACCTAAGGTGCCTCAGACTGAACAGCTGTCCATCTGTCTTGAATCTAATGTGTACGTCACGGGCACAGCCATGTATAGCTTCAGTGTACCATGCTAAAAAGCGTTGGGGACCAGTGCACATCTCTGTATGACTTCATTTTTGACTAGAAAGGCTGCAGAAAATTAACTATCATTCAGTAAACGAGCCGACATATTATTATGAAACTGACAGACAACTGAGACAAATTGTCTGGAGCAGCCAAATTTAGATATGATCTTTCGGAGTCAGTCCCTATTGACAACGACAATGAAGGCATCAGTAGGAAAGGCCTGGTATCGGACTAAGGGCGCACCAGGGACCAACGTTAAGTTAAATCAACGCAAACTGCTGAATGAAAACATAGCAAGAAACCCATGACAGTCGTTTACGGGCTGGGATAGGAGCGACGTTCTGCAAAATACATGCTACATGATGATGATGATGATGATGATGATTATGATGAACCCTTTTGATAGTGGTACAAGACCTGGTTAAAACAAGACATTAAAAAACATTGTTAAAATATAATGCTGCCCACGGACGTTGTGCTCATACTGCCCGTTTGTCTTGTTCTTCTACTCGTGTGATTTATTCTATTAAATAGTCAGGGAAAGATAACTCACCCATAAAGTCAATGTTGAGCATATTCCCATTGTAGGTCCAGGAGCCAAATTTAAGGTAGCAGGTTTGGTGGTCAAATGGGAAGTAGAGGATTTGGAAAGTACATGAACTATTGAGGATGGCTTGCGGCTTCCATAGAAGTTCGCCAGTGTACTTAACCACGACCAATGCCTCGCGCTTCTCCGTCAGGCGGTCATCAGCGCTGAAACCAAAAGAGAAAAAGCCAGCTTTTCGTACTTTGACAGACAGAAAACGCAAATATGAGTAAATTATATACATTAGGAACTAATTGACAACATATACTCCAGCCAACATATACACCAGACAGCAGGAAACATATACACCAGACAACAGAAACATATACACCAGACAACAGAAACATATACGCCAGACAACAGAAACATATACACCAGACAACAGAAACATATACACCAGACAACAGAAACATATACACCAGACAACAGAAACATATACACCAGACAACAGAAACATATACACCAGACAACAGAAACATATACACTAGACAACAGGAAACACATTCACCAGACAACAAGAAACATATTCACAACCAAACAACAGGAAACATATACATCAGAGAACAGGAAACATATATATCAGACAGAAACATATACACCAGACTATAAAACGCAAATGCACCAGATAACAGATAAGAAAGTGAAGAAACAGGCAATCCAGATTCGGACCACATACAAATACTGTAACGCATTTCTTTCTTTGCAAGCAAGACGCATCTGTCACTTGTAGGTCATTGGTTCTAATCAGGATGTTTTTTTTTCAGTAAGTAAGTACTTACAGTATGCAGAGACTGACAAGTTTAAATGGGACAATTACTATATACAAAACTGACAAGTTTCAGTAGGGCACTTCCTATATTGACAAGTTTAAGTAGGACATTTATACGATACTATACTGACAAGTTTAAGTAGGACATTTACAAGATACTATACTGACAAGTTTAAGTAGGGCACTTAAAAGATACTATACTGACAAGACTAGGTAGGTTTGCTACAAGATGCAGAGTTACGAGATACTATTCTGACAAGACTAGTTAGGTTAGCTACAGAATGCAGACACTGGCATATTTAAGTGGGTCACTTACGAGGTACAACTAATGACAGGTTAAAGTGTGTCAGCGTTCATGTGCAAATGTTAACAGTTTGAAATAGGTCACCCTTCTCGTGCAGTTACTCACAAATTGTACAAGCGAACATCAGGCAACCATATTTTCTCCGAAGAGACACGGATGCTTGTAATGTTGTCACGTCCTACAGGGTCCCACTGTAGCAGGATGTCACACCATTTCTTGTCACCGGAAATAGAACAAATTCATCATCATCTTCTTCATTTATTTTTCCTTTTCCTCGATTCTGGCCCATTAACAACAACAAAATTGCATTTGCCAATTGCAAGCCATGAAGGCAAGACTTAAGTTGAGACGGTTGGAGGTAACTCAGTATGCAGGACCAAATTCAACCTCCTTTGAGGCCAGGGTTCGCTTGAAAACTTGCAGGATTCGATCGTCAACCGTTTCCGTTCATCGCTTTGAAAGGCGAGCGTCTTATCTATCGACCACAGTCCCCACCCCCGCCCCCCCCTTTCTGTAACAGGAAACTCGTGACAGGGAACTTGTAGTTATTGTTTCAATAGTAGTGGTTTCAAATGATGAATTGCTAGCGTCATGCACAACTTCCCTTAAGTCGCCTTTCATGACCTGCTTGGAAGGATGCAGTGGTCCTATTCTTTTCAACCGGGAAACCCCTTGAGTGAACAAATATACGTACATTAGTAACATCATCACACACAGGAGCGTGTGATTAGATTAGTGGTAGAGCACTCGCTATTCACGGCAATGGTGCGGGGTTCAACTCCCGTTACTGACACGATCTCGGGCGAGGGAAGGAAAACTTAGCAAGTAATGGAACTGGCCTGCCCATCTCATAAACAAATTGTGGTCTCAAATAATGAGATCTTTACCACTTCATCCCCGACAGCAAGTATCTGCTATCGGATTACCTTGACCTTCACCACATATTCAAGAATAAATGGAGCAACAATTTTTTTTTTTAACTACATCAACCGCACATAGTGGTTTTGGTTGTCCTACATCAACCGCACATAGTCGGCTTGGTTGTCCTACATCAACCGCAAATAGTCGGCTTGGTTGTCCTACATTGACCGCGCATAGTGGTCTTGGTTGTCCTACATTGACCGCGCATAGTCGTCTTGGTTGTCCTACATTGACCGCGCATAGTCGTCTTGGTTGTCCTACATCAACCGCACATAGTCGGCTTGGTTGTCCTACATTGACCGAACATAGTGGTCTTGGTTGTCCTACATTGACCGCGCATAGTGGTCTTGGTTGTCCGAAGAATTCAAGACCGTAACAACTGCCCCCTATCGTTCCTAATTTGGGGAATCATTTTAAGCAACGCCCACGGGACTCCAGCGGCACGGCTTCCTGTTCTCTCTTATCATTTGTTATGAAATCTCCCCATTCTCCTCTTTCTCCGTGGTCTAGAAGTCAGGCCATATCTGACTATATTTCCCATTAACTAACATTAATGAGGTTGCGTCGTGGACCTCATCTGTGATGCTTCGTCACCAGAACCTGACCAGTATTTTACGTTGTTGCAGCTTCTGTTGTATTTTTCAGTTTTTTAAATGGATCTGGGTTGTTGGTCTTAACTCAGCCCTCGAGACTCGAGGACCCGTATTCCCTCAAGGACTGGCTTCTCATGTGGGGCCCATTTGTTCTGATTGCCTAATTAGGACACAAAACGTCCGCAGACATAGATCCCTGAATCATGAAGCACTCAACCGGTAGTAGTTACAGTGTCTCTTCTTATGTCCTACATCGTACTAAATAAAGTGTGCATGTGCCCCCCTGGCTGTAATGGCTTTTCATGGCGAGAAGAGTAATCAGGGTCTGGTTGAATATACTGATCAAGATCCTCGCATCGAGTTCCAGTTTGTTGGAAGCTGGCTGTATTGCAACGGTATGGTCAGCCAGGTGAAGATTTATAATGTCCATCCCCATGATAGTGATCTTGACGAAATTCGCATTGCAATACTTCCTGTAGAACTTCCATTCACCTTCTAAAGTATACCTCTGGAATGGAAAAAAAAAGCACCTGTAATCGCATACCAAAGACGCCAGCAAGAGTTCAATAAACTCAGTCCATCGAAACACAGCAAACTGTGGATTCTCAGCAGACTCACCACCACGTGAATCACAGAGTCGATCCCTGCCTCTTAGGTCAGGATGCTGTAACACAGCATGTTTACAACAGAAACACTACGAGGACGTGAGTTGAGGCCTTGATCAGTAAATTACACCTGGCGTTAGTGTTGTCTCCAAGAATATCTGAGAGCTTGGTGTTCAGTTTCCTTCTTCCTTGCATTTCATTCCTTAACTGTAAATCAAGTAATCATTTACAAATTGGTAAACGTGAGCGTGAACCCAATCCTTTTTTATGTAACACAAATGCTCTCGTTACTCTGCCACACGGACTGCTTTGAAACCTTTACAGGTCTAAAGAAATATAGGTCATATAAGGAAGCGAACTCACATAATGATACCAAATGTTTGTGGTTAGAACTTGATTCTTTTCGTCCACATCCAAAATCTGTACAAGGGAAAGGCTGAAGTTGACTAGGATGGTGTCTGTGGGGTTAACCACGGGTCTGCCCACCTTTCCTTCCAGCTCGTATCTCCCAAGTAGGTCCCGGATCAGTTTCTTTTCGGTGGAGCCATTCAGTCCTTGGTTGTGGAATAAATACGACATAATGAAATGAGAAATGATTACATACATATACGCATACGCCCGTGCGTGCACACACACATACACACACACACACATACAAATTATATATAATAATAATAATAATAATAATAATAATAATAATAATAATAATAATAATAATAATAGTAATAAATTGTCAATGGTCGTCGATGAGAACCGCCAGAATCATCCCATGTCCTACTACATCGATGAGAACCGCCAGCCTCATCCCATGTCCTACTACATCGATGAGAACCGCAAGCATCATCCCATGTTCTTCTACATCAATGAGAACTGCCAGAATCATCCCATGTCCTACTACATCGATGAGTATGCGGTAAGACTTGGAACTGATCAAGACAATCTCCGCGTGGAAAGTTCTGTGACATGACTGGCAAACATAATCTGCAGCTGGTGCTGGTATTTCATCTGCTCTAGACTTTCTAACTGCACGTATCTCCTGGGCTTTTTTCAACGCTATTTTTGACCGCACATTTCCAGGTTGAAAGATTCTGTCTATTTGACAGCATTCATGAAACCACTTCAAGCTGTCGTTGAAACGCTTTTTGGATGTCTCTGTCAACGTCTTATTTCACTCAGTTCGCTGTAGAGAAACCGCTTTGGGAACCTTTCGCTTGACATTCGAGCAAGGTGGCCATTCTATCGAATTTGGGCTTTCTGTAAAAGTGCTTAAATACCAGAGATGTTGAATCAGCATAGGACTCTTCATTATTTGTGATATGGTTCTGCCAGCGAATATTAGGTATGTGGACAAGTCCTTCCAGTTCTAAAAAGATCAGGGTGGGAAGAATGGCTTAATATATATATATATTCATTTGACTGTTAGTCTTCTCCTGCCCCTTGGTGGTGTAGAAGTCTTTTTGTATGTACTTGCAAAAGAGCTATCATCATTATGTAGCATATCTTTTACAGAGCGTCACTCACATGTCAACCTATCTGTAAGACACTAGATTTCTGACCATCTTTCCCGCCTTTTCCGCTATCAGTAGTAAATACTTTGCAATAACCCTTGATCTTCTCCTTCTCTGTCTACCTCTGCCTCTTTCGACAGATTCCATACCATCTAGTACCGTTATTGCTAGCCCCGTGTGACGCTTGATGGGGTCAATGTACGAGTGCGTTAATTTCCTCCTTCCTGACCAGCTGTTAAATCTGCCGAAGGACTTCCCTTATCTCCAATGATATTTACTAGCTAGTTCTATACTTTATCCAGCTTCCGTAGGGTATCAGCGGTTTTCATTTTAGCTGTCCATGAAATATTTCAGCTCGAATTATTCAATCCTCTACTGTTGGTTTTGTGTGGCTGACCATGCCTTGTATCCGTTCGTTGATGGACAGTTCTGGAGATCTTTATTTCGTCATTTTGATAGTGTTCTCCCATATGTTTTCCATTTAAGCTAACATCTGAAGTGTCATAACCAATATTCTTCTTATTTCCATGTATTTAGCAATATCCGTTGCTGTTATAGCAGAGGGGAGATATCAAAACTCGTGATGTTCTGAACTTTTTGCTTTACTAGGATAATATTACATCTACTAATCGAGCAATATGCTATATATATATATAATACTATACTATACTTTGCTATTTATAATCGAGCCATATATATATATATATATATATATATATATATATATATATATATATATATATATATATATATATATATATAAACTACCCTATATCTTGTGTTTCATAGACATATAAATCAATGAATGGTTACAGAGATGTGGTTTTCTATTTTGACAAACAAAGAAAAGTACATTTGAAATTTATTATTTTTCTGAACTGAACAGTTTCATTGTGTGAGATAAATTGATTTTTTTCTTTTTTTTTTCCTCTTGTTTAATTGATCACTTCATCTCCTCGTTAAAAATGGATCATCAAATACAAGGATCGCCAGTTGATGCGTAAGTAAACTTGAGCCTGCGTCTCTCCCGTGGACCGTCGGTCCAGTAATTGGTGTCCCGTGATCTCAACCGCTGTTAAGTAATCTCATCCTGGACTGGACGTTTCTCATTGTCCTTTAGGGGAAACTTGAAAACTTGTCCCGCGGCTTTCAGAGCCAATAAATATATCTTCACTAGTTATCGATGATAAAATATTTAAACACCTAATACTATTTCAAGAGGAAAGAACTTGGCATGTATCAGTGTTATTTGATGTGAAGAGAAGATTCTGGATAGGACACATATTAAGGGGACAAGTTGATAGCAAGGAAGTCAATATTTTGGAATCCACATGGCAATAGTCGTAGAGACTACAATACACGTGAAAAACAGACACTGCGACACACGTAAAGGAAAAGTGGAAGACATGGATTGAGTTAGAAATGATGGCACAGTACATGATGACGTGTCTTTTTGTTGAAGTCCTATGTACCTCAGGGAGCTGAAAGATTTTGATCGATTTAATAATGGGTACATACTTTGTGGAAGTTTGGCAAGAAGAGTCGGAAAAAATCAATTTTAGCCTCAATTTTGAAATATGTACATAGAAGCTGTACGCAAATTCACACGCATTTACGTATATTTATTCATATTCAGTTCTGATAAAGTATACGTGGACGCATAATGTATATACTGTTACCTTGGATTCCTACTCAACCTGAAAAAAAAGATTTAATGAAACAAACACGTACCTATTTTTCACTTGCTTGGAAATTAGATAATTCGTTATCAAATGGACAAAATAATTCAAGAGATTTATCGTAAATACAAAGTACATTAACTTAGTACTAATTATAGCTACAGTTTTTTGCATTAAGTAAAAAAAAAACACTTATAAAACTACATCACATGTAACAAAACAAAATAAAGGAAAATGTCGTTTCTTATTGCAGAAATTTCGTTAATCTATTGTTCTACCAAGTACAGAGTATTGGCAGGTATCTCAAGTTACTTATAAGGAAAAAGTTGGATGTACAAAATAGTGGTGTAAGCAATCAAGTTACTTTGAAGGGAAAAGTGGGATGTACAAAATAGTTGCGTAAGCGGTCTAAGCAGGTTGATGTTGTTGATGTTGTTGTTATTGTTGCTGTTGTGCTGTTGTTGTTGGATGCCCACAATGAGTAAGTTTACTTTTAGGAGCACCTTGAAAAGTGTTAAGTGGCGGGTTGCAGTAGTTTTCCTTACATCCGGAGCGTGCAGAAGAAGGTGGACCGTGGTCTTCACCTCAACCTACCTTCAGAAGACGTCAGGTGTATTGTAGAACAAGTAGACACAATAAACAGGCATCCTAAGGCCAGGTGCATATTCCCTCTAGTAGACCAGACACATCTGTAACAGCACCTTGCCTATCCTGACTGATGGTGACGAGGAGAGAAGACACTGAGGGAAACATGAACTGTTTGAGTCAATCTATGCCAGTATTTGGGAAGGTGGGATTTTCAGTAGTGGCATTTGTGGTAGTGGTATTTGGGGAGGTGGTATTTTTAGTGGTGGCACTTGTGGTAGTGGTATTTAGGGTGATGTTTTAGTGATGGCATTTGGAGTAGTGATATTTGGAGTGGTGGATATTTTAGTGGTGGTATGTTGGGTAGTTTTAAATAGAATGGTGGTATTTGATTCGAAAGTATATTTAAAGGTGCCATAGATAAATAGATAGATAGACAGACAGACAGACAGACAGACAGACAGACGGACGGACGGATAGACAGACAGAGATATAGATAGATAGATAGATAGATAGATAGATAGATAGATAGATAGATAGATAGATAGATAGATAGATAGATAGATAGATAGATAGATAGATAGATAGATAGATAGATAGATAGATAGATAGATAGATAGATAGATAGATAGATAGATAGATAGATAGATAGATTAGATAGATAGATTTTCATCGATATCTTTTGTCTTCATACTCTTCGTCGATTGTAGAAACATGTACCAGAGTAAGACACCTTTATGGGGACGGCGTGGCCTAGTGGTTAAGTGACACGGCTCACAGCCAGAAGGTGCTGGGTTCGATCCCCATCACAGCACCGGCCGTTACCACGGGGAAGCAAACCCTTAGAAAATGCAGCATGAAGCAGACCCTTACATAAAATGCATGCTGAAGTCGGATGCACTGGGCCGACAGGCGCAAAATAAAAACCACAGTGCAACGCACACCGCCTAGGGGAATATATAAATAAAGTGAACGCAAGGAAGAAGAAGAAGACACCTTTATAAGTGGGACGACAACATAAAGGGAAGGATCGACAAAAGCGTGCCAGATGTAAATTCATTAGAGATCTACTGCAGCAAACCTTCAATGTGGGCAGACAACTGATCTGGCCTGATCAACATTATCACTCCTGTGGTTGAATTAGGGCATGCAGCCATAGAAAGCCATCGTTACTAACAAAAAAAAACGTCATGCCATCGGAAGATGAAGAGCACTTTTGTTCACTTCTCTCTCTCTCTCTCTATCTCTCTCTCTCTCTATCGCTCTCTCCCTCTCTTTATCTTTCTCTCTCTCTCTCTCTTTCTGTTACACACACACACACACAGACACACATACATACACACACATACACACACGCACACATACATACACACACATACATACACACACACACACATACACACACACACATACATACACACACACACACATACACACACACATACGTACACACACACACACAGACACACACACATAAACACACACACGATACCGTCTGCTCATTATACTGCCAAATCGGTCTAAGATACTGTCGAATGTCAAGCCGTTGGCTCAGACGGTCTCACTCTTCTAAGCGAAGTGCTGTTTGACGATGAGCAAGAGTTTGCATGTTTTGTTAGTCTTCCAACCACGTATTCAGAGATGTGGGAGGCTGTATGCGTTTGTCCAGGACGTTGCGCCGGTCACCGATAACTTATGTTGATGAAGAACTCTCCACTACAGAAGCATGCATCCAGAAAACTGGTCTTCACGTGTAGACGTAACAAGATAAAGCATGGCGAAGGAGAAGAAGAAGAAGATGTCATCTATCCAGCTGCCGGCGGCCTCTTTCGTGCTCTGTAGCCAGTTATTCCTTCGTTGTAAGCCATCACTGAAAGTTGATCAAGGAGAATTCTCATGAGACGACTGAACCATCGATTTTTTGCCTGAAATTAGTCAGCACAGCGGCTAGATACGATTATATTATATATATATATATATATATATATATATATATATATATATATATATATATATATATATATATATATAAATAAATATATATCATATTTTATATTATATTTGGGATCAAGATGCTGAGCAGCGCATGAGCTGCAGTGGTCAGCGACCTATTTCTGACTGCTAGCGTCAGGGTCAGCGAACCAGAGCTGCCAAGACCCTTCTACACCTCCACGCGGTGATCCTGGATAACAGGCTGCAGCAGGGCAGACTGGCTAAGGAGAAGGGATCGAATAGGGAATGCTAACTCGGTACTCAAAAAATGCTTGCTGAAGTCGGATGTGTTGGACCGAAAGGTGCAAATATCGCAGTCAAGCTGTAAACTACGACACAGCGCATTCCGTTTTCTGGACTATATTCTGCTACTTAAGCCCTTTCAGGGTTTGGTAGTGGGAGATTGAGAACGAACGAATTATAGAGGAATAATGTTATTATCGGTACCTGGAAAAGTTTTGAACAGGATCATCCTAGAGAGATTTTAAAAAGCTATAGGTGACAAGATGACGGATGAGCAGGCCGGCTTTCGGCAGAACAGGTCATGTACAGACCAAATAGCAACACTGAGCATAATAATTGAACAAAGTATGGAATAGAACGCACCGCTTATAAAAGGATTTGTGGACTAAGAGAAAATTTTTGACAGATTTGACATGATATCACTATGGAAGTTCCTCAGACACTATGGAAGTTGCCCAGACACTATGGAAGTTCCTCAGACACTATGGAAGTTCATCAGACACTATGGAAGTTGCCCAGACACTATGGAAGCTGCTCAGACACTGTGGAAGTTCCTCAGACACTATGGAAGTTGCCCAGACACTATGGAAGTTCCTCAGACACTATGGAAGTTCCTCAGACACTATGGAATTTGCTCAGACATTATGGAAGTTGCTCAGACACTATGGAAGTTGACCAGACACTATGGAAGTTGCTCAGACACTATGGAAGTTGCTCAGACACTATGGAAGTTGACCAGACATTATGGAAGTTGCTCAGACACTATGGAAGTTGACCAGACACTATGGAAGTTGCCCAGACACTTTGGAAGTTGCTCAGACACTGTGGAGTGCCCCCAAAGTTCTCGAATATAATCCAGAAAATAAATGAAGCAACGATTGATCGACTGCTACACTAAGGTCAGCTTTCCGAATCCTTTGAAATAAGAACGGGTCTTCGGCAAGGCTGCCGACTACCATTACTCTTCATGCTGGCCTTGACTGAATTATGAAGTGGACATTTTCGTCAAGCAACAAGGGCATTAAATGGAAAGTGACTAGACAACTTAACGATCTCGACTGTGTCGATGATTTAGCGCGTATGTCCCATACTCAAAACCAGATGACCCACAGCTGACTGCTAGCGTCAGGGCCAGCGAACCAGAGCTGCCAAGACCTTTCTACACCTCCACGCGTGATCCTAGATAACTGGCTGCAGCAGGGCAGACTGGCTAAGGAGAAGGAATTGAAGAGGGAATGCTAACCCGGTACTCAAAAAGTGCTTGCTGAAGTCGGATGTGTTGGACCGAAAGGTGCAAATATCGCAGTCAATCTGTAAACTTCGACACAGCGCATTCCGTTCTCTTGACTACATTCTGCCACTTAAGCCCTTTCAGGGTTTGGTAGCGGAAGATTGAGAACGAAGGAAGCCAAACCAAGCCAATTAACAATGATAGAATTGGGTTAGGAACCACCCACATTCAAAATGTGGAGTCTTTCACATACCTTGGCAGCAACATAGACATATTAGAAGGTACAGAGAACGATGTTCAGTTAAGAATACAGAAGGCGAGAACAGCTTCCATTGCATTGAGGAAATTATGGAAGTCAAAAGCAATTAAAACCACCATCAAAATAAAAATCTTTAACTCCAACGTAAAATCCGTTCTATTATATGGCTCTGGAACATGGAGGATAACACATGTACTTTGAAAAAAGCACAGACTTTCGTCAATAATTACCTGTGCAAGATACAAGGGTGGAAATGGCACGACAAGATCATCAACGTGGAACAAGTGAGAAAAAACTGGACAAATACCAGTGGGGCATGAAGTACGGACGAGGTGATAGCCATGGATAGGCCACACATTACGGAAACCAGTGGATAATATTACCAGACATGCTCTGTCCTGGAGTCCACAGTGCAAGAGAAGTAGAGGAAGACCGGGACGCTCATGGAAGAGGGAACTGGAAGCAAATATAAATGCAGCAAACAAGACATAGACATAATTAGCTCATGATAGAAAGACTTGACGAGTATTTGTTGAGGACCTTTGCTCTACAAGAAGCTGATAGGTCTTGTATTTGATTGATTGGACGACAAGAAATATGTGTTCATTGTTGCTGACCTTTATCCGGTGTGTCTACCTACATCTAACACTGTGTGTAGATCTGATCGTGATTATACCCAGTGCTGATAATAATAATAATGTTGGCCGTCATCGCAGGCGACGACGATAACAGCAATCAGACATGTTGTGGTGCACCTCACCAGTGAGTTCGGAAGGGGCTGTATATTCCAACTATGGCATGGAAACCCCTTCCACATACTTGTATGTAGCATTTAAGATCAGAATTAGACATGTGCGTGTCAGTTGTTTTGTATTTTGGCAAAGTGCGTTTTTTCTGTGCTTTCGAGGCCTAGCATTCCTCAGAAATAGAGGCGCATCTGGTGATGGTTCCATGTTATACCTTGTCGTACTGTGCAAGGCATTCCCAAGAGTTTGTATCGATGTTGAAGCGTGTCAGAGATACTTTGAGGGAGTCTTTGAATCGCATCTTTTGACCACCGACCAAACGCAGGCCAGCTTTCAGCTCGCGGTACATTAGATGTTTTGGGATGCGGTTGTCTGGCATGCGCGCGACGTGGCCGGTCCACCTGATCTGGGTCTTCTGCAACAGTATGTGGATACTCACCATTTTTGCCTTCTTGAGGATCTCGGTGTCTGGTACCCTATCCTGCCATTTTATTTTAAACAATCTACTGGCAGCTTGTATGGAAGTGATTTATTTTCCTAGCATGCCTGATGTAAATAGCACCCAGTGCTGAATACTTCTTTTTAAAACGCGTGTGTGTGCGTGCGAGCGTGCGTGCGTGCGTGCGTGTGTGTGTGTGTGTGTGTGTGTGTTAGCTAGTCTACACGGTTATCTAATCTGGGAGTAGTTCTATAATAGACAATACCACCAGGGATGACGTTTTAGGGACATTATTCAGCGAGGCCTCAGTTGTTGCTTTTGTGAGGTGGCTGTTGTGTAGTGGAAGCAACTGGTGCAGAGATAATTCAACTTGTGACAACGTTTCTTTGGTGGCGGTTACAGTGGCTCTTCTTACATCCTGAGGCTTACTTGAGAAGTTGGACCGACATCTCCTGACTGTAGTGCAATGCAAGGCTCTTCAGCAATATTTCCTTTTTCAAACAGCACTACACACTTATCAACATACATATAAATGATATTGCTCTTCAACAGGTCCATGAATTCAAGTATTTGGGCAGTATATTTTCGTCAGACCATAAAATCCACAGAGAAATCGAGACTAGGTGTCCGAAAGCATCTGCTGTAGCTTATCAGCTGTCACCACTGATTAGGTACCCGAGCATTAGTCTGGCAGCAGAGCAACAGCTGATAAACAGTTTATTTATGCTGACTCTGCGCTACCAGTGCCAAACATGGTATTTGCCCAGGACGCATGAGAGCAGAATTTCGTCGTGTGAAATGAAGTGTTTGAGGAAGGGCATCGGTGTTACCACGAAAGACATAATGCAACACAAATACAAGTATGGTCGGCACTATGTCTTGTACAGAATACATTTCCATGCACAAAATACGCTGGATCAGTGATCTCATGAGAATACCTCATCATCAACTTTCACTGATGGCTTACAACGCTGGTAGATCTGGCTACAGGACAAAGGGGGAACCGCGAGGCTCACATTGACCGACGCAGCGCACTTGGCGCAGGACAGACGATTTAAGCTAATCACGACGCTTAACGGCACAAGTGTAAATAAAACTAAATGTCAATACTCTGGTCACATCAAGAGACACAACGGTCTTGAGAGAACAGTGATGGAAGGTATGGTGCCAGGTAAAAGTTGCAGGAGTACACCGAGAAGACGACGGCACTAAGATATCCAGGAATGCCTGGGTATGACTGTGGTGGAGGCTCGAGTTTTAGCAAGCGAAAGAGTTTCTTTCAGACATACTGTGATGAGAGCGACGTTCTATAAAGGACATGCGATATGATGATGATGAACTATGCGTGGCTTCTATATTGTTTACCTGTATCCTTGATACTACACAAGTTTGTCACCCCCACCGCACCCCGCGCTGTAAGGGGTTCATGATCAATGCTGGTGATGCAACAACTTATAAACCCCTGTCAAATATTTACTCACCCGTGCGGATAGTCATACACTAGTTGACATCTGGCCCCTCTGAGGTCAGACGATGAAATGGTTTCTACCTGTCGGGGAAATTGGCTCACAGAAAAGGTAAACTTTACTTATCCCTGATGTTGTACGTGGTTTTGTTGGTTATTTGATTTGTTGAGTATCATTCCGGAGGTTCGGCTGAAATCATTGAACACCACTAAACCGTGAGCGAGCCAATGACGTGGAATTCAAGGATGAAACAGCGTATGCGTCGTACCGTGGCCGGCTAGGATGGCGGAAACTGGTGAGAATTGCTCTCTAGACATATTCTGAGCTGATACAATACTGACAGTTAATTGTAGGGTGTTTATTTTCGCGGCAAATGTACCGGGCTCAATCTCAGTTACTGACAAGCTCCAGTCGACCTAGAGGTAAATGGGTACATTACTTACAGTTTCTGGGATTCTTGTATTAAATAGGCAGAATAATGCCTGATGCTGGGTGGCCAAAAGCTATTCTATTATTCTATGCGTCACAAACATCAGTGGAGTACACGTCGGGTGTAGACGGTCGAGAACGGCTGCCCAACCAGGACTTTAGGTTTGAAGTTGGAGGAACAGGTCACAAATTTCGACCTTTGCTTCAGATCGAACCTATAACAGGGTAGGCTCATTATATTGATATCCTGGTCACGCGGACCAATATTTATATGTAGCAGGTTAGTCTCTGTTTACTTGTCTTAAGAGTTACAACATATATCTAAACAACGACACACCTTTAACACAATGAGCACTAAAACTATCGTTAACCATTAAGACAAAATAATATAATTTATTTCATAAGCATAAATGTAGAACAATATGAATCAAACAAGAACAACTAGTCCAACAATTAATATAATTTACTAAACTAAACACAGATAATCCAAGCAAGTGCTTTTCATGTTACCTCTGTAAACTAAATACACCCAGGTTCTAAGTCTATGTCTGCAATAAGACAATTCATAAACTCCAATAATACCCAGTTGCAACTTATTGGTTCTAGATAAGACGTTGTCCTTTACCATTTCCTCCGTCCGGGATGACTGTGCGGGACCAAGTGACTTCTAGATAGTATCCCAGGATTCAGGACAAACCCCTTTTGCAACGACCAAGTGACTTCGGGATTGTATCCCAGGTTTCAGGAAGAACCACTTTTGCAGCGACCAGTTTCAACAGACAAGAAACTTTGATCATAGAAGGACCACTATTCTTCCAACAGACACAATGGTTCTGGAGAACAGTCGGACTGCCTTCTAGATCAATCTCAATTCGTGCTGAGACGAATCGTATCATTCGTATGTGACCAGATCTCTATCTCATATTGTTTACAGGGTGTCCACCAGTTGCACCTTTTAGCGTGTGTGCAAGGCTCTATGTGTATGATGGGATAACCACCCCGTGAACGCTCTCTTTCTTTCTCTCTCTCTCTCTCTCTCTCTCTCTCTATCTCCAATTCTGCCTAATGTCACTGTGAATGATCTTTTATAGATTATTTTCTTAGCTCTAGAAACCCCCATGACTGTCTCGTCGTCCTTCCCATTTGGCTTGTTAGCCATCACTCTAATTCGGTCCCATCCAATCTAGAATCCCATTGGCTGCAATATATATATATATATATATATATATATATATAGGTCATTGTCACTTTAAATGTGACAGCCTGCCGTATGAGTTCATATCGTTAACCTAGCCCCTATCACTATTGTCTGATATCAGAATGGTCAATCTGACACATATCCATCAAAACTAACCAAGCGTTTCCTTCAATCGTGAATATCTACCTCTCGCCATCTTGTCGACTTAGTGTCGATGCGACGGTGATTGACCCTGTGGTGACCTGCGCTCATCCACCAGCATTCAGACAACATTTGACTCCCAGAGTATACAGTTGCCGGCCCAAACTTCCCTGCCCTAAACGCGCATGCTCCACATGGAACTCTAGAATTGTCACAAACGAACTGTCGGTGAAGCAAGAGATTGTTAGGTCACCGCTTGAGGAAAGATACTGGTAGCATTACTCGACAATCTCTGCACCGGAGCCAGTGGGGACAAGAAACAGAAGTAGATCTCCACACATGGAGACAAGAAGTGGAGGCAAATAGAGAAAGAGAGAGAGCACTGACCGGTTGAGGATTGAGTTGGAGGGGCTGGCAGCTGATGGAAGTTCACTGACACTATTTGTTGATGATCTATTCTCTGCAGGGGTTGAAAGGTTTTGATTGATGGATTGTGCTCATGGTTCCCTTCCTGAGATTTAGCAGGTTAGCGATAGGTGCATCTGTGGGGTGTCCAGTCTCCAGAATGTTCTCCGTTGACACTTAACCTACCTAGCAGTATAAGACACGCACTCTGTCTTTGGCAGTGCTGGTGGTCGTTAAGCTGTCATTGTGTGAGACCTTTCTACTGGGAGTTTTCCGTCATTATCGCTTGGAGGTATGTCAACATCGGGAGCTTACTGCTAGGGAAAGGCCTAACCACCCAACCTCATAAAACCGATGAGGCTTTTTACAGTTAAATAGTTAACATTACACTACGCAGCAGGAGTGTGTACAACCAGTGAGTTAGAGGGACCATTAGTTTCTACACTTTTGCTGAGATGGTCTGATCACCTACGGGTCAGCCGGGAGTGCAATACTTACTTCCTCTGTCCTGGGCACCACGTCATACATGCTTCCAATGTTCTGCCTTGCTATCCACCCCTCAACATGTCATCCATATAACATGTTACCAGAAGGTTTGAGCAGATCATCAAGTGGGATGGACTTTGTATTGCTCCACAGTTCCATCAACCCTGCAGTCCCATCTTTATAAATTATTCCTGCATCGTGATACACCCGTTCGGAGCCCATTCAGAGACTTCCATGTTGCGTAAGGCCAGTGGTGTGCGGGTGCAGGTTTCCTCCGCAGCAGATCTAGGGAACTTATGACTGCTCATTCCATTTTTCAATGCAGCGTTTTCTGGAACAAGTCTGTAGGTGCTGCGTTGACTGTAAGACACGTCGTCTAGACTTGAGTTGTATGCACAGCACATGGCGTCTACAATGTGCAATGACGTAGATTCTTAATAAAACAGAACAGAGATAACATTTGATCCCCGACAGCAGTGTCTGCTGTAGAACTACATGTTTAGTGAAGTCTTTCAAATGGGCGGCAACATGCCAACACGTATGTATTCATTTTTCCCGCGCATCTATAACTTTTGGTTTGTAGCCAATACCTTGTGCTGCCAGCTATTTTCCAAAGTTCAGGACTTTTCTGTTGATTATATTTTAATGACCAGCTCATCGAATGTGTTCTTGTTATTGTAGTTGTGTAATGCCAACGTTGAGCAACTCTACTCTTTTGTCCGCCATGATAACGGCGTTAAGTGACCGGTTGCGGCAGCTTTGATTACATACCAAACGTGCTGATGAAGGTGAACTGGGTTCACAAAGCTGTTGTGCTGTTTGGCTTCGTATGCATGACGTTCACTACTGCCGGGATCACTTTGATCTAACGCAGTTCATGTATGTCGTTAGCCGTCATGGAGAGGATACACCCGTATTGCCCGCGTATCCGTTGTTATGTTAAATCCACAGGCAGCATGGATGTAGAAACACATTGCTACCGATGTCTGAGACACGGTCTTGTATGTCTACATTCCCTTTCTTGTGCTGAAGATCTCAGTCCTTCCTGTAATATGAAGTTTATTAGTGAATACAAAATCAACACCTGGCATTAACCTTGTCTTTCGTGTTCTATCATGAGGTCCTCCTTTCTTTCTTTTTTCCATGACATATATTCGACAGGACGGAGTAGCCGGTATAATGCACAACTCTCCATAGTCTATCTTGACTTAGTAATCTCTCTTCTACCATGGAGTAGGGGGAGATAAGACTAATGTCTGGTCAGGCAAAACATACACTTTGTTAGTCAGGGTCAGGTGAACATACTGATCAAGACACCCACCCCATCTTCATGCAGTTCTCCGTGGAAACAGGTTGTTTCATGTCAGTCTGACTAACGAGGTGGGGATACTTACTTTCTGTGTCCTAAGGACTACGCCACACTTCATTACTCCAGTATTCAGCCACGCAGATTGTCCTGTCACTGGTACTCCGCAGGTCATCCATGCTACAAGTCTCTGGCAGGTTTGGACAGATCATCAGATGGCCCTGGTCTTGTGTTACTCTTCATTTGCATGTTTCATCATTCCTGTATTCCAACTTTTCAGGTTTTTCCTGCATCGTGATACACCAGTAATGACTTCCATGTTGGGCAGGGCAGATGTCCAAGCGCAGGTTCCTCCCGTAACTCGATCAAGGGGGACCTCTGTCAGCTGTTCCAACTTTCGATGCGTCGTTTTCCTGGACTAGTCTATAGGGGCTGAGTTGACTGTTGACTGAGGTGGGGATCGATGTGATCCCTGTAGTAGTAAGCGACACGCGGATGAAGACAAGCATAGCACAATAGTCTGTAGCACCCAGGTTCAACTTTATCAGCACGCTCGGAATGTAAGGAAAGCTACTGCAACCCACCACTTAACGTCCTTTTCAGGGAGCCAAAAGAGTAAAGTTACTCACTGTGGGCATCCAACAACAACCATAGAGTATAGGTCTTCCTTTCTTTCTCTTGTTCTATGGTTTATAGGTTATGCAGGAAGGGGCATCGGTCCCATGCCCCATGTTACAAAAGACCGTACAACCTGGCGCATAGCTCTCCACAGAGGATTAGTGTAATGCAAGGCTTCTAAAAAGACTGCAGCAGAACAACGGAGACAGGCCAGAAAAGCAAAGCGAATTTTCCATACCGTCACTGCCTGCGAGTATGCAGATCCCAAATCAGACTTGTTAGCCATTTCCGCACCAATCCACAACCCCAAATCACAGAATACTCGACTGGAAGGACTGGCTAAATGAACAGGTCTTCATCACTCATGATGGACGAACAACACACCAAGCATCTAAAAGCACTACTGCAAATGGTAATATCCAGACTTGCTGTTAAGGATCCAGATATTGATGTGACCCTATACTTTGCTTGGAGCAAAAAAAACAATCATCAATCAACTAATTAATATATCTAAGCTGCCATGTATGTGTGCAATAGCATTCTGAAATAAATGATTTAAAAGGCAAATTAATATATAAAGTCTCTTCAAAAAGTTCCAGAACTTTAACAAAAATATCTTTTACAGCTTATCTGGGACCTAGTTAACCACGTCTCCATCTAAATACTGCCCTCCTTATTAATACAAGTACAGTTTACTTCTTCTTCTTCTTCTTCGTACTCTGTCAGATGTCAACCTTATTTTTTTCGAAAAAAGCAGCGGTCATCCTGAGGCTGTCGACACTGCCATAGAGCTTGTCTAGTGTTGCCACTGGTGATGAACACATCTGCTTTCTCTCATCCTCGTATGTCGGGCAGTTTTGTAGCAGATGTTCAGCGGTCATTTTTCCAGTACCGCACCTGCATTTGTCAGTGCCACCTATCTTCAATTTATTTAATAGGTGGTACCTCAGTCTATTGTGGCCAGTGCGAAGTCGGAAGACCACGACCTGCTCTCTTCTGTTCAACTGGTAATAGGCATCGTTTTTGGTGTAGCCAGTATGTTCTGTTTCCCATTTTGTCCTGTATCTAGCTCTAATAAGCCTTTTTGACTCTTCGTACGTCATACTAGTATCTGTTTGTGGTAGTCTTGCACCTTCTTTTGCCAATCTGTCTGCCTTCTCGTTGCCTTGGATGTTACAGTGGGATGGAACCGACTGTACCACTACTCTTTTTGGTGCGGACTGCTGGCATAGTTGACAGAGTGCTGCTCTTAAATCATTAAGTTCAGTATTTTTCTGGCTTTTTAGTGCTGGGACTACGGCCAGTGCATCTGTAAGCAGGACTATATGGCTTTCATTTCTTTTGCATGTCACCATTTCTTCTACTGCAGCCCTCAGTGACTCTGCCTCCGCTCTGAAATTGCTTGAGTATTTTCCAGTTGCCACTGATAGTGTTGTTTTTCTACCATTTGGTAGGTTCAGGAATACCCCTGCCCCTCCGTTCTGTGTTGTGTTTGCTATAGAGCCGTCGGTGTATGCATGGGTCCAGTCCATGCTTGGGTAGTTTTTTGTTATGTACCTTAAGGTTATGTCTCTTCTTTCTTGTTCAGTCTGGCTGTTCTTGTTTCCAATACCTGGTATATTTTCTACCACCTCTGGAAATATATGCTGCCTCCAGGTAGGTTTGCGTACAGTAGGGATGGGCTTAGGTGTTGTTAATGCGTTCATAGGTTCTTCGCTCATCTTTGCTTTGGCTATTTCTGTAAAGTTTCTCCGCTTTAGTTTCCCATTTCCAAAATTATTTAGTCTCTTATGCATTGGATGGTCTGTCAGTTTTCTGAGTTTCTCTGCTTCCTGCTGGGCTCTGCAGTTTCTTCTGTCGGTGACGGATTGCAGATTGGTAATCTTTTCCAGTTCTACAATTGGCGTTGACTTCATGCCTCCTGTTATAACTCTCATGGCTTGGTTTTGGAGTTTCCTAATTTTGTCAAAGTTCGCCTTTGCTGCTGTTGTCCATGCCGCAATGCCATACTCGAGAACTGGTCTCACTCTTCCAGTGTACATTTCTTTAGTATACTTTCGTCTGCTCCCCAGCTTGTGCCAGCAAGTTTCCTCATGATTGCCATTCTTTCTCTGGCTCTCATTCGGATTCTCTCGATCTGACTTTTCCATGTCATGCGCCGATCAAATGTGACTCCCAGGTAGTTTGGGTTGTCGTTTGGCCGCAGATATTTGCCGTTAAGACTTATTTTGGTTTTTTTGGAGTTTGTTTGAAAGCGAGAATATCGTACATGTTGTTTTTTTCCTCATTTATTTTGACCAGCCATGAGTTCACCCACTCTTCCAGCGATGTTAGGGCCTGCTGCATCCGATTACTTGCTATGGTAAGATTCTTTTCAGAGGTCTACATAGCCAGATCGTCTGCAAACATGGAGTTGTGGACTCTTCTTGGTATATTCTCTGCGATGTTATTTATATACACCAGGAAGAATGTGGGTGACAGTACTCCTCCTTGGGGTACTGCCTGCTCAAGTGTCACCTTTTTGCTCATCTGCCCTTCTACTTGAACTCTGGCTGTTCTGTTTTTGAGGTAGTGGCTGATCCATCTGTACATTTTCCCACAAACTTCACTTCTTCATAGCTTGACTTTAAGTCCCTCTTTCCAGACCTTGTCAAATGCCTTTTCTAAATCCACCCAAACCGCTACTGTGTGTTTTCTTCTCCTGGTAAGCATCCTTTATTTCCTGTGCTATGAGAGTGATCTGATCCTCAGTGTATCTGTGCTGTCTAAATCCTGCTTGCTGTGGAATTAGTATGTGTTTTTCTTCCAGATGCCACATCAGTCTGGTGTTTATCATACGCTCCATCAGTTTTCCTACGCAGCTCAGTAGACTGATAGGCCTGTATCCATTTGGATCAGTTCTATCTTTTTCTTTCTTTGGTACTGGTATAAGTACAGCGTCTTTCCATGCCTGAGGTACAATTCCCCTTTTCCAGCTTTGGTTCAGGACTTATAGTAACTTTCTCTTTGCTGTTTGGCCCAGTCCCCTCAGCATTTCGTTTGTTACGCCATCTTTTCCGGGCGATTTCTTTTTCTTTAGAGTTCTCATGGCCTCTCCCATTTCATTCCTTGTTAGTTTTGCCATCATGTGCTCCTCTGGTGCCATATTGATGTTGACGTGGCTCTTTTGTTCTTTTCTGACTAGCTTCCATAGTTCGTTCCCGTCTTTGTCTAAATTGAGGTTTTCTGTTTTGTTTTTCCAACTTTCTCTTGTTATTTGGTTTAGAGTGTATTTGTATTTCACCGTGGTGGCCTTGAGGGCGATATTTGCCTACATAGATTGTTCTCTCTCTAATATGTTCCTAGCATTTGAGACTTCGTCTTCAACTTTCTGCAATTCATCATTCCAATAAGGCTTGTAGTTTTTCCTTGCCCCTCTTGGGATGGTTTCGGTGGCTGCCTGCATTATTGCTTTGCTTAGGCTTTCCACCATGGGTTTCGTATTGTTATTCCGTGTGTTGATGGTTTCGCACAGCCCATCTGTCAGCATTGCAAATCTGTCCCAGTCGGCTCGTTTATAGTTCCAACGTGGGAGCGGTTTTGTTTCCTGTGGGCCTACTTCCATATCAACTTCTAGCCTAATTGGCCTGTGGTCGCTACCTGCCAATTGGTTGAGCACCTGGCGGTCTATTTTGTGGTGAATATCCCCCGTGGAAAAGGCCAAGTCTGGAGTGGAGGTGGTATGTCATGTTCTAGAATAGAAGCTAGGGCTATCCTTCGGCCTATTGATAAGATAGAGATTTGTGTCTATCTCCCAGTCTTCCACTTCGTCACCTCTGCTGTCTGTGTCCGAGTATCTCCATCTCTCCGAGTGGCTGTTGAAGTCTCCAACTACTATGCAGCCGGAGTCCTTGATTTCCATACTCGAGAGCGACAGGTCTTTGTCTGGTTGGCCGTACAGGTTGAAGATGCGGATCTTCGTTTCTTGTGTCATTATGTCGACTCCTACAATTTCTGCTTGTCCGGTGTGATTGACCGCTACCGCGCTACTCGGTATGCAGTTACGAGTCAGTATCAGAACTCCTCCTTTGTGACCTTCTCTATCAAGACGGAAGGTCTGGTATCTTCTGATTGAGAATTTGTGGTTGTTGTTGAGGTGCGTTTCTCGGATACATGCCACGTCAATCTTACCTTCATGCAAGTGATGTGTTAGGGAAAGCTTTTTTTTAATGACTCCCTCCGCATTCCACTGTAGTATTATGAGGGTCTTGTGTTTTTGGTCAATAGTTTTTGCCCCATCACCTTGTGCCTTGACTCCACAGCACATGGGTGGGTAGCACCAGTAGCATAGGGTGGGCCCATTCGAGGCGTGAGGCCCGGCACTCTCGCTGCCTGGCGGGACTCCACAGGATGAGCGCCACACTTTTTTTTTGATAGGCTGTACCGTCATCATACAGCGATATACGTTGCACTGTTTCGTTAAGCCTGTGGCCCAGTGCATCCGATTTCAACAGGCGTTTCTGTAGGGATGCCCTCCTTAGCATTTGGCTGTCCCCAGCCTATCTGCAAGGCAGCAGTTGTTTTTGGTCAGAGTTGTCTCTCTTAGGGAAGTTGTCTTGTAGGACTATCGAGTCTTCCCCACTCGTGTCTTTAGTGTGTGGCAATGATATGATATGATGGACTATGTACTAGTTTGTACTATCCCGGAAGAGAGGCAGTCCAGTGTGTCTGTGTCCCAGGATCGTCACGCCCTGCCAGAAACGTGGCATATGCATGTGAGTGGGGTATCTCTTTGCTCCCTTTATTTTCTCGGCACATCTGCAGTGATGGCACGCCTAGCATTCCCGCCACCTGGGAGGTTGTCACAATAGGGCAGGGATGCAATGTCCGCTGGCCTGCGTCTCTTCTGCGTTCATTTGGATGACCGATAGCAAAGGTAAAGAGCGAGGCAGGAGTGCATTTAACCAGGGGACAAGTCTGGCCGTGGCACGGAGATGTTGTTCGCCTGGTGTGCGTACATATCTCATGATCAAGGGTTGAGTCTCAACAGTTCGCAGTGAGGTGGCTGCTCTACTGCTTTCGACACCCCGACCAAGAACTAAGTCTTCTACTAGTGGTTTCACACCTCATCGCCGTATGGGGTGAATATCGGGCAGCTTCCCGCCCGCTTTGATCAGCGGACGGCATATACCTCTTTCTGCGGCTCTACCGGGCCGGGAACCAGGTCCCATGCATATCGTAGCCTCCCATCGCAGTGGTGCTGAGATTGTGGGCGGGATTCCGGCTTAGAGGCGTTCGGCCGTAATCCCTCAGATGATAGCCTCGCACCATTGGCTTATCAGCCAAGCACGTGAACCAAGTGTCTGCGACTAGCGATTCCTCTCGAGTTGAGCAGGATTACCGTAGCAACTACCTGTAATTAGTAGGGTAAAACTGACCTGTCTTCCGAGGGTCTATTACCAGCACCCGTTCACTATTAGACCCAACGAATCTATTAATGGAGGGCTTTTTAGTCAGTCAATTACCAAGTGTCTGAAACCTGCGATTCCGCTAGGGTTAAGCAGGATTACCGTAGCAACTCTCTTTCATTAAGAGGGTAAAACTGACCTGTCTTCCGTGGGTCTAATTCCAGCACACGTTCCTTATTAGACCCAACGAAATTTCTCTCAGTAATTTTACAGTGTTGGCGTGTTGAGTCAAATTAAGCCGCAGGCTCCACTCCTGGTGGTGCCCTTCCGTCAATTCCTTTATCGAACACTGGATGCGAGACAATCGAGAGACTAGCCCCAGATTTTTGAGGGTCTAATTCCAGCACCCGTTCCATATTAGACCCAAGGAAAGTGCTCTAGGCCTGTCAATCATTTCAGTGTTGGCATGTTGAGTCAAATTAAGCCGCAGGCTCCACTCCTGGTGGTGCCCTTCCGTCAATTCCTTTAAGTTTCAGCTTTGCAACCATACTTCCGCCGGAACTCAAACACTTTGGTTTCCCGGAAGCTGCCCGCAGAGTCATCGAAGCAACTCCTGCGGATCGCTTGTCGGCATCGTTTATGGTCAGAACTACGACGGTATCTGATCGTCTTCGCGCCTCTGACTTTCGTTCTTGATTAATTAAAACATTCTTGACAAATGCTTTCGCAGTAGCTCGTCTTGCGGCGATCCAAGAATTTCACCTCTAACGCAGCAATACGAATGCCCCCGTTCGTCCCTGTTAATCATTACCTCCAGTTCCGAAAACCAACAAAATAGAACCGAGGTCCTATTCCCTTATTCCATGCACCATTATTCAGGCAGCCGAGGCCTGCTTTGAACACTCTAACTTTTTCAAAGTAAACGCGCCGGCCACCCGGGGCGCTCAGCGAAGAGCACCCGCGGGAGAGAGCCGGCAGACGGTAGGGCAGGAGATAACAGGCAGTGAACCGGCGAGAGCCGGACCGCCCACCTGCGCCTGAGATCTAACTACGAGCTTTTTAACTGCAACAACTTTAATATACGCTATTGGAGCTGGAATTACTGCGGCTGCTGGCACCAGACTTGCCCTCCAATAGATCCTCGTTAAAGGGTTTAAAGGTACAGTTTACAAATTGCTTCCCAGAATCTCTGACAGAAAACTGCATAAAGAGCAGGACATGTGCCGAACAACAGAACACAAACACTGTAAAAGACCTGCTGAATAGCAGGGCCATACGGTACATCTTATTGAAAGATCAAACAAAACCAAGTGATTTAGTATTTGCATTTTATTAATTTGTGAGGGAACATTAGACCAGATGTTAAGAGTTAAAAACTAAGTTCAAGATACATGAACTAAAAATGTGATTTTATTTCAATATAAATCAAGTCTCAGCAAAATCCAGACAGGTACATCAGTAAATAATGAACTGTTTGAAAAATCAACATTTGTATTGGAATTCTTCAAGCAGTGCATTATGTGGCAGTCTTTCAAGAAGTGTTATGTTAGCCAAGCAGAGAGTGTTGTCAGTCCTCAGGGAAGATGCCATACATCAGTCCTTCAAGCTGTGTCACGTCAGTCAAGCATTCTTCTGGACCTGATGATCTACTAAAATTGGGCCTGGTGTGTATAAGACCTACAGCTCAATGAAAGGTCTTAAGTTAATTAACCCTTTACAGCCCAAATTGATCATCTCAGTCAACTAGAGTAGCACCACTTACAGTCTGACTTATCTGAAGTCACATGTCGCATATCAATCATTTCTTGCTATTTAGTTAAATTTGATTTAAAAACAAAAAATGTATCTTTAAATTTAAAAATCACAACTTTTGTTGCAAAGACTTTTCCCCCATTAACCATGAAACACATACAATGACTGTTCTTGTCTTGAAGATTAACAGTAACATCTTGTAAATTAGGTTGAACTGTAAAGGGTTAAGATTAGCCATTCTGCTTGAGTCAACAGATAATATCTGTTACATTGACAAAAATGGATAGTGGGATTTCAGAATTACAGTTATGAGGAACGACTCAGAAAAACCGGCCTACAGTGTCTCGAAGAGAGAAGAATTCGTGGTGACTTAATACAGGTTTATAAGATGATCAGAGGAATCGATAAATTAGACTATAACAAGTTTTTTAAAATAAAGCCACCTACAATAACACGAGGGCATAGCTACAAGCTGACACTAAAGAGAGGTCCAGGTTAGATATTAGGAAATATTTTTTTAGTCAGAGAGTGGTGTCTGCTTGGAATGCATTGCCAGGGGAGGTAGTGGAGGCAGGGACAGTTAATGCATTTAAGAATAAACTGGATGCGCATAGGTTTTAGAGCAAGGTGATGTAAATGTAACTGGTTGTATACAGACTCTGCGGGGTCTTCTAAACTAGTATAAAGACGTTAAGTTATAAGCTGGGTCTACAAGTGTTATCAGGAACATTTCAGTATGAGAATCCCTGGCTAAGTTTGTCAAATTTATGAAGAGATTAAACGTATTCAGTAAACTTGACAATTCAACTTCTACACCAACATTTACAAACATCAAGGACATATACATATGTCAAGAACCAAACCACATACATGTGGATAATACAAATATCAAACCATGAGGACTCCCTTCAGGAGCAGAAAATACCAAGACAGTCAGACCAGTTTTAAGGTACCCCCTCATAACCAACAGCCACAGCTTTTTGGTCTCTCACATGATCAATAGGTCAGTCAGTCGTCAGCCATGGGTCAAACAAAATGCAACCCCTGCTGCCACGTGTGGTACACATGTCATAGTCACTTCTCTTCTACCATTGAGTGTAGAGGCTTTTCTTTTCTGGTGGTTTATAGTTTTAACTGAACAGAATAGACAGCTCCATGGCCAACCCCTCCTTAGTGCCTCGTACGGCATACCAAGCAGATCACAATGTCAGATATGTTAACTGGACTCCCAGTTAAGTTTCGCTTCATGATTAGACAACCATTAAAATTAACTAGACATTGTTTGATTTTCTTTATTATTTTTATATTTACCTGTGTATGTCAATCAATCAAAATCTTTTTTCTCCCTGAAAAGTACAGCTCTTCAACAAATGCACATCAAGTTCTCCTGTCCTGTGCCATCTGTTCCGTCTCTGTCAATTTTTTCAGTTTCCTTTATGTTTGTCTCAAGCTCTATTCCCCATATGTGTTTTGGTCTACCTCTTTTTCTCTAGCTTTGGGAGTTGCAGAACTGATACTGCCTTGTAATGATATTAGGTGGGTTCCCTTAATGTGTGCCCTATCCAAAGCCAGTAGCTACCCCTTTCATCATGTTCCACTGATATCTGGTTCTTGCCAACAGTCCCACATTAGTGATCCTATCACACCATTACAATATCTCAACTCTTCATAGCTGCCATTTAGGAAAGTCTGTACTTTTTTCATTAAAATTGTCCATGTTTCAGACCTATACAGAAGAGTGGACTTTCCATTGGAGTTGAAGATTTTTTAATTTTTATGGACTTCACTTCCTGTGACTTCCATGTTCCCCAATGCAGTGAATGCTCCTCTCGTCTTTTGTATTCTTATTTTGATATGTTCATCTGTACTTCCTACTTGGTGTAGATTGTTACCAAAATATATGAATGATTCCATATCTTGTAGAAGTGCATCTCTCAACACATTCTGATCATCTACTTAGGCAGTAAGCCATTTTGTTGTTGTTTGAAGGACATTTTATCAATGACATCAGCAAAAGTAAAGGCATATGTTTTAACATGAAGAGCCATAGAAGTGAAGATGAGCCTACAATGGTGCTTTGTAGATGACACTAAGACTTTGTAAATGTTAGATTATTCGCTGCTTCTCTTTCACTGTGGTGTGGAGAGGTCTTTCTTTCATATTCTTACGGCTTAGAAAGGGGTAGATGGACCTCATGCACTTAGTAACATCTTTCGACTTACCTGGCAGGTCTACAGTGTTCCTCCTTCTGGACCCTACTGTAACACATGTGTCCCATTAATATAACAGTGCATATCTAACATTCCAAATTGTATAATTCTGTTCCTAATAATAAACAATGCAGACTAAGAAATAGTAGTAGTAGAGTGAATGTTTTAATTGTTCCCCTTCTTCTTCACAAGTTGCAAGAATATCAACTTGAATATTTCTAAAGAATGCAAAGATGTTTCTTGGTACCTTCGGCGAACATGTCATTGAATGGTACAGATGATAGCTATTTGTGCTTTCTTTGTTCCCCACATGTAGACCACTTTTTTCAGCCTATGCCATTGTATCATTCATCAACAATTCACATTTTTAGTTTGTTGAACAGACAGCGTTCAAGTCTGTTGTGGTCTGTGCAAAGTCTGAAAATGTACTATTGTACAATTCTGTTGAGATGGTAATGACAAATGAATTGAGTTACTGTCTGGTAACGCACAATGCTAGTAAGATCATTTCAACACCACAAACAAATTCTGGCTGACATACACACACATGCATAACCCTGATGGACACACGAAGACCAACTGTTGCACACAGTCCTAACTGACACACACAACTCTGACTGTCTTCTACACACACACACACACACAACCCTGACTGGCACACACAGAATGCCTCACACACACACACATAACCTTCACTGACACACGCAAAACCCAACTCACACACACACACAAGTCAGAACAAAGTGGATGAACATCTCCAACAATTGGAACAGACAACACTAGAACATCAAAGGTTTAACTATCAGAGCTTGATGAGTGGACAGCTCCCATTCTGGCTGGGTCTTGTGATGGATAGTGCACAGGCAAAGGTCCTCTTGGCTGTTGATGTTGTTGCTGGCTGGGTAATGGCAGTCCTGGAGGTGGTCTCATGGGCAGAACTCCAGGTGGTGGAGGAGGCAACCTCATACCTGATGACAAATAGAAAACCATTCAATCACTTCAATTAAAAGACTCCTTTTTATGGCTTTGGGGTCTCAAACTCAAACCAAACAATCCGTTTCAGCAAGCTGAATGGTTCGAAGGCAGCATAAAGACAAGCTGGATGCCCAAAAGTGTCATATGGGCACAAGCTGGATACCCAAAGTGTCATATGGGCAAGAGCTGGATGCCCAAAGTGTCATATGGGCAAGAGCTGGATGCTCAAAGTGTCATGGGCAAGAGCTGGATGCTCAGTGTCACGTGGGCAAGAGCTGGATGCCCAAAGTGTCATATGGGCAAGAGCTGGATGCTCAAAGTGTCATGGGCAAGAACTGGATGCTCAGTGTCATGTGGGCAAGAGCTGGATGCTCAAAGTGTAATATGGACAATAGCTGGATGCTCAGTGTCATATGGGCAAGAGCTGGATGATCAGTGTCATATGGGCAAGAGCTGGATGACACAAAAGTCACCTGGGCACAAGCTGGATGCCCAAAGTGTCCTATGGGCACAAGCTGGATGAGGCAAAGGAATATAATCGCATCAATGGATTATTATCAAACAAGTAAGTTGACATACTTAGTACAAACTATCACAGAAGATCTCCGCAATGAGACAGAAATTTAAGACAAGGTTTGCATTGGGCAAAAAAAACCTTCAGAGAGAAACAGAAATTGCAGCAATATGATGTCAGCCATCCCATTACCCGCACAAAAACCACCACACTCACTCTAACGGAGTAAACCCTGCTCAAGGTGACCATTTAGGCAGTTGAGCAAGACTTGGGCCAGAATTTTGGCTGCAATTTACAGCAGGGGGATACCCCCGTGATTGTCACATGATTGCCAATTGCCCTTTTGCTTGTACATGTGTACAATTGTGGCATCATTCATTTCCTGTGGAACTGTCTTGGTTTCCCAAATACAACGAAAAAGTGTTGTCAGTTCCTGGTGGAGCACAGGGCCCATTGCTTGGAAAATCTCTGCCGGGATGGAATCAGAACTGGGAGCTCTGTTTTTAAACATCGAGCTGATTTCTTTCCTGACTTCTGCCTAGGTGGGCTCAAGGTCAAGCCTCTAGTTAATGCCTGTTCTGTGCGAGCTATGACTTGTGCGTTGACGATGGACAGGCAGTTGAGAATGGCGCCAAAACGATCCGCCCATGTGGTCCAAAATCTGAACTGTATCGATAAATAGAGCTGTGCCGACAGCACTAAGAAAAGAATTAACAACAATACATCCTATTCATTGCTCATTAACAAACAGGGCTGCTTGACCACTGCCCACATCTGCGAGCTAAGTTGAAAAACTGTTCATATTGTTCAAACAGTCTCTCTCTGACGAACCTAAAAATCCTGCGAACTTGCATCCTTCTAGTGACAACGTTTGGATGTGAAACATGGACCACCACACAAACACTTAAGAAAAAGATTGAATCTTTTGAACTAAAATGCTACAGGAGGGTACTCAATATATCATGGACAGTAAAGAGAAAAAAATGCAGATATCCTAAAAAAAACTGGTTATCGAGGAAAATTGGTTAGTAAACAATATCTTGTCCAGAAATGTAAATTATTTTGGCCACATCAAACGCCATTATGGCCTGGAGAGAACGATATGGTGCCCGGAAAGAAGGGCAGGGGCAGACCAAGGAGAAGATGGACAAAAGACATCACGGAGGTACTGACGATGACATCAACAGAGGCGGGAGTTCTGGCCAGAGATCAAGAGTCTTACAGATAAGCTGTGGTAAGAGCGACGCTCTGTAAAGGACATGTTACATAATGATGAGTCTCTCTGAGCCCCATGAAACCTTTTGACGATCCCAAGTGGTTTGACAAAAACACAGGTTAAGAAACCTTGATCTGGAGACTATTTGACACTTACTCGACAAGCCAACTGGACACATTAGCTGTCTACTCTAGCCATGGTTTCAATGACCTAGTGTTTAAGATGGTCCAGTACTCTTATTGACGGAAAAGCTGTTGTGTGAGCAGTTGTGAACATGGACTGTCCGGATTTAGGGCATGATAGTATCAGTTGGACTCACTCGTATGCACATTCCTTGGTATGGTAGTTTAACCATGGCAACTAGATAATTCCAACCTTTTAATGAAATTCACCAGCTGACCCAACAGTCTGCATGTATATGGAAATGCAACTTTGCTAAGACCAAATGCATTCATGCATGTTCACAACGAATGGGAAAGGCATATCTGTATTTTTTTTCTTTACATAATAGCAACCATACAAGAGCATATTTTGTGAATAAAGTTATCCTTTAGAGCCCTGAATTATAAAAGTACGGAAGTTTCCTAAGCCACTGAATTATTTTTCAGCATGTCACGTTTTTCTAGGTTGTTCACTTTGAAAATCTGTATTTTTTTTGTTTGTTGTTGTATAAATATGATTTGTTTGTGTGTAGAGACATAAATGAATAAAGAACTTGTTGGTTGTTATTATTTTTAATGTGTGTGTTAGTTTATGAGATACAAGAAGACGAATGTGAAAATTTTTTCAAACGGCAACATTTCGATTTTGCCAATTTCGCGGGGAATCGGGACCGACGGAATGTGAAAATCGTCACAGAACACCGATAGTGTTTCTTACAAGATCGTCAAATCTGCTATTTTCCCTTACAAATGTAGTTAATACTGCGAAATAAACAAATTAAAAAGATCGAGCTCCAAAAAATATGTCGCAACAACTTACCTTTATCACCCACAATAATGGAATAATTCACAAGTCGTCCCGAAAAAGAAAACACATCGATTCAAAATCGCTTTCAAACTCACTTTACGGGCCATTTTGGTTGTTTACAACTGTTATGACGGCATCCCTATATTTAGATTCAAAATGGCCGTATTTCAAATTTTCTTATCGCGTGTCCGTTTATGCGGATTTTAGGAGGACATGGAGTAGCTTTACTTGTCCACCTGTGCGGACATTAGTGGGCTAAAGGTTATATTTTGTTAAAATGTGAGGCAACTAAAGGTTGTACTTGGGGTTGGCAACCTCACCATGCAAAAGCCATTGCTATAGAACCGCACTGCAAAGGACTTTCCTATATGCTATCTAATGCAGTATTAGACCTATGCTTCAACAATTGTAGCAATGGAAGTAGTTAATGTTTTATCACAACAGACAGGAAAAATGTATACCTGGTGGTGGAGGGCCCCTTAACATTCCACTAAACAGTATAGGTGGTGGGCCCCTCATCATGGGTGGAAACCCTCGTGGGCCTCGGATTATTCCTCTGGGTAAGCCAAACATCTGTGGTGGGCCTCCTGGATTGGAAGCAGCCAAGTTGAAATAGTTGTTGGTCAGCTCCTCAGGTGGCATTGGAAGAGCTAGAAGTGGAAGACAAATATAAGTAGGGAATGTGAAACTGAAATGGTGATAACATCAAACGAAGGACACCATGGTCATGTTAGATTATCAACTGTACATGTGAGGTGTACATGGTGTGAGTGACTGGTAGGTGGTGTGAATGAGGTGTACATGGTGTGAGTGACTGGTAGGTGGTGTGAATGAGGTGTACATGGTGTGAGTGACTAGTAGGTGGTGTGAATGAGGTGTATATGGTGTGAGTGACTAGTAGGTGGTGTGAATGAGATGTACATGGTGTGAGTGACTGGTAGGTGGTGTGAATGAGGTGTATATGGTGTGAGTGACTGGTAGGTGGTGTGAATAAGGTGCACATGGTGTGAGTGACTGGTAGGTGGTGTGAATGAGGTGTATATGGTGTGAGTGACTGGTAGGTGGTGTAAATGACCAGTAGGTGGTGTGAATGAAGTGTACATGGTGTGAGTGACCGGTAGGTGGTGTGAATGAGGTGTATATGGTGTGAGTGACTGGTAGGTGGTGTGAATGAGATGTACATGGTATGAGTGACTGGTAGGTGGTGTGAATGAGGTGTACATGGTGTAAGTGACTGGTAGGTGGTGTAAGTGACCAGTAGGTGGAGTGAATGAGGTGTACATGGTGTGAGTGACTGGTAGGTGGTGTGAATGAGATGTATCTGGTGTCAGTCAGCTGTACAAGATGTACGTGAGTGGTACACTGTGTAAGTGAGTAGTATGTGGTGTGGGGGTGAGAGTTAGTTGTACAAAGTGTGAGTGAGTGGCACATGGTATGAGTGAGTCGTACAAGGTGTGATTAACCATCAGCCATTGTGACTACACATTAAAATCCATTCCAAAATGTGCATGTCCTAAACAATTCCAATATAAGTCTGCCATGCCACAAAACATTCTATAAGCATTATTGACATTTCCTTCACATTCCAACATGTATAGGCACATTGGGAACAGCAACTAGAAAACAAGTGACTCTGATGTCTACCCTGTCCTAATGTCTAGGACTATTAAAGTGGCTAGCGACAAGAGAGCATGAGTTATTGGAAATGTCAGTGAGGTGTTAACGGTTGTGGGATCAGAGCTCAAGTATCCCCAATGTATTCCATGTTGCAAGTAATGTTAAGATTAAGTTATGAGACCTGCAAGTGAACCTCTCTTTCACCTCAAAAACTAACTGCAGGACGGACACAGAGCGTGCCTGGATAATATGGGGACAAGTTAGAGAGATGTGATCATTTAATAATGAGCACAGTTTGTTTTAAAATCACATGATATGAATGACACGTTCGCATTTTAATTAAAATGAGAAAACATTCACAAATTACAGTAAATAGCGGAACAATGAAAGACTCCATGAATGACACTGAAAGACATCTAAAACAAAACAGCAGTAGGACGAGCACAAAAGCACCTTGAGGTAGTCCTGGTACAGGCTCCAGAGCCACTTGAGGCTGGACATCCCCTGTCTTTTCAGCAGGTGTCTGCTGACCCTGAGACCTTCCCCACTTAACATTGAGTCTGCGCCCGTTCAGGATCAGTTTGTTGAAAGATTTTTCTGCAGCAGCTTCGGCAAAAGCTCTGGTTGTGAACTGAACGAATGCACACTGCTGTTTGGCTACATTGATGGCTCGGATCTCCCCAAACTGGTAGAAGTAATCTCTGAAATAAATACATGTGTATTATGATATTAGCACAACAAGTCTACAACCAATACAGCTAGAGATTTAAGAGAGAAAGAAAGGATTGATAAGACATTGCCTAAAGAAACAATCTACCAATGTAGCCAGAATATCCATGGTTGTAATTGACATGGAAATAGAGCAGCAGGGATTAACAAGAAAAATTAGAGAATATTTAACATCTATATACTGGTTTAGAAGACTGCAGAGTCTGTATACAACCAGAATTTTTTACATTCCTTATCTAAAAATTATGCACATCCAATACAGGGAGAAAGGCAAGCAACATGTGCCTTATAGAGAACTGAAGATGTCTCATGAGACTCAATAAAAAACATAGCTGGAAATTAAAAAGAGAAAGAAGGAGAAAAATGGATATCGCTTTCCCTAACTAAATATTCTACAAATATAACAACACTTGTCCATAATTGGATCCTACAAGGGTAGAGAATAGCAGAAAGATTAAAAGAGCACGAGCCTTATGGTATATCTGAAAACAGATACTGGCGGTGGAAAGAACAGTTTACACACTCATGTTCCTAAAGAAACAACAATACAGATAAAAGACAGCTTCAGCAAATAATAACTGCATTTCAATAGCAGCAACAAACTAAACTAATTATAAACAATACAATTTGGAGAACTTCTCAAAAAGCACATTATTTCACTAATTCTCAAACAAGATATCACGTACACTGACTTGGCTTATGCACCTACCCTCTTCTACCCTGGTGTGTTATGGTCTTTTGTTCTTTTTTGTGTGAGGTAGTCATCCCCATGACCAAGCCTCATTATTTGCCAGATAGGTTATAGTGTTACTATTCATTGTACCCTATTTAGGATTCAGTAAAATAATATCTGAGTAGGATAGTGGTTAGAGAGAAGACCTCATTGCAAAAGGAATCTGATTCAATCCCTGGTCTTCACACAATCCAGCTATACATGGGTTCCTGACATAGTGTTAAGAAATGAAAGGCAGCAAAGCAGGAAACTGGTTATCCAACCTAAAAAAACTGTCACCTAGTAAATTGAAGTCTCAAACACTGTGGCAAAGATCATTTACAGCCCAAGAGATTTCCAGTGATGCCATTGACTACAAAAGACAGCACAACATACCTCAGTTCCTTCTCTCCAACTTTGTCACCCAATCCCCCAACATATAACGTTGTGACACTCCTGTCCTCAGGAGGCTCCAGTTTTGGGAGGCTGCTGTAGCGGTTGAGTAGTTTGTGAGCTACTGGGTCATTCATGCCATAAAACCTGTCTTTGATATTCTGATCAGCCAGAGGGTCATCTGGATCAGTTGGTTTCTCATGCCTGAAAGTACATTAATTGCATGAAAGGAGCACAATAATTTCATATCTGAAGACATTCTTTACATACACAGACAACGCAATTTGAAAGCATATTTATTGAATGAAGTGGGGGGATCAAGATGCTGAGCAGCGCATGAGCTACAGTAGTCAGCGGCCCATAGCGTCAGGGCCAGCGAACCATAGCTGCCAAGACCCTTCTACACCTCCAAGCAGTGATCCTGGATAACAGGCTGCAGCAGGGCAGACTGGCTAAGGAGAAGGGATCAAAGAGGGAATGCTAACCCGGTACCAAAAAAATGCTTGCTGAAGTCGGATGTGTTGGACAGAAAGATGCAATGTCGCAGCCAAGCTGTAAACTACGACACAACGCATTCCGTTCTCTGGACTACATTCTGCTAATTAAGCCCTTTCAGGGTTTGGTAGTGGGAGATTGAGAACGAACGAAGAAGAACACAAAGAAGAAGGAGGCTTATAATAATATACTTGTCTTTGATATTGTTGTGATTACTTTGTTTATTACTAGCGTCTGGAGTATTTGCTGGGTTTGACAAAAATCAAATTAAAGAAATTCTTCATATATTATACAGTGGGTTTTCCCTGCCGAAGTTGGACGAAAGGTGCAAATAACGCAATCACACTGTAAACTATGACACAATGCATTCTGTTCTCTTGACAACATCATGCTACTTGCAAAGCCCTTTTCAGAGCTTGGTAGCAGGAGATTGAAAAAAAACAAAGAAGAAGAGTGGTTTTTCTCTGTAACTGCAGAAATAGAACAAAATATATGGGCAGAAATACAAGCATATGTTGCTGTACTTTAGTCAAGTTTCCTTGTAAATTGTTTTGTTTTTCGTTCAGCATTTGTTTCCAGTTTGGATGTTCAAAGTACAACAGTGTAACAATTGATTTAAAAATCAAAATACAGAACTAACCTGTAAGGACATTCTTGACCTCTGCGGCATTCACCTTTGACCCAGAAGGAGCAGATGTGTGGTCGATTTCTGGTATAATATGGTGTTGTTCTTGCCAGCTTGAGTAGCATGTCACTCGGAGTCTGGGCCTTTCCAGCAATAGCTCCCACTGGTGAGATACCATCACTGTTTGCAATCTGAGAATGGAGAACATCAAGTTTGTTAGTGGAGATATCAAGTTTGTTAGGGTGGAGATATCAAGTTAATGAGACTGGAGAACATCCATTTAATTAGACTGGAGAACATCCAGTTTGTGAGAGTTTAGAATAGCTTCTTCTTCAATCAACTGATGCTATGCTTTTAGATTGGCAATTCTTGCCTTTGCCAGTCCCCCACAGCTTTTCGAGCATGGTCGCTCCCCCGGGCCAGACTGCCTCTCCACGATCTGCACAAATTTGGAGAACGTACAGTATGTGAGAGTTGAGGGAAAATTTCCAGTTTGTGATTGCAGAGAACATCCAGTTTGTGAGAGTAGAGAGCATGAAGTATCCAGAACAGAAAACAAAAGTGCATCAATTACTGGTAAGCATAAATGTAAAAGCAATTTGTTAAAAAAAAGGAAATTATAGAGGGTTAAGTTTGTGGCTAAGAACTTAATGATGTAAAATAAATTGCTACACAAACCACCATCACAAAGTACCTACAACTGCCTCTATGCAGGATTTCTGTAAACAACTGAGTAACAGATCGGTTAGAGAACTGGCTTTTCACTGCAAAGGTACAGAATTCAATCTTTGGTTTCAGCATGCTCTAGTTTACCCAGAAGTAAACAGATCACTGACTTACTGTTATGTAAGGAAAGGCTGTGAGGAAGGAAACTAATTAACCTGCTTCAAAAATAATAAACAGTACTTGATTCTTGGTGACAGTGTCCACTATGGGACCACCTTCAAATGTAAAGGTGGGCTAGCTACATCGGTGGCTCTATGCTTCAGAAGAATTCAAAGGAAGACAAATAGTGAAGCTAGTAAGTACAATCCTAGGTGCAAACAGGCATGCATATATGTGATCAATGTGTCTGACAAATAAGCAAATAATGGGAAAGTCCAAACCAACCATACCTCCTTCTCCATGCTCTGAGTGTAGTACTCTTTGTTGACGTCCGACTTGGGCATGTTGTCCTGTATTTTCAGGGCAGTATCTCGTACCTGGACAGGCAGACCTGAAACACAAAACACACTTAAGTGTTATCGTGGCTTGGTTTGTTTCTCGATCTCCCACTACCAAACCCTGAAAGGGCTTAAGTAGAAGAGTGTAGTCCAGAGATCAAATTTGGACTTGTCCTCTACTTTCAGGATAGTATCTTGTGAGGGAGCATGCAAACACGTGACACTGAACACAACCAATAAGATCCTCAGTTTGGAAACGGAGAGGAATTAAGCTTATAACCTAATTGAAGGTTTATCTACCAACTCTACTGTACGCCTGTGAAACCTGGACAGTGTACAGTCAACATGCGATAAAGCTTGATCACTTTCACCTGGGCTGCCTAATGAAACTGCTGAACATAAAAGGGCAAGATAGGATCACAGATGAAGTTCTTTCATGGGCTGGCATAAGCATCCACACAACTCTGTGCAAATCGCAGTTTACATGGACTGACCATGTTGTCCGGATATCAGATGAGCAGCTTCCAAATAAAATGGCAAGCTTGAGTCAGGCAAACGAGCTCGTTGTGGCCAAATAAAACGTTACAAAGACACACTGAAATCCTCACTGAAGAATTGCGACATTGACCCTGATAATTGGGAGAACATTGCTGCTGATCGCTCTGCCTGGCATAGCAAAATCTCTTCTCGCACGACATATATGGAGCAGACAAGAATCAAGGAAGCTACATGGAGATGAACGACATGAAAGGCAAGAGACGAATTATCTTCGTCTGATAGTCAGAAAGTGTTTCTCTGCCCTCAGTGTGACAGAAGCTTTCAGGCTCGGATTGGTTTGATCAACCATCTACGAACCCACTCCAAGATTGGCAGATGACAATGTGATCCTCTTCGAAAACAATGGACAAACAACAACAGTATTGCTAACATCCCACGCAACACACATCATAACCCTTGTTGTGTATAGTGACACTCACCATCAATTCCTTCCACAATCATCTCATGTCCCTCAAGTATTTCAATACACTCCAAGATACTAATTTTCCCAGTCAAAATGGTCATCTAATTCAGATAGTTGTTATTAAATGAACAGAATGGCTTTCATAATATAAGAAACATACTAGTAAACATATAACTGGCAAAGAAAGAGAGAGAGAGAAAGAGAAATAATGCTGTGTGTGTGGTATTGTCCGAAGTTTATCATTCCGAGTTACACACTTGTGATGAATTATCTCTGGTATTAGGTTGTAGTGGCTTATATCTTGTGGCATTCTGGAGAAGGTGGGCCTAGGTCCTATTGTTGTAATGCAATGCTAGTATTTTCAAAAGACTCATTTCGGAGATACACGTTGATCCCTTGGCCAGGTTACTGTAACACAGACCGTTTCCAGGTGGACAACGCTAACATGATGAGGGGATTCTGTCTCAAAACAACATAGCAGACAAGGTGTAAGTAATATTCTTCTCAAGAGCCACATTCCTCATGCTGTAATTGTTGTCATCAACTGGGTAATCATTTTTAGCTCTGCCCATAGAACTTCGGCAGTCTGGACCATAAATAATATCAACCTGCATCTTCTCCAATTAATCTGATGGTGGTCTGTGTTCTCGTTTCAGTTTCTGTAACAAATTTGTCCTGACCTATTTGGGTAGCTAAGTCTGACCTTTCACTAGTAACAAGTCCAGGTACACATATCTCCCTGCTATAGAACTCACAGGTAAAATACATTGTTTTCTTTTCCAGAAAAAAAAAAAAAGAATAAGCTTTCTTTCACTGCCTTATTTCTGAAGGCAGAGTATATTTTACCCTGTTTTATGCCTCAAGGCCCACTGCATGCAACTTCAGCCAAAGAAATGCATGTTTGGGTTGTGAACCATGTCACTAACAACTAAAATCCCCAGCCCCCCCCTCTATATGAAGCATATCGTGACAACGGCAACTGGGGCTCTTACAGGAAGCCTGTATTAAAGCTGATACAATACTCTTACAGTGATTTTTCTGTAACAGTTCAGTTGACATGATGAACACCCTTTAGTCTCCCTTGTGACATGCTTGATTAGACAGGGTGGGCCCATTTTTATCCTCTCTTGGCATCAATCTACATGATGCAAGTGCTTAAAGATGATTTCCCATTTCTGCTCCAAGTGAAGCATATGGTCATCCCTGCGACCATCCTCGTTATAGGAAGCCTATATCCGAGCATTTCTCTTTTCTTCATTGCTCCTCCTCTAGCCCTGGGAGTATATAGGTCCTTTTTTGAATATACTGTAATCGAGTGTGCAGAGAAACAAGTGATTTGCCTGTTGTCTATAGTCACATTTCAACCAATATAAACCTTTCAGCTGCCTGTGGAGCACAGGTCTTCCACAAACACATTCCAAGTTATTCTGTCCTGGACAATCCTCTGTTGCTCTGTTCATATTTTCCTTGTCTTCTTTTAGAAAAAAAAATAAGCAAGTTGTGCAGATTTCTTGTGGCTTTCTCTGCATCGTGTCATTTGCCATCTTGACAGAAGACCTACATCAGTCTGTTGGATGGTTGGGTTAAATTTTTCTTCAGAGTTGACTTGTCCATATTTGTTTTAAGTTTTTGTGGCTTAAAGTTTCTATGAGGTTGACCTTCTTAGTCACCTCTTATGACATGCTTGACATGTTTACAGTGTTATTATTCTTTGCTCTACTTTCGAACCACAGCGTGAATCAAGAAGCTGAGCAGCGCATGAGCTGCAGCAACCCATAGCTGGCTACTAGCGTCTGGGCCAGCGAACCACAGCTGCCAAGACCGTTCTACATCTCCATGCGTTGATCATGGATAACAGGCGTCAACAGAGTAGGCTGGCTAAGGAGAAGGGATCGAAGAGGGAAGGCTAACCGGGTACTCAAAAAATACCCTCTACCGAAGATGGATGTGTCAGACCTGAAGGTGCAAATATCACAGTCAAGTTGTAAACTAGTGACACAGCACATTCTGTTGTCCGGATTACATCCTGTTACTTACAAAGCCCTATTCAATGCTTTGTAGCAGGAGATTAAGAATGAACACAGAAGATGAAGAAGAACCCCAACAACACTCATGCTATCTGAGCATTTGCATATTCAATCAATGGTTTTACATCATGAGGTCGCTAGCTGCATGTACAATCCTCTTTAGCTAGCTTTTACAACATGCTTGGAAGGATACAGCAGCCCTATTCTTTCTTCCCTTGGTGACCCACAAACTTACCGTATTCTAAATCTAGCAGACATGTCTGGCAGACATTTTTCATCTTGCTGCATGTCTGACATACTTCTGTCTTCTTAAACCTCATGCGTGCTCCAGGGCACCACTTGAACACTGTGAATGGCCGGGCACAGATTTTACATTCTTTGCCAAACTTTTCTTTCATCTGATGACACATATCAAATACAAATGTTAAGGTTCAACTAGGCAGCCATGTGTCAATGATATATTTTGTTTTAAGTCTGAAGAAAGTAAATACCGCTAATTTACACAATAACAAAAACTCTAAACCATACAGCCTTGAAGTGTAATGTACTACAAGATTAAATTATGTTGTACTCCATCTGAAGCATTGAGCTATCATCGTGGCTGATTCCATTACAGGAAGCATGCACTGAAGCACATACATATGCTTTTGTAATAGTGGTTTCTGTAGCAATTTGTTTAACATTACGTCACTAGAACAATGCACAACCCTGGCTAGTCACCGTTAATTATACATGTCTGTAACGTTATAGTGGTCCTTGCTTTCCTCCCTGAGTACTATTTGTGTGTACACATTGATGGCTAATGTTAAACATCAATACAACTGTCATCAACGGTCATGTCAAGGATGCCTACATCTCTCTAGGGTCGAAGACACAGCAGTGAATGAGCTGACAGCAGTCAGGGTCAGCAAGACCCTATTCTGCCTTAAAAGTGACATCCCTGGAAATAGACTGCACTCTGTCTGAGAGAATAGGGATCATGAGGATCAAAGAGCTGCCAAAGATGGATGTGTCAGACCGAAAGGTGCAAATATCACAGTCAAGCTGTCTGTAAACTAACGACACACCACATTCTAGACTACATCCTGCTACTTGCAAAGCCCTGTTCAGGGTTTGGTAGCAGGAGAATGAGAACGAACGCAGAAGAAGAAGAAGGGGACCAAAGAGGGAAAGCAAACCTGGTCCCAAAAATACTGTGCTGAAATTGTTTGTCTCGAACTGGAAGGAGCAGAACTCGCAGTCCCACTGTAAACTACTGCAAAAGGTAACAAAATTTTTCTTTTCAGGGCAAACACCAAAGAAGAAGATATATTGTTCCACAGATTTTCATCTAAAGAATTTTCTCCATCAACTTTGCTGCTGCTCTTCTTCTTCTGCTTTCATTCTCAATATCCGGCTACTAAGCCTTAAACAGGGCTTTGTAAGTAGCAGGATGTAGTCCGGAGAACGGAATGCATTGTGTCACTAGTTTACAGTTTGACTGTGATATTTGCACATTTCGGTCCGACACATCCGTCTTCGGCAGCAGCTGCTCTAGATGCTTCTGTCTGTGACAACCAGATATTGGCAGTCCACATCCTATATGCAAGTTATCACAGACAGGATGCACCCACTGTACACTAACACTGCAGACATCAAGGGAACAAGAATCAAGAAAGGAATGTTGAGGATGTCATATGCAGCGCGAACAATTGGATGAGTGACCACAGTTGAGGCAATAGTCAATGAAGCAGAATGGGTCCACACTGGTGATAGAATGACAGACTACCACTGAAACATCATGTCTAGGCAGAGATTGCAGTGGTACAATGGGAAAGCAGAGCTCGAGGTCAATCTGCTGATGAGTGGTAACACTCAGGAGATTATTGTCATCAAATCAAATCTGTGATACACAGTGAAAAATCAATTTTGGGGATACTCAGCTAGTGTGAGAGGTCACGCTATTGCTGGGGGAGCAGGGCATATATGACAACAGGAACCTCAGCTCTGATATCAGAGACATCTTTAACAAGAACAGTCATCATGACAGACTCTCAATACTTGAGGTCACATTTAAAGAAGAACAGGTGATTACTGCAACAACTATTATACTTTACCATTCTTATGTAAGGATTGTCTCCAAGGCATGTTTGGCAGAGTATGGGAAACTCCTGAAATAAACAAGAATATATTTTTAACTTGACTCATGTACAACTTGCACATTTATTTGTTGTCATTTCAAAGTCAAGCTTCCATCTCTTCTTTGTAGTTCTTTGACGTTCATCCTGAAAAGTACTGACATAGTTTACAGTGAGGGTGCGTGTGATAGCTGCACATCTTATTTCAGCAGGCTTTTTTGGATACTAGGTTGGCCTTCACATTGTGATTCTTATTCTCTTAGCCAGGCTAGACTAGTGCAGCCTGTTTACAGGACCACCGCTTAAAGATAGAATATGATCTTAGTCAACTCTGGTTCGCTGACCCTGATGCAAGCAGCCAGCTATGAGGCACTGGTCACTGTCAGCTCATTCACTGTACTGCATCTTCAGCCCAAGCTGGAAACAAGTAAATGTCCCCCCAATGTGGAAGAAGGCAAGGACTATCCCTCATCCTTAACCCATTAGACCAAAATCGTCTGCCCACAAAATGTTGATTTCTGCCAAATACCTAACACATGTGTTACATTCTGTAATTTAGTTTGTAAAATTTCAGGTCTTGAAACAACCTACAAGATGGACAATGATTCATGCAACGGCAGCTGTCATTTAATACAGTTATTTCCTATAAATAGACTTTTAAGAATGTGGTGAATTTTCAAAGTTGACGCATTTTGTGCGAGGAAAGTTGAACAAAAATGGCACTAATTTCTAGGACTGGAAAGGGTTAAATATGGGAAGAACAACATAAAGTCTGGCAACTAAAGAGTGGGGAAACTAATTGTTAACACTAGGATAACCTAGCATATGGAATAAAAAATATGTATACCCTAGCAAGCAGGTTTTATAAAAACAGATTGACCAAAGATCATGTGACATTTATCTTGCAGAAGATAGAAATATATCAAGAAAAAGGAAAACAGCAGATCTAGAAAACGCTTTTGATAGAATAAGAAAGAGCGAACTAAAACGCAAAACTACTGTACATGGGTGTAACCAACATGTACAAATGATAGCAAGAGTGCAACTCAAGGACACCTCAGCAAAATGATGAAAATGAAACAAGGAATTCCGCAAAGTAGAATACTCTCACCAATCCTGTTTCTCATCTATTAAAATGGTATAATCACAGAAATCCTTAAAATAGTAAAACAGTGCACTTTATGTAGATGGCTTAGCTCTATGGACAACTGGTGAGTATTCAACTGTAGCTAGGAACCAAATGCAAGAGGCTCTTAATAAAATAGAGGAGACATGGATAAATAAATAGCAAATCACCATCAACAAAAATAAAACCATTTGAGGTATTTGTACAATCTTCTCCCCATCTCCAAAACCCTCAAGAAGAAGCAATCCTAAAAGTAGATAGCGAGACTCTGCAGAGTCTTCTAAACCAGTATAAAGACGTTAGGTTAAGTTAGACATGTCCAACTTATCTAGGAATAAAATGGATCCAACAAAGCTAAGAACAGAATGGACACGGGAAAGATATCAGGCTCAACATGAGGAACATTAAGCACCATTAAGATACTAGACAGACGGGTTATGTGAGACCAGTGCTAGAATTACTAGAATACGTGATAGCAGCAGCATGGTCCACGGCAACAAAAAATAACAAACAAAATTAATACAATCCAAAACAAAAGAATATGTAACATTACTGGAGCTATGAGCATAACTATTCTTCTTCTTCGATGTCGTACTGCTAAGGATGATGTGTCTGAGTTTATAGTGAAAGTGAGGCTGTTATATCTGTGCCTTTTGGTCCAACACATCTAATTCCAGTTGACTTTTTCAAGCATTGGGTTAGTATGTCTTCCAACTGTGATCCCTATCAGGAGTGTCCTTAAGCAACTAGTGAAGCCTGTTTCCTGAGTCGCCATGTAGAGGAAGAATAGGATCTTGGTTGGTCAGCTATGATTTGTTGACCCTGATGCAAACAGCCAGCTATGAGTCGCTGAGTGGTAGCTGTCAGATCATGCACTGGTGCCCCTTAGCACCGAGCTATAACTAACGCTATTAAATTACCCTAAGTTAGTACTATAAATACTAAAGTAGACGAATATGACTGAGAACAGTGAACATTAATATTACTTATAATACTATTACTAAGTAATATTAAATTTTAAATCAATGCACTGACTGGAACACAATGATTGACAATCACATCACAACAAGTATCAAAAGTATAGAGACGTAGAGACCCAGAAAGGGGAGAAACATTTACAAAATCTAAAAGAAAAATGATGTGCTACGATCTTAATTAAAAGACACATATGATAATGTTTGGGATATTACCGGTTAACTCAAGTTAGCTCAAATCTGTAAAATTTACAGTAAATTATCAATGTTATCGAAAACAGGTAATAAAACATATCACGGTGAATTTGAGGTTTATATCACTAGACTATAACTTTTCTAACAAGAGTCACATAAATTATTATAACCAGCCAGTACAGTCATTACTGCCACCAAAACTAAATGATGTTGACAGGTATTACTTACAGCATCTTCCCAATTTTGTCGGTTGTATGTATTTGATCCCTTGGATGTCGCCATTTTCTTGTGTGCCAGATTTTGTCGCAAGAGAGGCTAAATATATATTTAAGAATAACAGAATAAATGTAATATTTTCGATCATTGACGCTACTTTGTTTTTCAATTTAGTGGCCTCTGAGTCTTCCCTTGTTTTCCTACTTATGCAATAATATTATGTTCCACAATTCTTTTTTTTTTAAACTATCCAAAAGTTTGTCATTATCTGTTCAGTTCAGATCAGGTGCATCTCCACATCAAAGGAAGACTGCAGTGTCCAACGTCATCTCTCTTGCCAGACTTTTCTCTTGATATTATACTCTCACGTATAGCGCTGTTTATATCTGATAGTGCTGTTTACCTCTGACACGTTTACAGTCCTCCAACTTTTTCTTCCAGTTTTGTTTTTAGCAAGCTGTTTTATATTTATATGTGACCAAAATATATTAGTTGGCGGACTCTGATTTCGTTCATCAATTATCTTTGCTTCTTTTTCTTTTGTCCTACTGCACCTGCAATGAGGCGTAGCAGAGAGGCGGGGTGTGTGTATGTCGTGTTATCGCCAAGTGGGAAATTGTATTTTCGTTAGTTGTAACTTCCTGAGTGTGTCAGACACATTTGATCCACCGACGTCGAAGTTGACCTCTTGCACGTGGACCGGAGACCGGCACATGATATGCTCTCGCTCATAATGCATTTTGACTAAATGACCAACCCACTTGATTTGTTGGGTGCCAATGTAGGTATTAACTGGGTTTGTCTATGGTTTGTCCCCACTGTCTCCCTCAGTGTGGTGTTGCGGATTCTGTCACGAATTGTCTTCGGGATGCACTTCTCACACAGCGCATCTCACAGCTCTGGATGTTGCTCTTGTATGTTTCATGCGTTGCATTGCTAACACAGTGTAGGAATAAATAGTGCATTCATCAGCCATCTGAAAGATGCACTCTATGGTGTTTCAAAATCGGTGCAATTTGAAAGTAGAAATTGTCCGCCTTCTCAGTTCTACATGCGATCTCTGCCGTTTATCAGTGAACATACTACCATGGTCTTTGAGCTCCCGTACCTGCTTGATACCAGTGCCACTGTTGTGAAAACTTCTCTGTACATGTTCATGCGATTTCATCATAGTCGTGGTCTTGTCTATGTTGATCTATCTATCTATCTATCTATCAATCTATCTATCTATCTATCTATCTATCTATCTATCTATCTGTCTGTCTATCTATCTATCTATCCATCCATCTATCTATCTATTTATCTATATATTTATCTATATATATATCTATTTATCTATCCATCTATCTATATCGCTCTATCTATCTACCTATCTATCTACCTACCTATATATATATATGTCTATCTATCTCTATCTATCTACCTACATATCTTTCTATCTATCTATCCATCCATCAATCCATCCATCTATCTTCAGTCCACTTGTGGTGTTAGACGTCGTGTAGAAGTGTGACCTCCTTTGTTTTATTTTTTTTTACACGCGAACATCTGCTGATGACTTGCCAGGTCAGTCCCACATGATAGCCCCTGGAATATATGATCGTCTATTTTTGGGACTGGTGGTGGAGGAAGCGTAAATTAGAGCATAGTAGACCTACATCCTGTCAGGCATCACCTATGCCGCTCCGCTAACCACATAACCAGGACCTGATGTTATAGCCACACTGTCCCCTTTTTGCGACATATTCTCTGTGGGGCGAGAATCCTTATAACAATTTGAGTAGATTTTTAACTTGAATTATGCCCCAACCAGCGGCTGTTAGTGTTAGGCCTACTCTTTTTGATTTTCAACTGCTAAGTAATTTTAACGTGCGCGCCACTGCACGTGGGTGTCTGATCTCAATACTCAGAGATCAGGAGAATATTTTTGCCGGAGGATCCACATTAAAAAATCCCGGTCTCCATCGTGATTTGAACCCGCGACCTCCAGCACCCGAGACGATCACCTTACCTAGAGACCACTGGGTCCCCTCTGTGTTGATCTTCATGTCATATTCGTTACAAGCGAAATTAAGACAGGTTATGTGATGTTGTAGGTCTTCTCCATTTTGCTAAAAGAGGACCTGATCATCAGCAAACAACAGCCTATTTAGTAACTCCTCATGGGGTTAGCCAATTGGGTAATTTTATCCATATAAATTATGAATAAAAGGAAGAAAGAACACACCTGGGTCGTACACCACTCAGCGTTAGAAACCAATTTGGTGTGCCAATTTGGTTATTCGTACTGCACTTTCGCTGTTTACGTACAACGAATGAATGCCATCCAGCAATTGACACTTCACACCATAATCCTCCATTTCATCTCGTAGCTTGCATCTGTTACTCGGTCAAGTGCCTTTTCCTGATCAACGAAGGCCCTGTTGAATTATACTATACGTTTTTTTTCACTGAACTACCTGAGCGCGAATAGCACATTCCCTGCTTTTTCTAGAACCATGACGGTAAAATACTGAGCAGTGGCTCCACCTATAACTCCTACCCGCTTGTCAAAGACCGTGCGAAAATTTGTCTGACGTGGCTAAGAAGGGATATTACCATTGCACTCCTAAATATTTTATTATTTGTTTTCTTTTCTTTCCAGGAGATTGTCACAATTTTGTTAACATATCCACATTTCAAAGGCGACAAAGGCATCAATTCTCTTCTAAAATAATTTGTCAATTGTCCATGTTTCTACACTTCAGTAAAGACTAATATATATAACATCTCATCACTCCCATTTTTCAATTTGGAAGTTCTTTGTTTGGATGTCAGTATTTGACGTATGTTGGTGAAAACATGTTACATCGAGAGTGAATAAAGTCTGCCAGATCGTACAGTGGCATTTTGCTCCCAGTACTGAGTATTCAAATGTCTTTTCCATTTATACCTACGAGCATGTTTTTCATTCATGTAATTAATTTGTCATGTAATTTAATGTCTTTTTGTAGTTCATAGAGCAGACATACCATTTCTTCTGAACTTCTGTACATTTTTCTGCCAGTGTCCTGATACAGAATTTTGCTTCTTGTATTCCGCTCTTTTGTCTAAATCCAAACTGTTCATCCTGAACTTCGTTGTTTACTTTACACCTAATTTTGAACTTTAGCGCCTGCGGCTTAATTTGACTCAACACGCCAACACTGTAATTATTGACAGGCTGAGAGCACTTTCGTTGGGTCTAATAGGGAACGGGTGCTGGAATTAGACCCTTGGAAATCTGGACATAGTCTCTAGGTGGCTCGATTGGCTCGCATCCAGTGTTCGTTAAAGGAATTGACGGAAGAGCACCACCAGGAGTGGAGCCTGCGGCTTAATTTGACTCAACGCGCCAACACTGAAATGACTGACAGACTGAGAGCATTTTCGTTGGGTCTAATAGGGAACGTGTGCTGGAATTAGACCCTCGAAAGACAGGTCAGTTTACCCTACAAACGACATGGCGTTGCTACGGTAATCCTGCTCAATCAGAGAGGAATCGCTGGTTTTAGACGCTTGGTCATTGACTGACAAATAGCTCTCTCTTGATTCGTTGGGTCTAATAGTGAACGGGTGCTGGTATTAGACCCTCGGAAGACAGGTCAGTTTTACCCTACTAATGACAGGGCGTTGCTACGGTAACGCTGCTCAATCCGAGAGGAACCACCGATCTCAGACTCTTGGCCCACGTGCCTGGCTGATAAGCTAATGGTGCGAGGCTACCATCTGAGAGATTACGGCCGAACGCCTCAAAGCCGGAATTCCGACCCTGAATATCAGCACCACTGCGACGGGAGGCAACGATATGGTTGGGACCGGGGGCTCGCGTCTCAGCCCGACCCGGTCGAGCCGCAGAAAGAGGTCTCTGCCGTCCCGCCAATCAAAGCGGGCGGGGAGCTGCTCGATATTCGCCCCATACGGCATTGAGGTGTGAAACCACTAGTAGAAGACGTAGTTCTTGGTCAGGGTGTCGTAAGCAGTAGAGCAGTCACCTCACTGCGAACTGTTGAGACTCAACCCTTGATCATGAGATATGTGCGCACACCACGCGAACAACATCTCCGTGCCATGACCAGGCTTGTCCCCTGGTTAAATGCACTCCTGCCTCGCTCTTTACCTCTGTCTGTTTTCAGTCATCCCAATGGACGCAGAAGAGATGCAGGCTAGCGGACACTGCACATCTGCCCTATTGTGACAACCTCCCAGGTGACGGGGAATGCTAGGCGTACCATCACTGCAGAGGAGCCGAGAAGATAAAGGGAGCATATGGTACGTTTCTGGCAGGACGTGACGATCCTGGGACACAGACACACTGGACTGCCTCTCTTCCGGGATAGTACAAACTAGTACATAGTCCATCATATCATATCATATCATCACCACACCCTACAGACACGAGTGGTGAAGACTCGATAGTCCTGCAAGACAGCTTCCCTAAGAGAGACAACGCTGACCACAAACAACTGCTGCCTTGCAGATAGGCTGGGGACAGCCAAAGGCTAAGGAAAGCATCCCTACAGAAACGCCTGTTGAAATCGGATGCACTGAGCCACAGGCGTAACTAAACAGTGCAACGTATATTGCTGTATGATGACGGTACAACCTTACAGAAAACAAGTGTGGCTCTCATCCTGTGGAGTCCCGCCAGGCAGCGAGAGTGCCGGGCCTCACGCCTCGAAGGGGCCCACCCAATGCTACTGGTGGTCACACACCCATGTGCTGTGGAGTCAAGGCACAAGGTGATGGGGCAAAAACTATTGACCAAAAACCCAAGACACTCAGAATACTACAGTGGAATGTGGAGGGAGTCATTAACAAAAAGCTTTCCCTAACACATCACCTGCATGAAGGTAAGATTGACGTGGCATGTATCCAAGAAACGCACCTCAACAACCACCACAAATTTTCAATCAGAGGATACCAGACCTTCCGTCTTGATAGAGAAGGTCACAAGGGAGGAGTTCTGATACTGACACGTAACTGCATACCGAGTAGCACGGTAGCTGTCAATCACACCGGACAAAGAGAAATTGTAGGAGTCGACATAATGACACAAGAAACGAAGATCCGCATTTTCAACCTGTATGGCCCACCCAACAGAGACCTATCGCTCTCGAGTATTGAAATAAAGGACTCCAGCTGCCTAGTAGTTGGAGACTTCAACAGCCACTCGGAGAGATGGGGATATTCGGACACAGACAACAGAGGTGATGAAGTGGCAGACTGGAAGATAGACACAAATCTCTATCTTATCAATAGGCCGGAGGACAGCTCTAGCTTCTATTCTAGAACATGGCATACCACCTCTACTCCAGACTTGGCCTTTTCCACGGTAGATATTCACCACAAAATAGACCGCCAGGTGCTCAAGCAATTGGCAGGTAGCGACCACAGGCCAATTAGGCTAGAAGTTGTTATGGAAGTAGGCCCACAAGAAATAAAACCGCTCCCATGTTCGAACTATAAACTAGCCGACTGGGACAGATTTGCACTGCTGACAGATGGGCTGTGTGAAACCATCAACACACGGAATAACAATATGAAACCCATGGTGGAAAGCCTAAGCAAAGCAATAATGCAAGCAGCCACCGAAACCATCCCAAGAGGGGCAAGGAAAAACTACAAGCCATAGTGGAATCATGAATTGCAGAAAGCGGAAGACGAAGTCTCAAATGCTAGGAACATGGCAGAGGGAGAACAATTTATGGAGGCAAATATTGCCCTCAAAGCCATCACGGCAAAATAAAAAAAAACACTAAACCAAATAACAAGTGACAGCTGGAAAAACAAAACAGAAAGCCTCAATTTATTTTAAAAAAAGGGAAAAAACTATGGAAGTTAGTCAGAGCCATGAATGACGAAATTCCATCAAATAAACAAATTACCATCAAGCAGGGCGACAACATGCTTACTGGAAAAAAAGCAGCAAACACCTTTATAGAACATTATGCCAGAGCAAACCACACTGATGTCCCTACAGATAGGCATACAGACATTAGTGAAGAACAAAAGAGTCACGACAACATCAATATTGCACAAGAGGAGCACATGATGGCAAAACTAACAATGAATGAAATGGAAGAGGCCATGAGAACTTTAAAGAAAAAGAAATCGCCCGGAAAAGATGGGGTAACAAACGAAATGCTGATGGTGTTCGGCCAAACAGCAAAGAGGAAGTTACTATCAGTCCTGAAGCAAAGCTGGAAAAGGGGAATTGTACCGCAGGAATGGAAAGATGCTGTAATTATACCAGTACCAAAGAAAGAAAAAGGTAGAGCAGATCCAAATGGATACAGGCCTATCAGTCAACTGAACTGTGTAGGCAAACTGATGGAGCGTATGATAAACACCAGACTGATGTGGCATCTGGAAGAAAAACACATATTAATTCCACAGCAAGCAGGCTTTAGACAGCACAGATCCACTGAGCACTAGATCACTCTCATAGCCCAGGAAATAGAGGATGCTTTCCAGGAGAAAAAACACACAGTAGCGGTTTGGGTGGATTTAGAGAAGGCATTTGACAAGGTGTGGAAATAGGCACTTAAAGTCAAGCTTCGAAGAAGTGAAGTTTGTGGGAAAATGTACAGATGGATCAGCCACTAGCTCGAAAACATAACAGCCAGAGTTCAAGTAGAAGGGCAGATGAGCAAAAAGGTGACACTTGAGCAGGGAGTACCCTAAGGGGGAGTCCTGTCACCCACACTTTTCCTGGTGTATATAAACAACATCACAGAGAATATACCAAGAAGAGTCCACAGCTCCATGTTTGCAGACGATCTGGCTATGTAGACCTCTGAAAAGAATCTCACCATAGCAAGTAATCGGATGCAGCAGGCCCTAAAATCGCTGGAGGAGTGGGCAAACTCATGGCTGGTCAAAGTAAATGAGAAAAAAACAACATGTACGATATTCTCGCTTTCAAACAAACCCCAGAACACCAAAATAAGTCTTAACGGCAAATATCTGCGGCCAAACGATAACCCAAACTACTTGGGAGTCACATCTGATCAGCGCATAACATGGAAAAGTCAGATCGAGAGAAACCGAATGAGAGCCAGAGAAAGAATGGAAATCATGAGGAAACTTGCTGGCACAAGCTGGGGAGAAGACGAAAGTATACTAAAAAAACTGTACACTGAAAGAGTGAGACCAGTTCTCGAGTATGGCATTGCGGCATGGACAACAGCAGCAAAGGCGAACTTTGACAAAATTAGGAAACTTCAAAACCAAGCCATGAGAGTTATAACAGGAGGTATGAAGTCAACGTCAATTGTAAAACTGGAAAAGATTACAAATCTGCAATCCATGACCGACAGAAGAGACTGCAGAGCCCAGCAGCAAGCAGAGAAACTCAGAAGACTGACAGACCATCCAATGCACCAGAGACTAAATATATTTATAAATGGGAAACTAAAGCGGAGAAACTTTGCAGAAATAGCCAAAGCAAAGATGAGCGAAGACTCTATGAACACATTAACAACACCAAAGCCCATCCCTACTGTACGCAAACCTACCTTGAATCAGCAAATATTTCCGGTGGTGGTAGAAAATATACCAGGTATTGGAGGCAAGAACAGCCAGACTGAAAAAGAAAGAAGAGACAAAACCCTGAGGAACATAACGAAAAACTACCCAAGCATGGATTGGACCCATGCATACACCGACGGTTCTGTAACAAACACAACACATAATGGAGGGGCAGGGTATTCCTGAGCCTACCAAATGGTAGATAAATAACACTGTCAGTGGCAACTGGACAATACTCACGCAATTTCAGAGCGGAGGCAGAGGCACTGAGGGCTGCAGCAGAACCAATGCTGACAGGCAAAAGAAATGAAAGCCAGATAGTCCTGTTTACAGATGCCCTGGCCGTAGTCACAGCACTAAAAAGCCAGAAAAATACTGAAATTAATGATTTAAGAGCAGTACTCTGTCAACTATGCCAGCAGACCGCACCAAAAAGAGTAGTGGTACAGTGGGTTCCATCCCATTGTAACATTCAAGGCAACGAGGAGGCAGACAGACGGGCAAAAGAAGGTGCAAGACTACCACAACCAGATCCTAGTGTGACATACGAAGAGTCCAAAAGGCTTATTAGAGCCAGATTCATGGCCAAATGGGAAACAGAACATACTGGCTACACACAAAAAATGATGCTTATTACCAATTGAACAGAAGAGAGCAGGTCGTGGTCTTGAGACCCCGCACAGGCCACAGCAGACTGAGGTACCACCTATTCAATAAACGGAAGATATGTGGCAATGACGAAAAATGGTACCGGAAAAATGACCGCTGAACATCTGCTGCAAAACTGCCCAAAATACGAGGACCAGAGAAAGCACATGTGGCCATCACCAGTGTCAACACTAGACAAGCTCTATGGCAGTGTCAACAGCCTGAGGATGACCGCTGCTTTTTTCGAAAAAAATACAGGTTGACGTCTGACAGCGTACGAGGAAGAAGAAGAAGAAGAAGAAGAAGAAGAAGAAGAAGAAGAAGAAGAAGAAGAAGGATCTACCCACGTGGATGACTGAACATTTATCTACATTAAACTCCATTTGCAAGCTTACAGACCATTCTCGAATTGTATCTTAATCCGACCTCAATATATCCACTTCTGCTTTAGATGAGACACTACTGCATAGTTTTGTGACATCAGCAAATTTTGCAATCTTTGATCCCATATCAATGTCTAAATCATTTATATATATCAAGAACAAAATTGGTCCGAAAACCGAGCCCTGTGGTACATCGCTTTTCACTTCACATCACTCAGAGTACTCCTTATTTATGCCTACCATCTGCCTTCTTCTCGTTAACCAATGTTCAATCTATTTGGCAACTGCCCCACCTATTCTATGTGATTTTAACTTTCGAAATAATCTTTGATGAGGTACTCTATCAAAGGCCTTTACAGAATCTAGAAGAATAACGTCCACTGGCTCCCCTTTATTTATCATTTTGGTAACCTCCTCCATGAATTCTAATAGATTTGTTAACCATGATCTCCCTCTAGTAAACCCATGCTGACTATTTCTAATTAGATTAAATTTGTCTAAATGCATTACAATGTTTTCTTTGATTATTGACTCTAACAATTTACAGACTATGCCCGTTAAACTCAATGGTCTATAATACGCTGGATCTGATTTTTTTGTCTTTTTTTGAATAAGTGGATTACTCCTGCATCTTTCCAATCCCGTGGAACAATCCCGTTTGTAAGTGATTTAGAACATAATATAGCCAATGGTTTTACTAGTTGGTCTCTAATTTCATACAGCAATTTCATACGCACATTAGGATACATAACACGCAGTAAGGCAATTTAACGCATATGAATGCATTTTAACGCTTCCGAACGCATTGAAATGTTTTAACGCACGTTAACACACTTTAACTCATATTAACGCATACTAAACCACATTAGAGCCGATATATGCATATTAATACTTTAAGGGACTTTAGCGATCTTTAACCCCTCCCCCTAAATGCACTTTAACGCTCATTAATACACACCGACGTGCTTTACTGCACATTGCCGCATATTAATGCATTTTATTATTTTATTGTATATTAACAAATAGCAAGTCACTTAATCGTTAATTAATATGTTGATTGAAATAAACAGGAGGTCACATTCGTTTTCGATTTGTTTGGTTGCCGGTGGTGAAAGGATTTATCAACTATATGAAATATCTTTGTCTGTTTTGTCTGCTTTACAAGGGAAAACAATTCATGTTTTATATACCTTTTGTTAAATGACATGTGTTCCTTCTTGAGTAATAACTTTATTTCATTTGTTGTGTGTACTCGATGATATAATGGCTGTGTCTTCTTGTGGTATGATGTCCATTACACATAACTACCCAAGGAAGGAAGAACATTTGTCTCAATCCACTCTCTAAGTATATGGCCATACATCTCTGTGTGGTAGTCCCGATTGTCTGTCGACTTCGAACTAGAAACGACTACAGCCTTATTCACCAGTCCCTAATGTCTGCTACCACCATGTGCTATTATCAATATATGTCCTTTGCTACTTGGTACACATCTCTTAATCATTCCATCTGGTGATTGCTATTCCTTTTCATTTGTGTCGCGAGTATTGATCAATGTTTAATCCAAATAAACAATATCAAAGCATCCATGTAAATATTAGCCCCATTACAACAATAGGTATGTTCTGTTCCGGGCCAGATGATACAGCTACCTCGTGAGAGAAGGAAAGCGGGACTGGAGATGAATGTCTCGAAAACCAAAGTATTGCGCAATCGTTTGGACAATTGTGATTCAGTCTTCCATGACGGGGTGAGATTAAAGAATGTCGACGAGTATATCTATCTTCTGCGCTTCCATAATAGGCGGAACATTGTGGAACTTGAACAAACAAGACGTCTGTGCCTGATTAGAACAAAATGTTGATAGCTTTTCATATGCCATTATGTCAATGAGTGAGTTGAAGGATACATAACAAAAGTAAGGTTCATTATACCACAAGGAGCATGTGGTAGACATGCTTCAACTACTTTATTGAGTGTGTCAGAGAATGGCTTTAGATATTGTGAACATATTCTCAAGTTTAAGAGGTTAAGCATTCCCTCGCAGTCTAGCGGGACACAGTACAGCGTGATAGCAATAAATAACGCATTTGTTGAGTAAATACAATCCAGACTGGACAAACATTCTTCATTTCTGTAGTACTGTTGTTTAGAGTACGTTTTGTTGAATGTATCTTATGGTTTAAATTTGACAGACAAAGGCGTTTGTTCAGAAGAAACCTAGTAAGATTTAGGTGTCTAATGCGTGTATTTTGTAAAGTGGTAAGGTCACACATGCCCATGTAGGTGGCAGGAATAAATACGCTCATTGCACTTCCATTAATTGCTCTATTGCCAACTAAAGATAATTGCGCGTGTGGCTGGTAGCCTCACCATGTTAATCCCAAATTTAAAAAAATTGCTTTTCGGGAATGCGAACAACTCGCCCAATCCATTTGATCTGAGCTCTCTGCAACAGCGTAAGAATGCTTTAGAGACTGAGACTTGCTAGGGACTTGAGCACGTTAGCCAAATGATCTCGAGCAATCTGTGGAGGTAGCTCATATGGAAGTGAATGAGTTTCCTGACATGTCTGCTATAGACTGTCTACGTTTCGCGTTCGTATCGAAGGGCGGTTAGCACAACATCACAAAATACTTTGATCTAGAAACCACTGTTGTAAAAGCATATGTAGTAATTTGGTGCATGCTTCCTTTAAGGAGTTATTTACATAGACATCTATACGATTTATAAGGGAAGAAATATATAAGAAGTCCGTCTTTTTATTATTAATAATATTTTACATTTATTGTTACAGACAATTAACCACACAAACGTTAATTCCATAATCAGATGCATCCATACCACAAATATGTGAACATGGATAAGAAATTGAAAGCAGCATGTGTAATCTGGGGTTGCAGTCTTGTTTTGTCAGTGGGCATTAGCTTAGTTTTCTTAATGTTAAAGAAAATACAGCTCCCTTCAGCTACGACATGCTTGGGTGGTTACAGTGTTCTTATTTTCTTTAACAGCTGATAACTGAGAACACCCAGGAGAGTGACGCTGTCATATACTCCGACGGATCAGTCGTGCGCAGTGGGACATCAGGCTGGGGTTTCTCGGCTAGAGTTTGAGGAGAGATCATGGCTGAGCGCAGTAGGGCATACACGTCAACAACCTCCAGTATGACAATGGAGACGGAAGCAGTGACATCAGCACTGAAATGGATATCTGAGACTTCTATAACAAACGCAATCATCGTGTAAACGCGCAAGCCGTACAGAAGGGATGGCTTAGGTACGAGTGAATAGCTGCTGTTGAGGCCTCGAATCTCCAGGCGTTGACCTGGATCTACTGTCCTGCTCATGCCGTGGTTCAGGGCAATGAAAGAGCTGACATCTTGGCTTCACGGGCTCCCATCATAGGCACATTGGGGATGGACAGAAGTGACATTTTAAAATCAATCAATGACTGCCTGCTGGATGAGGACACCGCAATAGATGAAGCAGCAATCCACAGACTGCAAAGTTTCGACATTAAACGAGGTTCGAGCGGAGTAGGGCGCATGAGAGAGCGGTGCAGGAGCGTGTACAACCAGCGAGCTACAGGGACCATCAGCATCCATACCTTACGCCATTTGATGAGAGAGACTGAGCACCTATGGGTATGCCCGGAGTGCAGTGACGTCGATTCTTAGAAACAGAAACATAAATATTTTCTTTAATCCGGGTGCCACACTGGTGTCTAAGGAGTATATGTTATGTCGAGTCGATTTATTTGTCTCTACAGTTGTACGTATCCAAGTTAGCGTTCATCGAATGGTAATTCGAGTTGATTTGTTTGACCCCTACAGTTTTTACATACCTACACCACAGTTTTCTGTCAAAAACTGTCGCTGCCGTGTTTATTACAATTTCTGAGGTTCACCGAGAAGATTTGTAGGGATAAGAAATAAAGGCCACTTGTGATTGCCGTCCCTACACACTATACAGACTAGGTCGATTTGTTTGATAGCTCCATTTGTACATATTCGAATCATTGTGATCCCCATATAGTACAGGAATAACAGATTTCGTAGCTTTATTTTGCTGGGATCCCAAAAAGCTGTTGTTGTGGTTGTTGTTGTGGTTGTTGTTGTGGTTATTGTTGTGGTTGTTGTTGTGGCTGTTGTTGTTGTGGTTGTTGTTGGGGTTGTTGTTGTGGTTGTTGTTGTGGTTGTTGTTGTTGTGGTTGTTATTGTGGTTATTGTTGTGGTTGTTGTTGTTGTGGTTATTGTTGTGGTTGTTGTTGTGGTTGTTGTTGTTGGGGTTGTTGTTGTGGTTGTTGTTGTGGTTGTTGTTGTTGTGGTTGTTATTGTGGTTATTGTTGTGGTTGTTGTTGTTGTGGTTGTTGTTGTTGTGGTTGTTATTGTGGTTGTTGTTGTGGTTGTTGTTGTTGTGGTTGTTGTTGTTGGGGTTGTTGTTGTGGTTGTTGTTGTTGTGGTTGTTGTTGTTGTGGTTGTTGTTGTTGTGGTTGTTGTTGTTGTGGTTGTTGTTGTTGTGGTTGTTGTTGTGGTTGTTGTTGTGGTTGTTGTTGTGGTTGTTGTTGTGGTTGTTGTTGTTGTTGTTGTAGTTGTTCTTGTGGTTATTGTTGTGGTTTTTGTTGTTGGGGTTGTTGTTGTGGCTGTTGTTGTGGTTGTTGTGGTTGTTGATGTGGCTGTTGTGGTTGTTGTTGTTGTGTTTGTTGTTGTGTTTGTTGTTGTGGTTGTTGTTGAGGTTGTTGTTGTGGTTGTTGTTGTGGCTGTTGTTGTTGTGGTTGTTGTTGTGCTTGTTGTTGTGGTTATTGTTGTGGTTGTTGTGGTTGTTGTTGTGGTTGTTGTTGGGGCTGTTGTGATTGTTGTTGTTGTGGTTGTTGTGGTGGTTGTTGTTGTGGTTGTTGTTGAGGTTGTTGTTGTGGTTGTTGTTCTGGTAGTTGTTGTGGCTGTTGTGCTTGTTGTTGTGGTTGTTGTTGTGGTTGTTGTTTTTGTGGTTGTTGGTGTGGTTGTTGTTGTGGTTATGGATGTTGTTGTTGTTGTTGTTGTGGTTGTTGTGGTTGTTGTTGTAGTTATTGTTGTGGTTGTTGTTGTTGTGGTTGTTGTTGTGGTTGTTGTTGTGGTTGTTGTTGTGGTTGTTGTGCTTTTTGTTGTGGTTGTTGTTGTTATGGTTGTTGTTGTGGTTGTTGTTGAGGCTGTTGTAGTGGTTGTTGTTGTGGTTGTTGTTGTGGTTGTTGTGGTTGTTTTTGTTGTGGTTGTTGTGGTTGTTGTTGGGGTTGTTGTTGTGGTTGTTGTTGTGGTTGTTGTTGTGGTTGTTGTTGTGGTTGTTGTGGTTGTTTTTGTTGTGGTTGTTGTGGTTGTTGTTGTGATTGTTGTTGTGGTTGTTGTTGTGGTTGTTGTTGTTGGGGTTGTTGTTGTTGTGGTTGTTGTTGATGTTGTTGTTGTTGTTGTTGGGGTTGTTGTTGTGGTTGTTGTTGTGGTTGTTGTTGTGGTTGTTGTTGTGGTTGTTGTGGTTATTGTTGTTGGGGTTGTTGTTATTGTTGTGGTTGTTGTGGTTGTTGTTGTTGTTCAAAGCTACTCCTGCGCAGTTCGTTACTCTTGACGATCATAATCAGCAAACTACAGCTGGCCTAAACTCGCCTTTAAGCGACAGCCCTGGAAACAGGCATCACTAGTGTAGTCTGGTTAAATCAGAATTGCCAGGGAACGGCAAACCCAGCACCCACACACAACTAAAAGGCGATGAAGCCGGACGTGCCGGTCTGAAAACCGCAATTATTGTAGCCTCATTGTAAACTGTGACCCGTCACAACGTTCTTTTCAGAACGAACGCAGAAGAAGAAGACGAAGAAGAAGAAGAAGAAGAAGAAGAAGAAGAAGAAGAAGAAAAAGAAGAAGAAGAAAAAGAAGAAAAAGAAGAAGAAGAAGAAGAAAAAAAAATAACCTACAATATTTGGCATAGCCTGAATTTTACAATAGTTTAAAATATATTTTTTCATTAATTTAGATCTCATAATTGAGGATATGTACTGTTTGATAGACCGACATGTATTTATAAAAACCATTATAGAGTGCAAGATCCAGGGGAAAAGAGGGACCAAGACTCACCTTCACATTAAAGTACGAACCTATGTTGAAATATAGAGAGCTGCAGTGGATAGGTCTAATGGAGAGACAAGATTGTCCGAGCTTTACGGAAATGTGGAAGAATATCCACGTCGACTAAGTACAGATGCTGTATAACAAGCGACATTAGTATCTACGTCCTGACGTGTTGTTCGAAGCTACTCGTGCTTAGTTGTGCTAAATGACAACCCCCCAGATCCATCAGCAAAGACGTCTCCAGCGCCACTGTGACTGCGCGGGAGAACCTTTTAAAAGCATGGATGTATACTCGTGCTTAGTTGTGCTAAATGACAACCCCCAGATCCATCAGCAAAGACCTTAACACTTAACATCTTTATACTGGTTTAGAAGACCCTGCAGAGTCTGTATACAACCAGTTACATTTACATCACCTTGCTCTAAAATCTATGCGCATCCAGTTTATTCTTAAATGCATTAACTGTCCCTGCCTCCACTACCTCCCCTGGCAATGCATTCCAAGCAGACACCACTCTCTGACTAAAAAAATATTTCCTAATATCTAACCTGGACCTCTCTTTAATCAGCTTGTAGCTATGCCCTCGTGTTATTGTAGGTGGCTGTATTTTTAAAAAACTTGTTATAGTCTAATTTATCGATTCCTCTGATCATCTTATAAACCTGTATTAAGTCACCACGAATTCTTCTCTCTTCGAGACACTGTAGGCCGGGTTTTCTGAGTCGTTCCTCATAACTGTAATTCTGGAATCCCACTATCATCTTTGTCGCTCTTTTTTGTATTCTTTCCAGCATGTTTATGTCCCCTCTATGATAAGGACTCCACACCTGTACACAGTACTCCAATCTAGGTCTAACTAAAGCTTTATACAGTTTGACGATCACTTCCTTGCTCCTATGTTTAATATTTCTTTTTATCATAACTAACATTGCATTTGCCTTTTTCACTGCTACCTTAACTTGCTCACTCACCTTTCCTGTATGATCTATTATAACCCCTAGGTCCCTTTCCTTATCTATCTTTCTAATATTGTTTTCTCCCATTCTGTAATTATGTTCCATATTGGATCTACCCATGTGGATGACTGTACATTTATCTACATTAAACTCCATTTGCCAGCTTACAGACCATTCTCGAATTTTATCTAAATCCGACATCAATATATCCACTTCCGCTTTAGATGAGACACTACTGCATAGTTTTGTGTCATCAGCAAATTTTGCAATCATGGATCTCATATCAATGTCCAAATCATTTATATATATCAAAAACAAAATTGGTCCCAAAACCGAGCCCTGTGGCACACCACTTTTCACTTCACTCCACTCAGAGTACTCCTTATTTATGCCCACCCTCTGCCTTCTTCCCGTTAACCAATTTTCAATCCATTTGGCAACTTCGCCACCTATTCCATGTGATTTTAACTTTCGAAATAATCTTTGATGAGGTACTCTATCAAAGGCCTTTGCAAAGTCTAGATAAATAACATCCACTGGCTCCCCTTTATCTATGATTTTAGTAACCTCCTCCATGAATTCTAATAGATTTGTTAAGCATGATCTCCCTCTAGTAAACCCATGCTGACTATTTCTAATTAGATTAAACTTTTCTAAATGCATTACAATGTTTTCTTTGATTATTGACTCTAACAATTTACAGACTATGGTCGTTAAACTCACCGGTCTATAATTTGCCGGATCTGATTTTTTGCCTTTTTTGAAAAAGGGGATCACTCCTGCATCTTTCCAATCCCGTGGAACAATCCCTTTTGTAAGTGATTGAGAACATAATATAGCCAATGGTTTTGCTAGTTGGTTTCTAATTTCATACAGCAATTTTGAGTGAATACCATCTTGACCTGGACATTTATTCACTTTCAACCCCTCCAATTTTTTAAAAACCATTTCCTCTGTAATACAGATTGATCTTAATCCCACTGTATCCATGTCTTTTGAAAGATATCCATAAGCCCTGAGATCTTGGAGCAGTCCTCTTTTGTGTAGACTGTGCCAAAGTACTGCTTGAGTAGATTAGCTTCCTCCCTATTCTCACTTATTATTTTTCCTGTACTATCTATGAGAGGGTCTACTTTGTATTTCGTTCTTTGTTTTTTTCTAACATAAGAAAAGAATCTTTTACTATCAGTCTTGATTCTCTGAGCAAGTTTTTTTCCAAGTCTATTTTTGCTGTTTTATTCGCTTTCTGAGATATGTTCTGCTTGTCCAAATATTTTACATATGTTTCTTTTGATTTACCTGCCTCTATATATTTTTGCCATGCTTTATTTTTTGCTCTTCTACATTTCACTACAAATCTAGTTATCCACTTTTTACGCTTGGGGTTTACCTCCCTACATGGAACACATTCCTCTTTTAGCGTTTCTAGAACTATTTTAAAACTTTCCCACTCCTGTTCAACATCTGTTCCTACAATAATATCTTTCCAGATTATGTGGTTCGCTGCCTCTTTCATCCTCTTAACATCTGCCTTAGAGTAGTCGTATGTTCGCGTGTTTATGTTTACTTCTTTAAGATCCCAACGGATGATTTGATGGTCACTTGAGCCAAACAGTTCCCCAACGGTTACGTTTTCAATCATATTTTCCTCTGTGGTAAAAACTAGGTCGAGTATGTTTTTGCCTCTGGTGGCTGCTTCTACATGTTGAATTAAAAAATTGTCAGTTATGCACGTAAAAAAAGGTTTTGACTCTACAAGTGCTTCTGCCATATCCCATTTTATTTCTGGATAGTTGAAATCTCCCATTAATAATAATTTCCCTTTACTTGCTTTTGCTATACTACTAATCAGCTCCTCATCTTCCTCTTTTTGACTTGATGGACATCTATAGCACACTCCAATCACTGTTTTTTCACCCCCACTTTCTATTTCTCCCCATACACTTTCATTTTTGTTACCACATGATAAATAATCTTTGATCGTTATATTAACAGAATTTATACAGTATAATAAAACGCCACCTCCCTTAGTCTTGTCTCCAATTATCCTATATTTCCTTAACATTGTATATCCCTCAATTTCAAGTTCACTATCTGCAATCTCCTCATATGTCCATGATTCTGTTAACCCTATTATATCTGGTTTTTCTTCTTCTACATACAGTTCCAATTCTTCTCTTTTATTTACTATGCTTCTCACATTTGCATAAAAACATTTTAGTTTGTAATGTTGTTGGTTTTCCTCTTTTTGCTTCTGATTTATCATTTTAGTGTTTGCTTTTTTACAATGTATTTCACACTTCCCTGACACCAAATTACCCCTTTGACTACATCCTCTATAGCACCCTATTGTAGGCCTATCTTTAGTCTCATACTTCATAGGCCTTACTAGTTTAAATTTCTAACACAATGATAGAACATATACTTTGCTACAACATGCTGTCCTATCTCATTTAGATGTAAACCTCCCCTATCCAACATTTTACTTTTGTCTACTTTAACATCAATAAATTCCATTCCCATGTCCGCACACATCACCTGTAACCTAAGGTTGATACCTATTATTTTGCTATCTAGATAGTCTGACCCATCTGCTCTGTCTAAAATGCCCATCATTGTGACCTTTCTAAACTTTTTTTCCTTAAGTCCTTAACCTCTCCAGCGACACTATGCTGGGGGGGGGGGGGGGTGGGGGGGGGAAGCCTTTGGAAAGCATGGATACATACTCGTGCTTAGTTGTGCTAAATGACAACCCCCAGATCCATCAGCAAAGACCTCTCCAGCGCCACTGTGACTGCGCGGGGGAACCTTTTAAAAGCATGGATGTATACTCGTGCTTAGTTGTGCTAAATGACAACCCCCAGATCCATCAGCAAAGACCTCTCCAGCGACACTATGCTGGGGGGGGGGGGGAAGCCTTTGGAAAGCATGGATACATACTCGTGCTTAGTTGTGCTAAATGACAACCCCCAGATCCATCAGCAAAGACCTCTCCAGCGCCACTGTGACTGCGCGGGGGAACCTTTTAAAAGCATGGATGTATACTCGTGCTTAGTTGTGCTAAATGACAACCCCCCAGGTCCATCAGCAAAGACCTCTCCAGCGCCACTGCGCGGTGGAAACCTTTGAGAAGTATGAATATTCCAATCGTCATAGAGTCACTTTGTGAGGAAACTATACGAATAGTATGAGATACTGGTTGTCTACCGACTCTGCGGAGTCTTTTGTGGGTCGCAGTGGCCGAGTGGTCAAGAAATCTGCTCTGAAAGCGATGAACAGAAACGGTGAGCGATCGAATCCCGCAAGTTTTTCAGGGATCCCTGATCTCAAGGGTGGTGAGACCAGAGTGCCTGCATCCTGAGTTACCTTCAGTCGTCTTGACCTATGTCTTGCCACTAGACCAACATAGCTCGGGACCAGAGAGTGAGGTTCATGACCAGCGCAGTTCTTCCTCACTATAATCCACATACAGCGCACGCTACATCATCAAGACAAACCCGTCTCATGATGTCGTCATCATCGCTTGCGATGGGCAACTAACTAAGTTGAGGTAACTCTTAACGGCGTTTCTTTGCTAAGAGGGTACAGTGAGTCCTCTTACATGTTGAGGTGTACTTAAGAAAGTGGACCTCGGATACTCGGCCCTTCAGTAAGCTCATTATAGCGTCGTTCCCCACCTAGTTGGTCAGTCTGATGTTTCCAGGATCGAGAACGGTGATGTGCATGTGGGTTTCCCCTGATCCTTATTACTCTTTGCTTTTCATACAGCATGCCATGGACTACCTCACGTTGATAGGCGTTGTCACACTAGGGGCAATAGTTGCCTACTACTTGCTCCAGACACCAAAGCCAATTGAGAGACCGCCGATTGACCTGAATGATCAGTGCATCGAGGTACCGGTAAGTGTTAAGTGTGCTTGGTGCTTTCTTATGTTCAGTTTTGTCATATATCTTCACTCGCTCTCAAATTCTTGCAGGTAGGCTGGTGACAGGTATAGGATATGTAGAACTACCCCCGTCCCCATCCCTAGGAAGGAAGACTAACGCTTGGTCAGGCAAGATATACTGATCAGATTAGACATGTTATTCAGGTTCAGGCAAACCATAGTGGGCAAGACCCTCACCTTTGCTTCCTCGTAGCCCTTCCTGGTAACGGCTGTTTTCATGGCAGCCTGACTAACAACAAGGTGAGGGATCGACGTGATCCCCATAATAGTGATCGACACTCAGATGAAGCCAAGAATAGCACAATCACCTGGAGGACCCCGGTCCACCCTTATCATCACGCTCGGGATGTGAGGAAAGCTACGACAACCTGTCACTTAACGTCCTTTTAAGGGCTTACAAAAGAGTAATATTACTCATTGTGAGCATTCAAGAACCTCCACTCCTCTTAATGTTTCAAACCAAAATTGATATATTAGCAGTCCATCAATAAAATTGCATGGCAAATGTACGGGGTACGAATTCCGATTTTTTTACGAACCAGTTCACCCAGTTAACCTATTATACTCTAGGTGAGTTGTCCGTGATTAGTCTATTCCCTCTTCTGTGACCTTCACTTTGTGCTTACATTCTTTTCTGGACGACGTGTTGTATTGTTTCCTGTTCTCTAGCAGCAGGTTGTTGTATTTATTGTTGACTTCAGTAAGGTTCTTGTGGCTCATTATGTCTTGGAGAGTACTCAAGCAGGTTAACATGGGTCTTCCTTCAGTGCAATGCGAAGTTTCTGGGTAAGTTTCCCAGTACGTAAATCACAGTGTCAATCCCTACCTCGTTGACCAGACTGCTGCAACACAGTTTGATTACAGGTGCAGGGCGTGGACTAGATGGGGAGAGCGAGGGTGGGTGGGATGGGGGGTGTTATTGGTCAGTATGTTGCGCTTTACCCTACTCATGCGACTCAACACCATTTCGAAGGAATTGATGGCTGACCTCAGATTGCATGGCACTTGATGGTAAGGCTGATGATGGCCATCGGCTGATCCAGTATTAACGATTCGTGCCATTTGTAGAATTAATTAGTGCGGCAACCAATGATAATATTGTTAGCATTTGCCTCTAGCCGTTTCCAATGGCGTCCGACCGGAAAAAGAAGCACCAAATTAGTTTAATGTGTTTCATGTTTAGCTAACAGTTATGTTTCGGTGTTGTTTCGGGAAGGTAAAAAAAAATAGCAAAGTCATGTCAAATCTTAACAAAGCATTTGGCGCTCAAAGTATTGAAGTATTGGTGAGTTTGTAACCCTATAATTGATCATCATGTAGCATGTTCTTTAAAGAACGTCGCTCACATCACAGTCTGTCTGAAAGAAACTCGTTCCCTTGCCAAAACTCCAGCCTCCGCCAGTTATACTCAGGCATTCCTAGATATCTTGTGTCATCGTCTTCTTGGTCTACCGCTTCCTCTTTTGCCTGGCACCATACCTTCCACCACTGTTCTCTCAAGACTGTTGTGTCTCTTGATGTGACCAAAGTATTTGCATTTTCTAGCCAAAATGGAATTGATAAACCAGTTCTTCTCTATGCTCAACTCTTATCGAATGTCTATATTTGTCTTTGTCCAGGGGATTCTGAGGATCTTTCTGTAACATTTTGACTTAACGGATTCGATTCTTTGTCTGGAAGTTTTGGTAATCGTCAATGATTCGCAGCCATAAGCTGCCACAGGAAAAACACAGGCTCTCAAGACTTTTACTTTTATCATTTTGTTGGTGCTCTGCCATCATTTCTTCAGGCTGTCTGCTCAATCTCTGCATTACCATGGCTAGTCTTCTTCTGATTTCTTTCGAGCAGTCGCCATTTTTGTCAATTCTGGAGCCCAGATATTCGAAATGGGCGACCTGATCTATTGCCTCACCACCCACTGTAAATGTATGCTGACATTGTGTTTTGTCGGTGGTTTTTATCTTTGTTTTGTTTATGTTTATAAATAGGTTTTGATCTTTACTGTGTCCATTTACGGCTGAAATGAGCTGCTTTAGCCCTTCTGCATTTCTTGATAGTATCACTGTGTCATCTGCGTATCGTTACTCTGAAATCTCGTACTCGCCAATAGTAAATGGGTCGAAACTTTCAATGTTCTCGTCTTCTCGAACATTTCTCATTATACATTCCGCATATATGTTGTGCAGATAAGGTGAGAGGATACATCCCTGTCTTACTCCATTTTGTACTGCAAACCAATCTGATGTTTGCCCAGATACCCGGACAGCGACTTCTTGATCTTGGTATAATGTTTGAATGAGATGAATAATATGCAAAGGAAACCCCATTTCCTTCATGATTCTCCACAGATTTTGATGTTTTACCGTATCGAAGGCGTTAGTGTAATCAATGAAACATGTGAACAGGTTTACATTAAACTATCTACATATTTCGTAGATATTCCTTAAATTGAATATGTGGTCCATTGTTCCTCTGTCTTTCCTAAAACCTGCCTTTACTACGTGAATTTCAGATTCAAACCTTTTCTCTATCCTTCTTAATAGGATTCGCAAGAGTATCTTGCTAGCGTGGCTGATAGCGCAATAGTTCGATAGTTCGTGCACAGCTTCAGGTTGCCTTGGGGGGGGGGGGGGGGGGGGGGCCGGGGTGATTATAAATTGATTTCTTCCATGCTTCTGTCCAGTCTGCGCTGTGCGATATCTGCTTACACAGCTTGTGATAGACGAGCACTTGCCTCCCATCCTGCTTGTATTAGCTCTGCTTGGATATCATCACATCCTGGGGACTTTCCCTTTTTCAGGCTTTTGATTGTCGAGCGTACTTCCTCCAATGTTGGTTCAGGTTCTTTCTCATCCTTCGGTAGGATTGTAACTGAGTGCTTTGTGCTATCTCCATTCATGGTTCTGCAGTACTCTCTCTATCTATTCAGTATGTCTTTTGTTTCTCTTAATGTGTTATCCTCTTTGTCATTGATGACATGTGGAACCGGGCGGAATTCCCTTATCAGTGTTCTTATCGCCTTAAAGGCATCTCACTCCCTGCCTTGTTGCTGTAGGTTTTCTATATCCTTACACGTGTCCACTATGTATCTTTATTAATCAGTTCTTGTTTCTCTTGTAACTTTTCTTGCGCAGCTTTTATATGTTGTGTTGCTCCCCTGACTTCCCATTTGTTTAATTGTTTCTTTTCTTCAACGATAATTGATACAAATGGATAATTGCTGGGGCTAGGTCCAAGATTAATAAGTCTAGGTCCAAGATTAATAAGTCTAGGTCCAAGATTTATAAGTCTAGGTCCAAGATTAATAAGTCTAGGTCCAAGATTAATAAGTCTAGGTCCAAGATTAATAAGTCTAGGTCCAAGATTAATAAGTCTAGGTCCAAGATTAATAAGTCTAGGTCCAAGATTAATAAGTCTAGGTCCAAGATTAATAAGTCTAGGTCCAAGATTAATAAGTCTAGGTTCAGTACATCAACATTTTAAAAAAGAAAAATCTACCGCCCAAAAAAGCAGAAATAGGAAGACAAAAATGAGTCAAGCTCACAAACAAATTTTAAAAGTGGTAAAGCCAAATAGCGTGCAATAATCAATCAATGCCCGACCCTCCGTTCAACACTTTCACTAAGTGACAATATTTATTCAGCAATTTCTATCTTGAGCTGCCTTTCTGGCTCTCGGTGGAGATCCAGGGACCGAATGTTATTTTCAGTCTTTTCTCCAGGTGTTTCTTGGTCAACCTCTCTTCTTGATAATCAATAGAGTAGACAGCAATTTAGCTTCCTTGCGGCATTCCCTACACTGCATCATATTTCTCATATTCTGAGGTCCTTCCTTTTCCCATGACCCATTGCTTTTCTTTGGTTGCCAACGTTTCTGTAACCAGCTTTTGTTTTTTTGTGGATCTATGTAAGTGATGACTAATTTAAGGTTGGCTGGGGGCCAGATTATAGTTGAGAGTGACACCAGAGGATCAGACTCATATTATCATTAAAATTACGTTCTGAGATTTAGTGTTAAATAAACGATGAATGCATTGTTTTAATTTATTTCATAATTTGGAATAAGACGTTTAATTATTATTTCAAAATACCTTTACGTGTTATTTCAATCCGAATACGTTGGCTTGTCAAAACTTTTCACCAGTGACTTGAAGTCCACTTCCCTTTGTGATGCAGTTCTTCTTCTTCTTCTTCTTCTTCTTCTTCTTCTTCTTCTTCTTCTTCTGCGTTCGTTCTCAATCTCCCGTTACCAAGCCCTGAAAAGAACTTTGCAAGTAGCAGGATGTAGTCCGGAGAACGGAATGCGTTGTGTTTACAAGAGATGCAGCAATTCTGAGAACATGGAGTAATGTAATCAATTAATCTGTTTGTGGTGTTGGATTTGATTAGTGTCATGGCAGCAAATGTTGTCCCACAAATATGTGTACTACCAAATATAGAGCACACACGTAGGGCCCTTTTATCTCAGAAGTGGATAACGATATATGTCTACTAGTACCATCAGAGATTTGACGACATCATGTTCTATTGTTTTGTGCTATTTAGGAACTTTTTCGTTGCATGTGTGTTTGTGTAGGCTGTGTGTGTGTATGTGTGTGTGCGCGCGTGTGTGTGTGTGCGTGTAGTTGTGTATGTTAGGTGGGTGTGTTGTTTCGTTTTGTTTGTGTGGGTGTGTGAATGTGTGCAACGTTTTAAGCCCAGGAGTCAGTGGACATGGCAATTTTCAATCAACTTCGAGGGTCAATCAAAATTGGTTGGCGGGCCGGTTCTGGTACACAGGCCATAGGTTGGCCATCTTTGATCACGGTGGGGACTCAGTGATCTCGAGGTAAGGTGTTCGCCTCGGGTGGGGGACTCAGTGATCTCGAGGTAAGGTCTCCGCCTCGGTGTCGCGTGTACGAATAACGGTGGAGACCAGGATTTTTTTCACGTGGATCTTCTGGCAAAAATTCTTCTGATCTCTGGGCAGTGAGATCGGACTTCCGTGATCAGTGTCGAGCACGTTAAAAATCCCTTTGCAGTTGGACATCGAAAAATATAGTAGGCTTATCGCTGCCCGACAAAATTCAAATTAAAAATCTACCCAAGTCATTTTGTAACTTTCCCCATGTGGTTTTTTAAGAGCAACTATAGATGTCGCCTAACTGGTTGTTGGTCTACGTAGCTCTAGTGTTTGGATGGACTCGTACATCGGTAAAAACCACCATCCAAGACACGGGTTATTTACAGACTATGTAGAGTCTTCTAAATCTGTATAAAGTTAAGTTACGTCTTGATTCAACTATTTTACTTTGAGTTGTCCTTTTTTAGCTTGATCCTTATCCCCCCTTAATCTGTAGAGTTTGGGTAAACCGTCTCGAAGCTTCTGTCTTCCCTGGCATAGTTCTTGGTATTATTTAGACACGTCGGCTCCCTCACCACCTCAATGTAACATATGAGGGAGAGGTAGCAGGTCAAATGATAAAGTAAAACACTCCCACAATGTCAACAGGAAAGGTATAACATGATATTAGGTAAACATCTAATTACATTTTAAAAAATGTATATGTTATAGCTACTTGTTGGATGCAGCCATAATACAATCGTACAACATACATGAATAGAAATTAGAATTAACGAAGAATTTGATGACACAGCATTGTCCGTTGCCATGGAAACGGCGACCATGTTGAATATTTATCATATTCTTTAAATGAGCTGGCACAATTTTTGCTGGAAAGACAAGAGTGTCAACTTTGCTAGAGTGTATATCAGTGCATGTCAAAACGTTATGCATAAACCTTAAGAGTTATATAAATTTGAAATACGCATAAACATTTTTTTTAATTTTGAGAAATTGTCCGCAGTTTAAGTATAAATCAACATTTGGAAAAGATTTACATTATTTGATCAGAGATAAAGTTGAATTGTCCTATTGGGTATCTGTTGACCAAATATTGCAGCATTTCATGAACAAATAAAAAAAGTTATTATTTTTAGTAGAGTAGTTATGAACAGACTAGAAAGGCAACGATGAGATTTAGCTACGAAAGCAAGCGGGATTCAAGAAAGGCTACTCCACCATTGCCCACCTCCACACTATCAGCTAGCTAACGGAGAGGGTAAGTGAAGTGCGTATGCCCTATGCCTAGTGTTCGGGGACTATGAAAAAGCCTTCGGAAGCATTAGTGTGGCTTGGCTTCGTTCATTCTCAATCTCCCACTACCAAACACTGAAAGGGCTTTAGTAGCAGAATGTAATCCAGAGAACGGAATGCGTTGTGTCGTAGTTTACAGCTTGACTGCGATATTTGCACCTTTCAGTCCAACACATCCGACTTCAGCAAGCATGTTGTGAGTACCGGGTTAGCATTCCCTCTTCGATCCCTTCTCCTTAGCCAGTCTGCACTGCTGCAGCCTGTCATCCAGGATCACCACGTGGAGGTGTAGAAGGGTCTTGGCAGCTTTGGTTCGCTGGCCCTGACGCTAGCAGTCAGCCATGAGTCGCTGACCACTGCAACTCATGCGCTGCTCAACATCTTGATCCCAAGCATTAGTGTGACTCCAGTCACACATGCTCTACGAAATCAAGGTATCGAGGAACAATATACGCGGCTTATAGCAGATATAAACGAAGGCTGCTCTACAAATATCACCCTTTTTTACCAATCAATTAACATATACATTGAACGCGGCGTACGACAGGAGGGTACACGGCTATGCACAACAACCCTTGAGGAATTCTTACGCACACTAAATTGGTATGATAGGGGCATTACCATAGACAAAGAAATGCTCAACCATCTCCATTTTGCAGATGACATAGTCATCATCCGCTACAGTATCAAGGAAGCTGAGCAATGCCTCAACAATGCAAGCGAGGCAGTTGGTCTAAGAATAAATAGACAAAAGACACAATGCATGCTGGGCAGTTTCTGTCCCTGTGATGAAATGCGGCTCGGAACTGATTCCGTCAAAAACGTGAATTCGTACATCTACTTGGGCCAAGAAATTACGAACTTCCATGACATGCATAAAGAGATCTCGAGAAGGTTGGCTGCGGGTTCAGCTTCAACCGCATCAAGACCGTACTTGAACAGATGAAAAACCACAAAGCGAGAGCTCACACCTTCAACAGCTGGTCATTCCAGTGATGGTGTATGGCTGCGAGGTGTGGAACCTACGGAAAAAGTAACATGGCCCGGCTCCAAGCCACCCAACCAGCGATGGAATGTAGAACACTGTCACTTTCACTACGTTCACATCCGCAACACCGCCATCAGCAGTCAAACCTGCTTAAATGACGTAGATCCGTCGTTACTAAGAAAGTACAGGTGGGCAGGCCACGTGGTACGCATGCCTTACAATAGGTGGACACGTAAAGTGACGTCATGGTGGCCATTCACCTATAATCGTCTTTCCGGACGTCCACCAATCAGATGGAGAGATGGCCTACGACAAAACATTGGTCAGGTATGGTACTTAAAGGCAATTTACATAATTGAGTTTAGACGAGATTTGGCTACCTTGGATATGGCACACACTGTTTCTGAATCAACACCTCCATCATCATCATGTAGCATGTCCTTTGCAGAACGTCGCTCTCATGACAGCCTGTCTATAGGAAACTATCTTTCGCCAGTTTTCCGGCCTGCTGCACGGTCAAATCCAACGTATCCTTGATGTCCTGGGTCCATCGTCTTCTCGAAGGGCTTCTGCTTCTCTTCCCAGTGGTCATCCCTTCCATAACCACTCCAATCCGTTGTGTCGTTTGACGTGTCCAATAAACCTCAGTTTTCGGGTCATTACGTCATTTATGAGCCAATTCTCCTCTACATTCAGGTCTTCCCGGATGGATTTGAATCTTTCTTTCGTTGTCCACGAGATTTTTATGAACACCACAGGATTACAGTATAACAGTCTTTTTTTTAGTAACTGAAAACAAAATGAAGAGATATTCACATTTTAGTTTTACTATGACGCCAATGTAGTTATCTGCTTCATGGAAGATAAAGACTGTACTCATAGTGAAGCTAGTAGATACCTGATGAATATCCAGCTTTCTGCTTGACTTTTGGTTTGGCTAGGAGCCGCACTTTCTTCCTTTGCGACAGTTTTTTTTCGGCATTATCAAACGTAAGAAAAAGTTGTTTTCTCTTTCTTGCATCTGTCGAACCGTATCCTTCTTTTCTACTATTAATACCTAAAATATCCTTAAAAATGGATGCTGCATGTGACCCTTTATTAAACTCTGCAACAGCACTAAGTAAACATAATTATATTCTTTTCGTAGAGTGGAATATATTCTTCGGCACCTTGCTCCATATTATATAATTAAGAGTGTTGTGTTGCTTACCGTTCACAGCTACTCAGTAATTTGGGGTTTGTGAGTCTCTCATTTATGGGTGCTAAATTTTTATTCAGCAGCTCAAAGTCAAGAGGGGTGTAGATGCGTTTCTGATGTCCAAACGCGTACTCATTATTTGTTAGTGCAGTCACCATGTTTCCGAGTTATTAATATGACCGTGTTCCCGTGTACCCGAGTGGTCCGCCGGGGTCTTTGTGTATGACATGGACAAGAATAGCACCCCAGCCCCACAAAGAGCATGTCGTAAGAAGCGACTAAATGTGTGACATAGCATAACACAACCCATTGTTAAATGGTTTGTTTAGAGCAGCAAAGATGTCGCCTATCATGTTGCATGTCTACTTTGCTCTAGTGTTTGAGTCTATTAAGATGATTAATCACCCTCAGCGGAACTTGTCCAAACGCTGCGGAGTATTAAGCTGCTCGAGCCTAGCCCGTTAACCAGGAAATGCTCCTCCTGGCTACATCCAGGTCATACCAGAGCTGTGACCTGCACAGGGGCATATGTCTCTGTAGAAGTACAGGTCGACTAAGTGGGACCTGCACCGGGGCATCTGCCTCTGTAGAAGTACAGGTCGACTAAGTGGGACCTGCACCGGGGCATCTGCCTCTGTAGAAGTACAGGTCGACTAAGTGGGACCTGCACAGGGGCATCTGTCTCTGTAGAAGTACAGGTCGACTAAGTGTGACCTGCACAGGGGCATCTGTCTCTGTAGAAGTACAGGTCGACTAAGTGGGACCTGCACAGGGACATCTGCCCCTGAAGAAGTACAAGTCGACTAAGTGGGACCTGCACAGGGGCATCTGTCTCTTTAGAAGTACAGGTCGACTAAGTGTGACCTGCACAGGGGCATCTGTCTCTGTAGAAGTACAGGTCGACTAAGTGGGACCTGCACAGGGGCATCTGTCTCTGTAGAAGTACAGGTCGACTAAGTGGGACCTGCACCGGGGCATCTGCCTCTGTAGAAATACAGGTCGACTAAGTGGGACCTGCACCGGGGCATCTGCCTCTGTAGAAATACAGGTCGACTAAGTGGGACCTGCACCGGGGCATCTGCCTCTGTAGAAGTACAGGTCGACTAAGAACTAAGTACTTTTTTACAAATATACAATAGTAGATTTCCCGTCCACAACAACTAACGTGTGTTGTAAGATGACAACGGTGATGACCTCTTTTAACCTACTTGGACGTCAGTATGTTAATCTGCAACTGTAGCTTTTTGGAAGGATCTACCTTAAATTTGACCTCTTCCAATTCAGGAAAAGTCATTCTGTAAATTATATTGTGTTCATATCCTTTCCTGCAATGTGGGAATGTTCCTATTGTTCAGTTTTTATAGGCCTCGGCAAATGTTTTTTTGTTTTTTTGTTAATGGAAAATAACATCTAAATTTGCTGTTTGATTCTTTGTAAAATGGACAATTATCTTGCTTTGACATTTGTAAGTTACGATTCCAAGATGGCGGTGGTTTTAAAAAAAAAATTAATTTTTGTGGTGTCCTTCGACAACGGTGTTCAACTATGTAGTAAATGGTTTTACTTTATAGCATTAGTCATACTTCACCACGGATATCCATTGTTGCACATCAGGGCTTTAGAAGGAGCGTGGCGTGGGAGATTGAAAGGAAAAATCAGTTCTTTGATCAGAGACACCCTCTATTTGGACATAGACTAGAAAGGTAACGACTGACATCGAGGAAAAGTTTGCTGTATATTGTACGGCCTTCAGAACAGAACCTTGAGAGAAACCATATCGTAAAAGAGGTCAAAAGAACGATGAAGGGTGGATGGAAATTAAAGAAGCTCGCACTAAGACATAATTTGCCGTATACTATGTGGAGGTCTGTAAACAGGTTAAAAACGGGTGTGTCCAGATATGGGTCTAACCTGAAGAAGTGGGGATATACAGACGATGAATGGGGATGGGAATGTGGGGCTGTTAATGAGAAGGAACACATGAGTAATTGTCCCAGTCTGTAGGAATTCTGTACAATGAAGAACCTGATGGTGGTAAATGAAAGAGCATCCTCGGAGGCTGGATTTTGTACCCATACTATGTGAGTTTGCCGGACACGGAAAGTAAGTAAGCATCAAGCATGAACATTTAACAACCTGATTTCCGAAGCAAAACATACAGACTTAGCTATTCTAGGGTTACAGGAGACACAGTGGACGGACGTTGGTTACACGGGATTGGAAAGATGCAGGAGGGATACCCTTATTGAAAACGGGCTAAAAGTCGGATCTAGCAAATTATAATTTGGCGATTTTAACAAGCATAGTCTGTAAATTGTTAGTCAATAATCAAAGAAAACTTTGCAATGCATTTAGACAGGTTTAATCTAATTAGAATTAACCAGCATGGGTTTACTAGAGGGAGATCGAGCTTAAAAAATCTATTTGAATTCTTGGAGGAGATTACTAAAATGATAGATAAAGGGGAGCCAGTGGGTGTTATTTATCTAGATTTTGCAAAGGCCTTTGATAGAGTAGTTCATCAAAGATTATTTCGAAAGTTAAAATCACATGGAATAGGTGGGGAAGTTGCCAAATGGATTGAAAATTGGTTAACGAGAAGAAGGCACAGGGTGGGCATAAATAAGGAGTACTCTAAGCGATGTTAAGTGAAAAGTGGAGTGCCACAGGGCTCGGTTTTGGTACCAGTTTTGTTCTTGATATATATACACGATTTGGACATTGATATGGGATCCATGATTGCAAAATTTGCTGATAACACAAAACAATACACTAGTGTCTCACCTAAAGCAGAAGTGGATATTTTGAGGTAGGATTTAGATGAAATTCGAGAATGGTCTGTAAATGGAGTTTAATGTAGATAAATTTACAGTCATCCACATTGGTAGACCCAATATGGAACATAATTACAGAATGGGCGAGAACAATATTAGAAAGATAGATAAGGAAAGAAACATAGGGGTTATAATAGATCATACAGGTAAGGTGAGGGAGCATGTTCAGGTAGCAGTGAAAAAGGCAAATGCAATGTTAGGTATGATAAAAAGAAATATTAAACATACCAGCAAGGAAGTGATAGTCAAACTGTATAAAGCATTAATTATACCTAGATTGGAGTACTGTGTACAGGTGTGGAGTCCTTATCATAGAGGGGATATAAACATGCTGGAAAGAATATAAAAAAGAGCGACAAAACTGATAGTGGGATTCCAGAATTACAGTTATGAGGTAAGATTGACCTACAGTGTCTAGAAAAGAGAAGAACTCGAGGTGACTTAATTCAGGTTTATAAGATGATTAGAGGAACGGATAAATTAGACTATAGTAGGTTTTTTTAAATACAGCCACCCACAAGAACAAGAGGTCATAGCTAAAAATTAACTAAAGCGAGGTCCAGATTAGGAAATATTTAGATTAGATATTAGGAAATATTTTTTTAGTCAGTGAGTAGTGAATGCTTGAAATGCATTGCCACAGGAGGTAGTGGAGGAAGTGATAATTAATGCATTAAAGAATAAATTGGATGCGCATAGTTTTTAGAACAAGGTAATGTAAATTAAACTGGTTGTATACATACTCTTATAAACCAGTATAACGACGTTAAGTTAAGTTAAGTTGAGTTATAAGACGTGAAGATCATATATGCATACACTCAGGAGGAGATGTTCACAAACGAGGAGTGTGTATGTTCATTAAAAAAACATATCAGTGGTTACTGGGCGCATAAAGATAGAATATTGCTACTCAAAATCAGGGCTAGATCATTCGACATGGCGATATCCCAGACCTATGCTACTACCACAGATTATCATGTTGAACACATAGACAAATACTATGACGACTTGCAACAATTGCTCAAGGTAGCAAAATTATCAGATGTCTTACTATTCATGTGGATATATGAATGCACAATTTGAAAGAAGGAAATACTAGTAGAGTGTCGGACAACATGACTTAGGCACTAGGAATGACAGAAGTTATAGGCTAATTCAGTTCGATGAAGAAAACGGTATCGTCATCTGCAACATATTTTTCAGACATACAGCTAAGAAATGATATAAGTGGAATAGCCCTGGAGATAGAAAGCGAAATCAAATTGACCATGTCATAATCAGGGATAGAATCAATAACAATGTTGCTAATGTCAAAACATATCTTAGAGTTTCTCTTAGTATATCCTAGTAATCTCTGATTTCAATCCGATAGTTATAAAATGTTGCTAATGTCAAAAGAAAGATCTGATATCAACTCTGAATACAATCCGATAGTTAAAAAAATTAAGGATCAAACTAAAAAAATTAAGTGCTCAAAATATCAGTTTTCTTCAATAAGCACGTCAGCCCTGCAACAACCAGAGATACGTCAGCAATATTCGATCGAGGTTAAAAATAACTATGGTTACTAAATAGCTGGAAGTAATGACCAGATAGAGGAGACAGTCTAGTCGTACCATTGAAGCTTGCGTGTCTTTACCACTGAAAGGAGGTTTTGATAAGGTCCAATAAACTGGGTGATTGTGTTTCGTATGTGGACGTTTGTGACACGATCCCTGTAAGTTATTCAAAGAATCTGTCTGAACCATCTCATCTCCATCGCCTGGATGTTTCGCTCTATTTCCGCATTCAGTGTCCATGCCTCACATGCATACATGTATACCTAGAGCATCAGCGTTTGCATCAGATTGATCTTGGTTTTGAGTGCGATACATTTATCTTTCCATAAAGAATTTATTTATGAGAGGATCAACATTGCTTGTGCAGATTTGATTCTTATCTCTGCCTTCCTCCCTTAGACTCCGATTATAGATCCCAGATATTTGAACTAAACAACTCAAGACTGACACGCTCGAAATGTAAATTTAAAAGTGATTGTTGAAAATGATCCACAGTTTTATAAAGTTTACTTTTACCCAAGTGGTTTAATAAGGAATGATATGTGTGGGAGAAAAGAAGAGTATGGCCACTGTTGCGCCGAGATCATGCCGTAAGAGACGATTAATAGTGCCAGTCATGTAACCCCTTCATGGTAGAGGACTTCCAACTTAAGGTTGTTCACCCTGCCATTCACACAGGCCAGTGTCATGGCGGGTTTGGAGTACCCTTCGTGCTTTGATTGGAAGCTATAGAAACAATGTACCATGCAGTGATAAAAGAGCAAATAACTCGTTTTCCCGTTAATCAGAGGTAGATGCCTCGAATACTGTACATCAGGTTAGTTATCTGTCTACAATCGTGCAGTTAAAGGCAAGTTCAGCCACTAAACATGTCTATGTCTTTTTGTGTGTGTTTATGTGTTTGTTTGTGTATGTATGCGTGTGTGTATTATATATAAATATATATATATATATATATATATATATATATATATATATATATATATATATATATATATATATATATATATATATATATAACGTAAGTAGCACGTCCTTTGCAGAGCGTGCACTTTACAAATGTTCACCAGTTTGGCTGTTACACGTTTCTTGACACGTGTGCAGTTCAGAAGCGCATCAGTATGCCATTACTTTCTTCTTTTTCTTTTGCGTTCGTTCTCAATCTCCCGCTACCAAGTCCCGAACAGGGCTTTGCAAGTAGCAGGATAAGAAACATCCTCATCGGGAGAAAACGCAACCCATGTCTGTCAAACTGTCAATAATGTGGTCCCCATAGCTGTGAGTTTACCAAGAAGCCTCCCATTGCACTACTGTCAGGAGGATCCAGGTCCACCTTCCAAAGTACGCCACTGTAAGAGCCACTGTACCCCGCTTCTAAATGAGCGTCATCGGAAGTTAAATTAACTCAGTACAAGTACACATAGCCAGCACACGACGTGGCGACAGCAGTGGCGAAACAGTCTGTAGTTTTCAGCCTTCAAAACCCCTCAGATAATCCAGCAATGGGGAAAAATGGCGAATGACAGTTTAAAAAAAATTATTTTATGACAAGTGGCTTTCAACAACAACAATAGACACGTCATACCAAATGTTTGGCAAGTTACAATATTACTATTATTAGCTCATATTTTAGACCCAGCCAAACACTGGTGCGGTTCTGTCAAAATAACAGCCAATTTTGTTTTGTGTCAGCTACTTTTCTTCGACGATGAGTCATAGTTTACAGCAAAATTGCGACATCTGCGGCGCATTTCAATCGGAAACACCAGGTTTGAGTTGGCTTTATTTTTTTAGAAACTGATTTGGCTTCTCACTGCGATCTCTATTCTCTTAGCGTGACTACACTAGGGCAGCCTGTTTCCAGCACCGCCGTTTGAAGGCGGAATAGGGTCTTGGTCAGAACCGGTTCTTCCTCTTCTTCTTCTTCTTCGTCTTTGTTCGAAGAAAGCAGCGGTCACCCTGAGGCTGTCGACACTGCCATAGAGCTTGTCTAGTGTTGGCACTGGTGATGACCACATGTGCTTTCTCTAGTTCTCGTATATCGGGCAATTTTGCAGCAGATGTTCAAGGGTCATTTTCCCTATACCACAAGTGCATTCGTCAGTAGCACCCATTTTCAGTTTATTGAATAGATGGTACCTCAGTCTGTTGTGGCCTGTGCGGAGTCTGAAGACCCACAACTGATCTCTTCTGTTCAACTGGTAATAAGCATCATTCATTGTGTAGACATTATGCTCTATTTCCCACTTATCCATGTATCTGGCCCTAAAAACCTTTTGGATTCTTCGTAGGTCATACTAGAATCTGGTTGTGGTAACCTTCCACCTTCTTTTGCTTGTCTGTTTGCCTCCTCGTTGCCTTGGATGTTAAAGTGGGATGGAACCCACTGTGCCACGCATATTTTGGGTGAAGAGTGCTGGCATAGTTGACAGAGTACTGATCTTAAATCATTTAGTTCTTAATTTTTCTGGCTTTTCAGTACGGTTACCAAGGACGGGGTATCTGTAAAAAAGATTATATCTCTTTCATTGCTTGTGCCTGTCAGCATTTCTTTTACTGCAGCTTTCAATGCCTCTGCCTCTGAGATTGCTTGAGAATGTTTCAGCTGCCAGTGTTATCTTTCTTCCGTTTGTTAGGTTCAGAAATTTCCATCCCTCCATTTTCTGTTTCGTTTGTTTCAGAACGGTCAGTGTATGCAATGGTCCAGTCAGTGCTTCGGTAGTTTTTCTTTATGTGCTTCAGGGTTATGTCTCTTCTTTTCTTTTCAATCTGGCTGTTCTTGTATCCGATACCTGGTTTTCCATCACCCCTGGAAAGATGTGATACTTCCAAATCGGTTTGTGTACAGTAGAGATGGGCTTTGGTGTTGATATGACGTTCGTATGGTTTTCTCTCATCTTTGTTTTGACTATTTCTACAAAGTTTCTCGGCTTTAGTCTCCCTTTTTTAAATGTATTTAGTCTCTTTGTGCATTTTTATTGTCTGCCAGTCTTCTTAGATTCTCTGCTTGCTGCTGAGCTCTGCGGTCTCTTCTATTGTTCACGGATTGCAGATGTGTAATATTCTCAAGTTCTACAATTGGTGTTGACTTCATGCATCCTGTTATAATTTTCTAGACTTGGTTTTGAAGTTTGTTGATTTTATCGAAGTTCGCCTTTGCTGTTGTTGCCCAGGCTGCAATGTCATACTCAAGAACTGGTCTCACTCTTCCAGTGTACAGTTTCTTCAATATTCTCTCATCTGCTCCCCAGCTTTTGCCAGTAAGTTTCTTCATGATTGCCATTCTTTGGCTTGTTCTCATTTGTTTTATATCGATCTAAGTTTTCCATGTCATGCGCCGATCAAATGTGACGCCCACGTAGTTTGGGTTGTCGTTTAGCCGCAAGATCCGGTACATTGACCCTGTTGCCAGTTTGAATCGCTGGCTGCTCTCAGCCCATTAACTGATTGATGCCTGTTTGATCATATTTTGTGTTGTCTATCTCCACGTACACTAGCTGTCCATGCTTTTGTTATTCAACTTCCAAATGACATAAAAATGACCATCTTCTCTCATCCATAGGGTACTGATGGGGGACGTGTGTCATATTTATGTGATGACCACCTGTTGACCGTTACCTTTTACGATGACGTGGAAACTTTATATGATGGTTTTCAGAAAGGACTTATAATATCAGGTAAGAGGACAGTCACTTGATACCTTTTAAAATAAATGCTTAAGACCAGTTGCTCTTAAATTGTAGTTTGGTGACTTTTAGTGGAAGCTGCAATCATTGTACCCATGGAAACAGAAAAAAAAACCCAATAACAACAAAGAGTGCCATTGGCTTGTTGAAAACCATACAGAACTCTGAAATGATTTTATTAAACGTATAGTCAGATAAGGACCTTTATCTTCAATGTAAAGTTTGGAACTTGAAGGGAAAAGGCCAATAGTACCTATTTTATTGAACCTGGTCGCACTGATATGTACTCAGTCCTTTTCATTGCTGAAAGTACCGATGACAGAGCACGAGCACAGTAGTTCCTACCGCGGTCCACATTTTCCCCTTACTTTGTTAGGTACTCACTTACGGCTGAGTCTACTGGAAGAAGCGGCCAAACAACGATAAAGACCAACCGCGTGGATACAGACAGTGACAGATGACCAAACTCAGTATTAATAGGAAACAGGCTTTTAACAATAAGTACGCGGAAAGATTATTGGTCTACAATTTTCTGGCTTGGTTATATATGAAAACTTGTGTTAAAGAACATGACAAAGTCAGATGAAATAAACTTCTTCTACTTTTTCTGCTTCGTTCTCAATCTCCCGCTACCATGCCCTAAAAAAAACTTTGCAAGAAGTATGTTGTCCGAAGAACGGAATTCGTTGTGTCGTATTTTACAGCTTGACTACGATATTTGCACCTTTCGGTCTGACACATACGTCTTCAGCATTGCATTTTTGAGTACCGGGTTAGCCTTCCCTCTTCGATCCCTTCTTCTTAGCCAGTCTGGGTACCGGGTTAGCCTTCCCTCTTTGATCCTTTCTCCTTAGGCAGTATGGGTACCGGGTTAGCCTTCCCTCTTCGATCCCTTTTCCTTAGCCAGTCTGGGTACCGGGTTAGCCTTCCCTCTTCGATCACTTCTCCTTAGCCAGTTTGGATACCGGGTTAGCATTCCCTCTTCTATCCCTTCTCCTTAGCCAGTCTGCTCTGTTGCAGCCTGTTATCCAGGATCACCACGGGGAGGTTAAAAGGATCGTGACAGCTCTGGTTAACTGGCCCTGTCGCTAGCAGTCAGCTACGGGCTGCTGATCACTTCAGCTCATGCACTGCTCAGTATCCTGATCCCAGATGGAATAAACAATTTTAAGATTAAGATAGCGTTGGATAGGCCGCACAGTTTGAAAAGCCTTCAGTCAGTATCAACAGACAATTCCTTGCCGGGGAACACTCAGGCAAATATAGCAAATGCAAGTTGGAGAACAAGTTCGCAACTAGTGTGCATTCTTAGTGTCGTACTTTCAGTGTTTCTGAATGGAGCAGAATGGAGAGTTACAGAAAAAGAAACGCCAGAATTGTCATCTTTCTCCACATCCTGTCTAGGACAGATTCGTGTACTTTTCCAGCCAAACTCCATCACCAGCCACGAATGACTTGCACAGTACAAAACCGGTTGACGCTGGAATTGTATTGGACACGTTCTAATAGGAAAACCTTGCACCATATCCAAATCCTGGCATTCAATCAGGCACGTGTGTCTGATGCCAGTTAGCCAAATGTTGAGCAAACTCATTTTGCTCTTTTGCCTTGGTCTACCATGTTAGGAACAGGGCCTCCTCCTGGCCATCTCTCCACCTCAATCTCGGTCGCCCACGAGGCCGTCTGAAGTTGTAGGGCCACCACGACATCACTCTACGTGCTCATCTATTATCCGGCATGCACACCACATGGCCGGTCCATCTATTATCCGGCATGCACACCACATGGCCGGTCCATCTATTATCCGGCATTCACACCACATGGCCAGCCCATCTGATTTTTTGTAGTAGCGCGATATCTATGACGTCAGTGAAGCAAGTTCGACGTCTGACCTCTGCGTTGCGGATTTGATCTTAACTTAACTTAACGTCTTTATACTGGTTTAGAAGACCCTGCAGAGTCTGTATACAACCAGTTACATTTACATTACCTTGCTTTAAAAGCTATGCGCATCCAGTTTATTCTTAAATACATTAACTGTCCCTGCCTCCACTACCTCCCCTGGCAATGCATTCTAATCAGACACCACTCTCTGACTACAAAATTATTTCCTAATATCTAGTTTGGACCTCTCTTTAGTCAGCTTGTAGCTATGCCCTCTTGTTATTGTGGATGGCTGTATTTAAAAAAAAACTTGTTATAGTCTAATTTATCGATTCCTCTGATCATCTTATAAACCTGTATTAAGTCACCACGAATTCTTCTCTCTTCTAGACACTGTAGGCCGGTTTTTCTGAGTCTTTCCTCATAACTGTAATTCTGGAATCCCACTATCATCTTTGTCGCTCTTTTTTGTATTCTTTCCAGCATGTTTATATCACCTCTATAATTGATATGGAAGTAGGCCCACAGGAAATAAAGCCGCTGCCACGTTGGAACTATAGACGAGCCGACTGGGACGGATTTGCAATGCTGACAAATGGACTGTGTGAAACTATCAATACACGAAATAACAAGATGAAACCTATGGTGGAAAGCCTAAGTAAAGCAGTACTGCAAGGAGCCATCGAAACCATCCCAAGAGGGGCAAGGAAAAACTATAAGCCATATTGGAATCATGAACTGCAGAAAACAGAGGATGAAGTCTCAAGTGCTAGGAATATCGCAGAGAGAGAGCAATCTATGGAAGCAAATATCGCCCTCAAGGCCATCACTGCGAAATACAAAAAAACACTGAACCAAATAACAAGAGACAGTTGGAAAAAAAATAGAAAGCCTCAATCTCGATAAAGAAGTGAACAAACTATGGAATTTAGTCAGAGCCATGAACACCATCAAATAAACAAATTACCATCAAACAGGGCGACAACATACTTACCGGAAAAAAAGCAGCAAACGCCTTTATAGAACATTATGCCAGAGCAAACCACATCGATGTCCCTACAGACAGGAATACAGATATAAGTGAAGAACAAAAGAGCCACGACAACATCAAGATGACACCACGAAATGGATGAGGCCATGAGAACTTTAAAGAAAAAGAAATAGCCCGGAAAAGATTGGAAAACAAATGAAATGCTGATGGGGTTCGGACAAACAGCAAAACGGACGCTATTGTCAGTCCTGAACCAAATCTGAAAAAAGGGAATTGTACCGCAGGCATGGAAAAATGCTGTACTTATACCAGCACCAAAGAAAGAAAAAGATAGAACTGATCCAAATGGATACAGGCCTATCAGTCTACTGAGCTGTGTAGGAAAACTGATGGAGGGTATGATAAACACCAGACTGATGTGGCATCTGGAAGAAAAACACATACTAATTCCACAGCAAGCAGGCTTTAGACAGCACAGATCCACTGATGACCAGATCACTCTCATAGCACAGGAAATAGAGGATGCTTACCAGGTGAAAAAGCATACAGTAGTGGTTTGGGTGGATTTATAGAACGCATTTGACAAGGTGTGGAAAGAGGCACTTAAAGTCAAGCTACGAAGAAGTGAAGTTTGTGGGAAAATGTACAGATGGATCAGCCACTACCTCGAAAACAGAACAGCCAGAGTCCAAGTACAAGGGCCGATCAGCAAAAATGTGACACTGGAGCAGGGAGTACCCCAAGGGGGAGTACTGTCACCCACACTTTTTCTGGTGTATATAAACAACATCATAGAGAATATACCAAGAAGAGTCCACAGCTCCATGCTTGCATGTGGACCTCCGAAAAAAATCTCACCGTAGCAAACAATCAGATGCAACAGGTCCTAACATCATTGGAGGAGTGGGCGAAATCATGGCTGGTCAAAATAAATGAAGAAAAAAACAACATGTACTATATTCTCGCTTTCAAATTAACCACAGAACACCAAAATTAGCAAACTTCAAAACCAAGCGTTGAGAGTTATAACAGGAGGCATGAAGTCAACGCCAATTGTGAAACTTGAAAAGATTACAAATCTGCAATACATGACCGACAGAAGAGACTGCAGAGCCCAGCAGCAAGCAGAGAAACTCAGAAGACTGACAGACCATCCAATGCATCAGAGACTAAATAGATTTAGAAATGGGAAACTAAAGCGGAGAAACTTCCAAAGCAGAAACAGCCAAAGCAAAGATGAGCGAAGACCCTATGAACACCGTAACAACACCAAAGCCCATCCCTACTGTACGCAAACCCACATGGAAGCAACATATTATTCCGGAGGTGGTAGAAAATAATACCAGGTATTGGAAACAAGAACAGCCAGACTGAAAAAGGAAGAAGAGACAAAACCCTGAGGTACATAGCGGAAAACTACCCAAGCATGGACTGGACCCATGCATACACCGACGGTTCTGTAACAAACACAACACAGAATGGAGGGGCAGGGGAATTCCTGAGACTACAAAATGGTGGAAAAAATACACTGTCAGTGGCAACTGGAAAATACTCAAGCAATTTCAGAGCGAAGGCAGAGGCACTGAAGGCTGCAGTAAATGCAATGCTGACAGGCGAAAGCAATGAAAGCCAGGTAGTCCTGTTTACAGATGCTCTGGCCGTAGTTACAGCACTAAAAAACCAGAAAAATACTGAACTTAATGATTTAAGAGCAGTACTCTGTCAACTATGCCAGTAGTCCGCACCAAAAAGAGTAGTGGTACAGTGGGTTCCATCCCACTGTAACATCTAAGGCAACGAGGACGCAGACAGACTGGCAAAAGAAGGTGCAAGACTACCACAACCAGATTCTAGTGAGACCTACGAAGAGTCCAAAAGGTTTATTAAGGCCAGATACATGGCCAAATGGGAAACAGAATATACTGGCTACATAAAAAACGATGCCTATTACCGAACAGAAGAGAGCAGGTCGTGGTCTTCAGACTCCGCACAGGCCACAACAAACTAAGGTACCACCTATTCAATAAACTGAAGATAGGTGGCACTGACGAATGTAACTGTGGTACAGAGAAAATGACCACTGAACATCTGCTGCAAAACTGCCCGACATACGAGGACCAGAGAAAGCACATGTGGCCATCACCAGTGGCAACACTAGACAAGCTCTATAGCAGTGTCGACAGCCTCAGGATGACAGCTGCTTTCTTCGAACAAATACAAGTTGACGTCTGACAGCGTACGAAGAAGAAGAGGAAGAAGAAGAAGAAGAAGAAGAAGAAGAAGAAGAAGATATCCCCTCTATGATAAGGACTCCACACGTGTACACAGTATTCCAATCTAGGTCTAACTAAAGCTTTATACAGTTTGACGATCACTTCCTTGCTCCTATGTTTAATATTTCTTTTTATCATACCTAACATTGCATTTGCCTTTTTTCACTGCTACCTTAACTTGCTCACTCACCTTTCCTGTACCATCTAATATAACCCCTAGGTCCCTTTCCTTATCTATCTTTCTAATATTGTTCTCTCCGATTCTGTAACTATGTCCCATATTGAATCTACCCATGTGGATGACTGTACATTTATCTACATTATCTTCAATGTTCTTCGCTCCAACGCTCGTTGGGCAACGCAGTCTTTCGCATCAGCTTTCTGTAGGTGCCCCACCTCGCAGCCCTACACCATGGCTGGAATTACCAGACTGTTGAAGGTGTGAGCTCTAGCGTTGTCGTTTCCCATCTCTTGCAGTGTGGTTTAAAACAGTTGAATCTGAGCCAGTCCGCTGTTATCATTCGTGAGATTCCTGATTTATTGAGTGTAAGTTCTTGGGACGGCGTGGCCCAGTGGTTAAGTGACACGGCTCACAACCCGAAAGTGCTGGGTTCGATTCCCATCATAGCACAGGCCGTTACCACGGGGAAGCAAACCCTTAGAAAAGGCAGGAGGAAGCAGATCCGTGCATAAAATGTATGCTGAAGTCGGATGCACTGGGTCGACAGGCGTGAAATAAAAACATAGTGCAACGCACTCCTCCTTGAGAATATAGAAATAAGGCGAACGCAAAAAAAAGAACAAACAAAAAGAAAGTGAGTTCGTGAGAACAGTGATTGAACCCAGCACCTGCGAGTCGTGAGCCGTGTCACTTAGCCACTAGCCCACGTCATCCCATCCGATCCGGGATGAGTAAACATTTCCTCGTTTTTGTTTATGCCCATATCTTCTCAATCCAGGTTTTTAAAGACCTCTTCAGGGGCCGCTGTAAATAGCTTTGGTGATTGTATCGCTCTGTCGGATGCCACGTTTTATCGGTATGGTGATCAGACACCTAGAAGAGGGTGATGTCCGTTGTGCATCCGCTGTTTATCGCCTCTATCAGGTGAGCTTATTTTTCTGCAATAACCAGATTTCTCAAGGTATTCAGTACTGCAGTTATTTTGATGCTATCAAAAGCCTTCTCATAATCTACGAACACAAGACATAAAGGCATTTGTATTTCATATGCCCTCTCCATTAATTGGTTGATTGTGTGGAGGTGGTCAGTGATTGAGAAGCTGTTCCTGAAACCTGCCTGCTCTCACGGTTGGTTCTCATCTAGTAGCTTCTCTATACGGTTGACGATCACTTTGGTGAAGAGTTTATAAAAGGAGAGCAGATAGATCAGACGGTAATTTGCCAGGTTGTCATTTTCCCCCCTTTTAATGAATTAAGATGGTTTTTGTCGTTTTCCATTGGTCGGGGATTTGGCATTCGTTCAGACAGATGTTGAACAAATTGGTTAAATGCCGCGCTAGTTTGTCCTCGTCTGCCTGGATTATGTCAGTTGTGATTCCGTCTTGTCTTGGGGCTTTACCTGGTTTAAGTTATTTGATTGTAAGTGCCACCTCATCTGATTCTATCTTTGGTTCCGGCACAGATTCATAATACTCTTTGATCGGAGAAGACTTGTCCGGCATTTGATTATGCTGCGTCTTGTCTCAGATCCTCTGATCATCTTGTTCAGACTATGCTGTTCATAGATCTCTTTTAGTTTGCTTCTGGGGAACTTGTTCAGCTCGCATAACTCGAGTTTGTTGTGCAGGCCAGTCCATTTTGTTTCAGCCTTCTCGTATTTATATGAGTACCTTTGGTGATTCGACTGCCGTTTGCTGCGTTAGGCTCCATACCATGGCGATTCTGGTTCTAATGATGATACAGTTCTTATGATAGAGCCAATCCAATTCCGGGGTCGATCGGTTATGATGGTTTGCATGACTTCTGGATTGCTCGGGTTGGTTATTGTGTACGTCCAGCAAATTCTGTGAATTTCTTTGAAGACTTGTTTTGTGGAAAAACAATTTTGACGTTTCGTTTTCTTTCTGTCCAACACTCCACACCATACAGCAGCACATAAAGTACCAACCTCTTGTATATTCTTAGTCTGTTCTTCGTGCTGTATTACGAAGACCCCAAAACGCTGTTTAAGCTAGTAAAGTCTATTCTGGCTGTATTCATTCTTCTGTTGATATCTTTGCTTGTTCTAACGTCTGGTGTAGCGGAACCCCCTACAGATCGACACCGATAAACTTCACTGGTCCTGTAAGTGGCTCATGGCGTGTTTGTATACATTTAATAACAAAGAGAAACAGATGTAAAGCGAATCGTCGTTGAGAACAATCTGATGGCATGTAAGCAAGTAGTAGCAATGCGTGAACTGCACCATACACAACAAACGTGAAGTGAATGCAAGCACCATAACGCTGGGATAAGGTTTACAATGCAAAAGGTGAGTACGTCAAATGACTTTATTTTTTTAAAAAGCTGATCAGGCTAGTTTGTCAACTGTTTTATTATTTCCACAAGGTGACAAGCGTTGTCTTGGATGGAAGCCCTCAGAAAACAAACCCTATCAGTGGTTGACGTACAAAGAGGTACAACATTTCTTTAAATTGAACATTAAATTGTTCATTAAAAAACAGAACAGTTGTTTCAGAAAATTAAAAAAAAGCAATTGTTTCAGTCAGTTAAAAACACTACAGTTGTTTCGCGGGAACAAAAGAAAACCATGACATTGTTTCAGAGAATTGTAACAGAACAAAGTTTTCTATAAAAGAAAAGCCTTAAATTTGTTTGGGTACATAAAATAGAGAGGGAGCCGCGTAGCGCAGTGGCTTCGCATTTGAGTGGTCCTGGGTTCATTCCCCAATTGAGGCGGAAATGTTTTTTCACGCCGCAACGGTCCCTGGAAGACGGCCGGGGTGATGCTGACCACATCATCCACTAAGTGCCGTGGGTTACAAAATAATGTGGGCCTAACACCATATTTCCTATGCGCAGCTTGATATAGAGGAAAAGCAGACAGCCAAATAAAAAAATGTTGTCATTAGACATGTATATCCCCCTATTTCGGCGGGTTATGTATCAGAGAGCTGAAGAAAGTCAAAAATCGACCAAGTTGAAGCATAGATTGTATTTATTGCATATGCATTAGGGATGACAAAAAAAACGTATTTAATTAGCTATATAACATTAACAAGTGTGAATGTGTGCAACACCAACATAAACAGAAACACAAATGAAAATACATAAAAATCAAGTACAGTCATATAAGAGGTTTTTATAATGATAAATCGTGCCTTACAATTGTTATTATTAAGTTGACGATACAGTATGTACAGCTTTGAAAGTTAGTGTTTTATAAGGATCAGTATATGTATCAGTGTATGAGCTGCAGTGGTCAGGGACTCATAGCTGACTGCTGGCGTCAGGGTCAGCGAACCAGAGCTGCCAAGAACCTTCTACACCTCCACGCGGCGATCCTGGATAATAGGCTGCAACAGAGCAGACTGGCTAAGGAGAAGGGATCGAAGAGGGAAGGCTAACCGGGCACTCAAAAATGCCTGCTGAAGTCCGATGTGTCAAACTGAAAGGTGAAAATATCGCAGTCAAGCTGTAAACTGCGACACAAGTTCTCTGGACAACGTCCTGCTACTTGCAAAGCCTTTTTCAGGGCTTGGTGGTGGGAGAAGAAATACGTTTGATGGGAACCCGGGGAACTCTGTGTGGAATGAATTAAGATGCAAGTACTCAAAACACAACAACACACATCGGAAAAAAGCAAATGTAAATAAAGCAACCAAATCCTGAACGAACATCAAAGAAAATCACACCTAAATGTTTTATAGTTTTCTTCAGTAACGATAGCTAGTCAAATGTAAATCATATGTTTTTATTTCAGGTTAATGACAGAGCCACGGCCTTCGGCGCAGGACTTGTCAATCTTGGCTTACCTGAGTATAATACTCGAGTGGGTATCTACTCACAAAACAGACCAGAGGTCAGTTTGAGTTTATTCTCTGCAAACAAAATTAGTTGACATTCCCTGAAAATTGCATAGTTTGCAATGAGATTACCCCACGACAGCAGCCTGTTGTAATTATACAAATATTTTTTGAGTTTTGTGATGTTCATGAACTATGTAATTGTCAGAAATAGTACTCTTTTATAATTGTGTTGATTTTATTTTTGACTTTATTTTGGTATGCTTTTGTCATGATCTTGGAAATATATGAGTAGTAGAGAGGTAGAGTATTCGCTATTAACGGCATAGGTACGTGGTTGAATTGGCGTATCCAGGTGTAAATGAGTACATGCCTTACAGTTATAGAAAGAAAGGCAGCAATGTAGAGCTCCCGCCACACCATCACTTAGAGAGCTTAGACCTAGTACAATGACGTTTCTATCACTTCTATACATTAGTGTCTTCTCCTTACTTTCCGTCTTGATTTTGCATACGATTGTTTGTGAAGAACGTTTGTACTAAAACATTACTCAAACTCTGTTTTGTACATGTATAAAACCCATGTTTAAAACCCATGTATAAAACCCATGTATACCACATTGATCCCTGTCATCTTTGTTTAAGTCTAAGTTTGACAACCACTCCATTAGCCTCTTATTGGCAAAGGCTACCCATCTCTTGACATTCACACACCAGCTTTATTTATTTTTGTCCTTCTGGGTTTAAAAGAAAGATCTAGGAACATGACCTGGTGGAAAAAACATGGCGAATAACTCACTTTCTCCTGGGATTCGGAAACAAAAAATGCAGTGCCTATCAATTATTTCAGCTGTACATAAACTGTAATAGCAGAAAATATGGCTGTTATCGGTTGCGGGTCTATATTGTTCTGCTGTTTTAGTTCATTGCGGATGCCGCCAGACCACGGATTTGCCTGAAATTCACACTAGTCGACGACTTACACTTGTGTTCACGGAAACGTGTTGTTGTTTTCCATTTGGGCCAAACGAAAACCCAAACTACCTGGGAGTCACATTTGATCGGCGCATGACATGGAAAAGTCAGATCGAGAGAAACCGAATGAGAGCCAGAGAAAGAATGGCAATCATGAGGAAACTTGCTGGCACAAGCTGGGGAGCAAACGAAAGTATACTAAAAAAACTGTACACTGAAAGAGTGAGACCAGTTCTCGAGTATGGCATTGTAGCATGGACAACAGCAGCAAAGGCGAACTTTGACAAAATTAGAGAAACTAAAATGAGAAACTAAAGCGGAGAAACTTTGCAGAAATAGCCAAAGCAAATATGAGCGAAGACCACATGAACGCATTAACAACACCAAAGCCCATCCCTAGTGTAAGCAAACCTACCTGGAGGCAGCATATATTTCCAGAGGTGGTAGAAAATATACCAGGTATTGGAAACAAGAACAGCCAGACTGAAAAAGAAAGAAGAGACATAACCCTGAGGTATATAACGAAAAACTACCCAAGCATGGACTGGACCCATGCATACACCGACGGCTCTGTAACAAACACAACACAGAATGGAGGGGCAGGGGTATTCCTGAGCCTACCAAATGGTAGAAAAACAACACTATCAGTGGCAACTGGAAAATACTCAAGCAATTTCAGAGCGGAGGCAGAGGCATTGAGAGCTGCAGTAGAAGAAATGGTGATATGCAAAAGAAATGAAAGCCAGATAGTCCTATTTACAGATGCCCTGGTCGTAGTCACAGCACTAAAAAGCCAGAAAAATACTGAACTTAATGATTTAAGAGCAGTACTTGTCAACTATGCCAGCAGTCCGCACCAAAAAGAGTAGTAATACAGTGGGTTCCATCCCACTGTAACATCCAAGGCAACGAGGAGGCAGACAGACTGGCAAAAGAAGGTGCAAGACTACCACAACCAGATACAAGTGTGACATACGAAGATTCAAAAAGGCTTATTAGAGCTAGATACATGACAAAATGGGAAACAGAACATACTGGTTACACCAAAAACGATGCCTATTACCAGTTGAACAGAAAAGAGCAGGTCGTGGTCTTCAGACTTCGCACTGGCCACAATAGACTCAGGTACCACCTATTCAACAAATTGAAGATAGGTGGCACCGACGAATGCCCGTGTGGTACCGGGAAAATGACCGATGAACATCTGCTGCAAAACTGCCCGACATACGAGGATGAGAGAAATCAGATTTGGCAATCACCAGTGGCAACACTAGACAAGCTCTATAGCAGTGTCGACAGCCTCAGGATGACGGCTGTATTTTTCGAAAAAGTAATGGTTACTGTCTGACAGCGTAAGAAGAAGAAGAAGAAGAAGAAGAAGAAGAAGAAGAAGACTAGTAACAATAACATTTGTGGTCCCATAGCATATACTGACATCGGTAATGAAATGTTAAAGATTTTTTCTTCTTCTTTGTACGCGGTCAGACGTCAACTTGAATTTGTTCGAAGAAAGCAGCGGTCATCCTGAGGCTGTCGACACTGCCATAGAGCGTGTCTAGTGTTCTCTGGTCCTCGTATGTCGGGCAATTTTGCAGCAGCTGTTCATGTGTCATATTACCAGTACGAACTTAATTATTTAAGAGCAGTATTCTGTCAACTATGCCAGCAGTCCGCACCAAAAAGAGTAGTGGTACAGTGGGTTCCATCCCACTGTAACATCCAAGGCAACGAGGAGTCAGACAGACTGGCAAAAGAAGGTGCAAGACTACCACGCAGACAGACTGGCAAAAGGAGGTGCAAGACTACCACAACCAGATTCTAGTTTGACCTACGAAGAGTCCAAAAGGCTTATTAGGGCCAGATACATGGCCAAATGGGAAACAGAACGTACTGGCTACACAAAAAATGATGCCTATTACCAGTTGAACAGAAGAGTAGGTCGTGGTCTTGAGACTCCGCACAGATCTGGGGTAGTTGTCTCGCCGCAGCGACTCAATTTCAACCAGTGTTCGTAAAGCGATCTCAGTCCCGCCAGGCGGAGCGATAGCGCGGGCTTGCGGAAAACGCTCGCCTGCCTTTTTCCCCGTAGAGCGAATTGGGTGCGGTTTGTTGTAGCGGCTCCTCCACCGAGGTGCGCTCGTCTGGTCCGTATCAGGAAACGTGGTCCGTCCGTGGTGATTTATCTAAGGCTTATAGCAGAGCTCGACAGTACGTCTCGCTGGTGGTCCGACTCTCGCAAAGAGCTTGTGACCGGCAAATGGAAAGCAGGAATCGTGCCTCGAGGCCCTGCGTTCTCCTACAGAGAAGGGCAGGCTGGCAGGCCAAATTGTCTTTAGTCCCAGTGAAATTCATCGCCGAGGTCGTTGGGATCCGTTCTGCACAGAGCGCTGCCATCCCTCCTCGAGCGAGCCCAGTCGGTCGGTCGTCTGGTGCGTGTGGGAGGCCCCTGTCAGGCGGTCCTAGGTCGACGGAGTGAGGGACGGGTGGAACAACCGTCCGTCCGTCCCGTCAGTCGGTCCCTGCGGCCGTCCCAGTGAGGCTTTTTACACACCCTTCCTCCGCCGACCGGTGTGTGCTGTACGTACGTCTCCAACAGATATCTGGTTGATCCTGCCAGTAGTCATATGCTTGTCTCAAAGATTAAGCCATGCATGTCTAAGTTCACACTGTCTCACGGTGAAACCGCGAATGGCTCATTAAATCAGTCGAGGTTCCTTAGATAACACGATCCTACTTGGATAACTGTGGCAATTCTAGAGCTAATACATGCTTACCAAGCTCCGACCCTCGCGGAAAGAGCGCTTTTATTAGTTCAAAACCAATCGTCGTTTCCCCTCGCGGGGTTGCGGCGTCCCCACTGGTGACTCTGGATAACTTTGTGCTGATCGCATGGCCTCGTGTGCCGGCGACGCATCTTTCAAATGTCTGCCCTATCAAATGTCGATGGTACGTGACATGCCTACCATGTTTGTAACGGGTAACGGGGAATCAGGGTTCGATTCCGGAGAGGGAGCATGAGAAACGGCTACCACATCCAAGGAAGGCAGCAGGCGCGCAACTTACCCACTCCCGGCACGGGGAGGTAGTGACGAAAAATAACAATACGGGACTCTTTCGAGGCCCCGTAATTGGAATGAGTACACTTTAAACCCTTTAACGAGGGTCTATTGGAGGGCAAGTCTGGTGCCAGCAGCCGCGGTAATTCCAGCTCCAATAGCGTATATTAAAGTTGTTGCAGTTAAAAAGCTCGTAGTTGGATCTCAGGCGCAGGCGGGCGGTCCGGCTCGCGCCGGTTCACTGCCCGTTGTCTCCTGCCCTACCGTCTGCCGGCTCTCTCCCACGGGTGCTCTTCGCTGAGCGTCCTGGGTGGCCGGCGCGTTTACTTTGAAAAAATTAGAGTGTTCAAAGCAGGCCTCGGCTGCCTGAATAATGGTGCATGGAATAATGGAATAGGACCTCGGTTCTATTTTGTTGGTTTTCGGAACTGGAGGTAATGACTAACAGGGACAAACGGGGGCATTCGTATTGCGGCGTTAGAGGTGAAATTCTTGGATCGCCGCAAGACGAGCTACTGCGAAAGCATTTGTCAAGAATGTTTTCATTAATCAAGAACGAAAGTCAGAGGCGTGAAGACGATCAGATACCGTCGTAGTTCTGACCATTAACGATGCCGACTAGCGATCCGCAGGAGTTGCTTCGATGACTCTGCGGGCAGCTTCCGGGAAACCAAAGTGTTTGGGTTCCGGGGGAAGTATGGTTGCAAAGCTGAAACTTAAAGGAATTGACGGAAGGGCACCACCAGGAGTGGAGCCTGCGGCTTAATTTGACTCAACACGGCCAACACTGAAATGACTGACATGCCGAGACCACTTTCCTGGGGTCTAATATGGAACTGGTGCTGGATTTAGACCCTCAGAAATCTGGGGTTATGCCCCCTGTGGCTCGGTTGGTCTGCATCCAGTGTTTGATAAAGGAATTGACGGAAGAGCACTATCAGGAGTGGAGCCTGAGGCTAAAATTGACTAAACACGCCAATAGTGTAGAATGACTGTCAAAAGAGAGCACCTTCGATGGGTCTAATAGTGAACATGTGCTGGTATTAGACCCACAGAAATCGCAGGCTCCAGAAACTTGGCCATTGACAAACTAAAAGCCCTCTATTGATACGGTCTGGCTAATATTGAACATGTGCTGGAAATAGACCCTCTGAAGACAGGTCAGCTTTACCCTACTAATGACAGGGCTTTGCTACGGTAATCCTGCTAAGCCCGAGAGGAGCCGCATACATTTTGGTTCACGTACTAGGCGGATAAGCCAACGGTTCGAGGTGAGGGATTACGGCCGAACGCCTCTAAGCCAAAAATCCCGCCCAAAAGCAGCCCAGCACGAATGCAAAGGGACGCTTCGACATGGTGGGGACCTCGGGGTCACGCTCCAGCCCCGCCCGGTCAAGCCGAAGAATGAGGTCTCTGCCGTCCGCTGATAAAAACGGGCGGGAAGCTGCTCGATATTCACCCCATTCGGCGATGAGGAATTAAATCATTTGTAGAAGACTTAGTTCTCGGTCGGGTGCCCTAAGCAGTAGATCAGCTACCTCACTGCGAACTGCTGAGACTCAACCCTTGACCATGAGATATGTCCGCTCCCTAGGCGGACAACATCTCCGTGCAAGACTAGGCTTGTCACCTGGTCAAATGCACTATTTCGAGAGGAATCACAGGTCGCTGACATTTGGTCCACGTGCTTGGCTGATAAGCTACCATCTGAGGGATTACGGCCGAACGCCTCTAAGCCAGAATCCCGCCCAAAATCTCAGCACCGCTGAGATGGGAGGCTACGACATGGCTGGGGCTTGTGTCCCGGTCCGATCGAGCCGCAGGAATGCACCTGGTAAAATGCACTCCTTCCTCGCTCTTTGCATCTGTCTGCTATCAGTCATTCCAATGGACGCAGAAGAGATGCAGTCCAGCGGACACTGCACCTCCTGTCCTATGGTGACAAGCTCCCGGGTGGCGGGGAATGCTAGGCGTACCATCACTGCAGATGAGCCGAGAAAATAGAGCGAGCAAAAAGATACCTCACTCATATGCATATGCTACGTTTTTGGCAGGACGTGACGATCCTGGGAAAAAGTCACACTGGACTGCCTCTCTTCCGGGATAGTACAAACTAGTACATAGTCCATCATATCATTGCCAAACGCTATAGACACGAGTAGGGAAGACTCGATAGTCCTGCAAGACAACTTCCCAAGAGAGACAACTCTGACCAAAAACAACTGCTGCCTTGCAGTTAGGCTGGGGACAGCCAAAGGCTAAGGAGGGCAACCCTACAGAAACGCCTGTTGAAATCGGATGCACTGAGCCACTGGCTAACAAATTAAATCAGTGCAACGTAAATATCGCTGTAAACAGCGTACGATGAAGAAGAAGAAGAAGACTCCGCACAGGCCACAACAGACTGAGGTACCACCTATTCAATAAACAGAAGATAGGTGGCACTGACGAATGCACTTGTGGTACAGGGAAAATGACCGCTGAACATCTGCTGCAAAACTGCCCGATATACGAGGACCAGAGAAAGCACATGTGGCCATCACCAGTGGCAACACTAGACAAGCTCTATGCAGTGTCGACAGCCTCAGGATGACCGCTGCTTTTTTCGAACAAATACTGGTTGACGTCTGACAGCGTACGAAGAAGAAGAAGAAGAAGATATTCCCAGTACCACAGGTGCGCTCTTCAGTAGCACCTATCTTGAGTTTATTGAATAGATGGTACCTCAGTCTGTTGTGGCCTGTGCGGAGTCTGAAGACCACGACCTGCTCTCTGATGTTCAACTGGTAATAGGCATAATTTTTTTTATATAGCCAGTATGTTCTGTTTCCCATTTGGTCATGTATCTGGCCCTAAAAAACTTTTTGGACTCTTCGTAGGTAACACTAGCATCTCGTTGTGGTAACCTTCCACCTTCTTTTTCCAGTCTGTTTGCCTCCTCGTCTCGTTGCCTTGAATGTTACAGTGAGACGGAACCCATTGTACCATAACTCTTTTGGGTGTGGACTGCTGGCATAGTTGACAGAGTACCGATCTTAAATCATTTAGTTCTGTATTTTTCTTGCTTTTTAGTGCTGTAACCGCGGATGTTTAAGATTTGATTGTATGAATGCTCTTTTCCTCGCCTTCCTTAACGTAAAGTCGGATACCCATTTACAACTTGGTAGTTCTAGGCATTATTCCGTTAAAGGGACAAGACCTCATGCTGCTGTGCCACTGTGACCTGTATCTGACCATTTGTACTTGATTGATGTTTCCACGAGAAGACCTTTATTTAATGTAAATAAACAGTATGGAATAAACCATTTAACTTCTGTCCACAGTACGTTATTGCTGAACCATATAACTTATGTCCACAGTACGTTATTGCTGAACCATGTAACTTCTGTCCACAGTACGTTATTGCTGAACCATGTAACTTCTGTCCACAGTACGTTATTGTTGAACCATGTAACTTCTGTCCACAGTACGTTATTGCTGAACCATGTAACTTCTGTCCACAGTACGTTATTGCTGAACCATGTAACTTCTGTCCACAGTACGTTATTGCTGAACCATGTAACTTCTGTCCACAGTACGTTATTGCTGATCAAGCTTTATTCCGCCATTCCTTCACTAGTGTTCCTCTGTATGAAAATTGTGGAGTGGATATTTGCAGCTATATTATTAATCAAGGTATGGACGTCAGAGGGGTATGTTCACAAGTACAAATATTTGACAAACGTTTGAACTTCATTTTCTTAAAATCGAGTCATTTGTTGTAGAGCACCGTAGTTGGTGAAACATGTGTTTAGAATCTAAGCAAAATGTAGCAGCCAGGAATAATACTGGATGAGGAGTTCATTGTAGGTTGTAAAACATGCCGAGGGTGTAAATGAATTTTTATTGGACATCTGAATTCTAAATGTGCAAATGTATATTCAAAGTAAAACTTACCTATTTTAGTTATTTATTATTTGTATTATGCCTTAGCATTATGCCTATCCATTAAAAAATGTCTACAAGAGAGAGAGAGCAGGTAGGGATATGTGAAAGTAGAAATGGGTCAAGGAGTATTTAAGTTTGAAGTTGTCGTCCCCATAGCACCTCGCACTCACGTACAAATCTATCAAGAGTAACACAACCCTCTTATCTTTGAAAGTTTCTTCCTGTCACATAATTGTTTTGTCTCATTAATTGTCAAAACTTTCATTTTGTTTTACTGTACATATACTGTCATTCTACATTTTTCCCATCGCTGGGGTAGTCGAGGGGTTTTGAAGGCTGAGGACTACAGACCGCTTCGCCACTGCTGTCGCCACGTCGTGTGCTGGCTATGATTAAAATGTCACTCCCAACAGAAAAACAACATATGCCATACCGGGGATTCGAACCGCTTCCCTCCTTGTCGGCAGGCAGGCCTTGAAACAATTCGGCCCTGCGCCCCTCTTCATTTTGTTTTAATATTACAAATAATGATTGCGCCTTGTTTAGAGGGTGTCTTAAACTTAGGAAACCCACTGTATTATATTATATGTATAGTTGTTGTAGATTGACATTTTTACATAGCTTTAGTGTTTGTATTGCTGCAAGATATTATGTTAAAACTGTTTCAATTGTACTCAACACTGACTTGGGACTTATAATGTGTACTGTTTAGTAACTCGTGTTTAGTACTCGACACATAAGAAAACACATGGCGCATTCATTTTCGGTTCACTGTCATTACTGTCAAATTGCGACAAACGTGCCTATGTATGTTATTTTTGGTAATGACGTATTTTTTAGTACTCAAGTATAATGCCTACCCGAGTTTTAGCGGGCAGAAACGAGTAAAAATTGTGCATATTATATGCGAGATTATACGGTATGATTTAGGTTGTAAGTAGAGCCACTGTAACCTGCTGTCAAAGAAATACCGTCAAGAATTAAAGGCAGAACCTGATCTGCAACAGACAATAGAAAGTAGAGCTAGCTTTATGTTCCCGATTTCCCGTCATTGGAATAAATGTGGTAGTGGCTGTCAACCTACTGCATCCTCAATGCCCTTCATGGAGACACAACCCTGCTAAGGAAAATATATACATTTCATCCGTTATCTGGCACGAAAAGGGAAACCTGTTATAATGATGAAGGAATATCACAATCAAATCTTCAGTCAAGTGACCGCTTGCAGCTCGTTGAACTGGGGCGTGCCGAGCCTGCTTATATACCTGTCAGTTTAGAAGTGTGGTTGAAAGTAAAGGTAATCCGATATCTGAAACTGCCGTCAGGGAATGAAGAGCCAGAGCCTCAAATGCATAACTTAAAGTCTTCATACTGGCTTAGAAGACTCTGCAGAGTATGCGTACAGACAGTTTCATTTACATTTCCTTACTCTAAAAACTATGATCATCCAATTTATTCTTAAATAAGGTTTCAGCTTGCGTGAGGTGGAGTAACAATTCCCTTCATCAACCTTTTAAGCCCTAAGTTTAAGTCCTGTACCAATTTACCCGTCTCTTTTCTGTAACAAACTAAAATCTGGCTTAGCTTAGTAATTTCTTGTCTAATATTGTGATATAGAGGACTTATTTTCTTTTATTTGTGGCTTATAGAAATTTCCAAGAAAGAAATTTCCACTACAATTGCTTTAGTCTCATGCGCCTTTAATCAACAACATCTGGAAATCACCGACACTGAGCAAACATACCAAGCTCAGACTATTCAACTCAATCGTAATATCAGTTCTGACACTTGAATGTGAAAGCTGGAAAACAACACAAGCGCTAGGAAACAAACTAAATGTCTTATAAAATAAATGTCTAAGAAAATTATTGAGAATACGCTGGGACCAGTGCATAATTAATGACTCGATAAGAACAGACAAAAACCAACTATACGTGTCGACCATCATCAGGAAAAAATGATGGACATACATCGGACATGTCCTTAGAATAAACAACAACCGTCTTCCATTGCAAGAACTCGAATGGACACCAAGGAGCGTTAGGAAAAGAGGGAGACCCAAGAAAACACCCAGAAGAACAATCATCCGAGAGGGCTCAACTATGAGGCTCAGCACCATACAAGATCTAAAAACAGTGGCGTCACACCGTTCCGACTGGAGATTTTTTGTTTCTGACACATGCGCCGTATTTGGCGTGCAAAGAAAATAGATAGATAGATAGATAGATAGATAGATAGATAGATAGATAGATAGATAGATAGATAGATAGATTGTCTGGAGGATGGGAGTACCAAGCCCTATGCCCAACGTTCTTTAGTTTACTCTTACTTCAAGCCTAGCAGGTTTATATTATTCTTTATATTATTCTTTGCTCACCTTTCTGACCCCGGTAAAACAAACATTCTAATCAAACGGTCATGTTACATGTCTGTAAATAGAGTAACTGTTCTATTTCTTACAATAACACTGATCTTTCTCCATAGCTGATTTGTCAACAATAATCTGTGACAACAACGAAAGAGTGAAAACATTGCTAGATCAGTGGAAACAGTTTTCCATATTGAAGACCGTTTTTATATTGGACCCTCTGAATAATGAGAACAGATTACTAGCTAAGACACACGGATTGAACCTACTGCAGTTTGAGGAAGCAGAGGTGAATAAGAACTCATGTCATTATTTGTACCTGACCTTATCATCATCATCATCATCATCATCGTGAAGCATGTCCTTGACAGAATGTTGCTTTCATCACAGCCACTCGATAGGAATCTTGATCAGCAGTCTCTAACATTTCTCTTACAGAACATTTATTTATGTTTCTTGGGACGAAACTTATTTTGCATGCAGCTTAGTCTAAATATTTGTATAGCAGAGATATTTATGTGACAAAGGAAGTGATGAAAAGCCGAACTTAAAGTTTATATACAAGTGCAAGTCAGTAAATAGGCCACAAATGACTGCTAAAAAAAACTAAATAAGATACGAACTTGAAAACTAGTTTATTGTACTTACATTGTCTCTTATTTTTCAACATAATTTAAACCAACATTGATACATGTTATACGTCAATCTATAGTGTACCAAAACTTACAGCACAGAAGTCTTTGTGTGCTGCCACATTTGCACTTCATGTTCAACCTCTTCATCATTCCTGAAACGACTCACGCATTATGATGTAAGCTAAACCATGAGAGCATCCAATTGCAGTTGCTACACTGTCTGTCGTTACTATTCTGTCAGTTCGAATAATGTCCCTCACGTGCCGCAGAGATGCTTCTGTTGCAATCTGAACAGGACGACCAGGTGAGGACTCGTCATCAATTTTTGAACGTCCTTGGGAAAATTTATCAACCCCGTTATGGTTATGCGTTGTCTTACGTGACAAGCACTTCTCATCGTAAACAAGAAGCATTCCCATATGAATATTCTTTCGCTGAAAGTCCCTTTGCCGCCGCTGTCATCCATTGGATGTGCTGCCACCTAGCGTCTGCTACCTACAGTAATCACAAAGCTGGATGTGCTGCCACCTAGCGTCTGCTACCTACAGTAATCACAAAGCTGGATGTGCTGCCACCTAGCGTCTGCTACCTACAGTAATCACAAAGCTGGATGTGCTGCCACCTAGCGTCTGCTACCTACAGTAATCACAAAGCTGGATGTGCTGCCAGCTACAGTAATCACAAAGCTGGATGTGCTGCCACCTAGCGTCTGCCACCTTAACTTAACTTAACATCTTTATACTGGTTTAGAAGACCCTGCAGAGTCTGTATACAACCAGTTACATTTACATCACCTTGCTCTAAAAGCTATGCTCATCCACTTTATTCTTAAATGCATTAACTGTCCCTGCCTCCACTACCTCCCCTGGCAATGCATTCCAAGCAGACACCACTCTCTGACTAAAAAAATATTTCCTAATATCTAACCTGGACCTCTCTTTAATCAGCTTGTAGCTATGCCCTCGTGTTATTGTAGGTGGCTGTATTTTAAAAAACTTGTTATAGTCTAATTTATCGATTCCTCTGATCATCTTATAAACCTGTATTAAGTCACCACGAATTCTTCTCTCTTCGAGACACTGTAGGCCGGTTTTTCTGAGTCGTTCCTCATAACTGTAATTCTGGAATCCCACTATCATCTTTGTCGCTCTTTTTTGTATTCTTTCAAGCATGTTTATGTCCCCTCTATGATAAGGACTCCACACCTGTACACAGTACTCCAATCTAGGTCTAACTAAAGCTTTATACAGTTTGACGATCACTACAGTAATCACAAAGCTGGATGTGCTGCCAGCTACAGTAATCACAAAGCTGGATGTGCTGCCACCTAGCGTCTGCTACCTACAGTAATCACAAAGCTGGATGTGCTGCCACCTAGCGTCTGCTACCTACAGTAATCACAAAGCTGGATGTGCTGCAACCTAATGACACCTTTAGAAACTACCAATTACATTTTTCAGCTATCCCATATCAGTCTGTAATCTACTTAATGACTTATCATTGCATAATTAATGTGCAATATCTATTAACATGAGAATTAACTGTTGATATTTCATGGATTTTCAATACAATTTATCCTGAATTTATAAAATATATATAAATATAATGTAGGTGGAAGTAATATTCATATTTACTCGTTTTAAATTACAGTTTAGGCAATTTATATTGAGACCGCTATAGCTAAGAGGTCACTCACCTCTCAAGAAACAAACGAACGAAAACGAGAAACAGCAAGTTCCAAATCTAGTCCTGTTGGAGATGGACGAAATTATCGGAGAGTGCATGTTGTACGTGTAAAAGAACCCTTGTCAGTTGGAAATAAAAAAAGACAAGGTTGTTAATCGTTGTCCAGGCAACATTTTTTAATTTAGGTAACCTAATTCCTTCTCAGTGGTGGCTGGCACGAAGACCAAAAATGAGTGGTCCTCATGTAGCAAGACACAACAGCCAACTAGTACTTAATCTGTATACGCGATTGCAAGTAATAAAAATACCCATGCACCCCCACAGTGGTAGAAGAGGGGTGACTAATTGAAGTTAAGTGAGCATAATTGGTCATTTATATAGATCTCTTGACCTGAGAAAATAGCTATTTATAATTTGTCAGTTGACATTTGCAGTTTATGCAGAGTTTATCATATATACAATATATATATAACAGCTATAGGTATGATCTTTCTGTACATTCATATGTTTTTAGTTTATGTTAATTTATAGTGTAAAATAATGTATTATAAATATAAAAGAATTATTGACACGAGAAAAGAATTTTTTATACAAATAAATAATTAATTATTTTGCACCGAAGATGCAACATAATGAATGAGCTTACCTCAGCCTATAAATCATAGCTGGCAGTTTGCTTCAGAGTCAGCAAACCAGAGCTGACCAAGACTCTAACCCGCCTTCAAATGACGACCCTGAAAATAAGATTTACTAGTATAATCTGGCTAAAAGAATAGGGATCGCAGCGGGAACCTGGTACTCAAAAAAAGCCACCTGAAATTGGATATGTCAGACCTGAGGTGTAGATATTGCAGTCTTTCTGTAAACTATGACACAATTTCCTTTTCAGGACGATCGCCGCAGAAGAAGATTCTTCTTGTTCTTCCAGGGAAAACCAGTTCTCTGTTCCTTTGTTCCTAAATCATACAAAAAATATTATTTCTGTAGCTTACTTTCAAACCCAGGCAGCTGCTTCATATTCAGCAAATCTTTGGCTTGTGTCATTGTCTGGGTGTGCAATTTCATGAATTTGAGAGTCTTCTACACCAGAGAACTATCCCACACTGACAGCTGAATCTTACAACATGCTGGCCGTGTGGCAGTGGGCCTATTCTCATTATCTGTCACACACCACAGAGCTCTCACAGAAACCATTCAACTAATTGATACTGATAACTGACAGTCACGGATTTAGTTTCTCCTCTTCCACCATGCAGAGTGGGGATGAAGACTAATGTCTGGTCAGGAAAAATATACTGGACAAGACCCTCACCTCAGCTTCCTAGTAGAACTCTCTGGGAAAGGACTGTTTTCATGGCAGCTTGGCTAACAAGGTGAGGGATCAATGTGATACCCGTAGTAGTGAGTGACACACAGATGACGCCAAGCATAGTACAACCGTCTGGAGGACCCTGGTCCAGCTTCATCAGCACGCTCGGGATGTGAGGAAAGCTACTACAACCTGCCACATAACACCCTTTTCAGGGCACACAAAAGAGTAAACTTACTCATTGTGGGCATTAAACAACAACATCAACCACCCAATGTACCAGTGAATAAATCGGCTTAGAAGGGGAATAATTAAACGGAGCAACTTTGTAGCATTTGTAAAAACAGTTATCATAAGAAATCTATAGATGCCACATCACAAATAAAACTCATACCCAGTACACACCTGGAATAAATAGCGCTACCCAAAGCTGATACAACACATTCCCAGCATTGTGAAAGGAAAAAAAGCAGCCATACGGAAGCAGAAACAAGAGCAGTGACTATAAAACAGATAGAAACACTACCCAAGCAAAAACTGGGTCTATGTATATACATATGGATCAGCAGCAAATGCAACAAAGAATAGAGATAGAGGAATCTTTCTGTGTCAAAAAAATGGCACACAAGCAAGATACTGAACAATTTTCAAGTAACTTCAGTGCAGAGGCGTGGGAAGGAACTGCAGCAGAAATTCTAATGACAGATAAAAACACAGAGAGAAAATTAAATTCTTCACAGATGCGCTGTCAGTGGTTGCTGCACTGTGAAGCCAGAAAAATACGCACCTCAAAAAACTTAGGCTGATACTCTATAAACTATGCCACCTGTTCAGTTCAGGAAAATTGTGATAGAGTGAATTTCATCTCATTGCAACATTCTTGGCAATGAAGATACTGGCAGACGATCAATGTAAGATAGAAAGATACCTCAACCTGATATAGGTATAATTTATGAAGGGACCAAAAGGTTAAACTAGTGTAGATACAGGAGCAAGAGAAAAGAAGAGCACACAGGTGAACAACCAAATGACGCATATTACCAGCTCACCACAGGTGGTAATCTTCACACTCCACACAGGCCATAACAGATTGAAAAACTATTTATTCATCAAACAGGATTGGAAACAACAATCAATGTCTGTGTGGCTGATAAAATGGCTGCTGATCATCTGCTACAAAGGTCTCCAACTTACGAGGAACAAAGTTAGCAGATATGAACATCACCAAAACCATTCTTGGACAAGCTATGGGGAAAAAGCCTCTGGTAACTACTGCTTTCTTTAGACATATTCAATTGGACATCTAAAAGACCGCAAACAAGTAATCCTTCTTTAAGAATTTTACTTCTTCTGGAGGAACAACCTTTCAAGACGGCTCATAAGTATTATCTACTTGAAAAATCTTTCTGGATTTAGGGCACTAGGTGCTAGTTCATCAATACTTCTCCTGTTAGTATAAACAGGTGTGCCACATGCGTGTAGTCCAGAAGTTGGACATTGCTGTCACTGGCTATACCTTGTTGATCGTTCACCTTGAAAAGGACGTTTTGTTATGCTGTGTTGTAGTTTACAGCGAGCCTGCAATACCTGAGCCTTTAGAACCAACACTTCTAGTTTCAACATGGACATTTTTAGTACTGGATTTGCCTTTCCTCATCGATCCTTATTGTCTCAGCGAGGCTGCACTGCTGCACTGTTTCCAAAGTCTTCACTGGGAGACGTAAAAGAGTCTTGGACATTGATAGCTCTAATTTGGTGAGCTTGGTTGACTTCTGTCACCTAGTACGCTGCTTCTTTCACATGGCATACTTAAGGAAACGCATGTTGGGGATGTATTTGATTGCAGCTGAAGAGCTTGCCCTCAGCTCCACTCCTGACTATGGCAGTATTTACAGCATCAAGCATATCTACTGAAAGTAGAAATGAATCATAGAAACAACACAGTTTTCAAATATTATATATTTGTTGCAGAAATTATAATTGCTCTCTATATTTGTTTTCTAGAAACTTGGGAAAGAAAATCCAGTAGCTGCTAAGGTAAGTGTGTTGTCTTTTACTATTTCTCAGCTTATTATTTTGGGTCAAGATATATAATGTCTATGCACCTGTTCTGACTTTGTCTGAAATTGTATGACACCTCTGCATTTGACATAGGAATGGTCTTGTCACAATGTTGCCTTAGATGTTTCATTAGTAATTGTTGTCTTGTCCTAATATTGCCTTAGATGTTTTATTAGTAATGGTTGTCTTGTCACAATATTGTCATAGATGTTTTGTTAGTAATGGTCTTGTCACAATGTTGTCTAGTAGTATCTTCATACACTGAGCATAAACTAAAGAATGTGATGATTTACCATCTCATTAAATGAATTTATGTACTCTGTATGAATTTAACATCTAATGAACAACAGCAGCTAACACAACACATTATTGGACTGATGAGCAAGTAAACCAAATCACCACTGGGCCCATAGAGACAACCTATTTGGGTTATTTCATCATATTGGGCTTTCAGGCGAAAAGGCTGAGCCGGCTATATTGTTCACCAAAATAAATTTTGTCATTTATAGTTTGATCGGAAATAAAATGTCATAAAATTTACTAAATTGAAAGCTGTTTTAATAAATTAGTTTTGTATTTTTTTTTCTTTGAAAAACAGTCATGTAGACAGATTCATGATATAGAACTCTTTGGGGCAGATGTACAATATGGAACTTTTTATGGGAGATGCACGATATAGAACTCTTTAGGGCAGATGTATGATTTGGAACACTTTAGGGCAGATGTATGATATAGAACACTTTAGGGCAAATGTATGATATGGAACACTTTAGGGCAGATGTATGATATGGAACTCTTTAGGGCAGATGTATGATATGGAACACTTTAGGACAGATGAATGATATGGAACTCTTTAGGGCAGATGTATGATATAGAACACTTTAGGGCTGATGTATGATATGGAACACTTTAGGTCAGATGTATGATATGGTAACTTTAGGGCAGATGTATGATACGGAACTCTTTAGGGCAGATGTATGATATGGAACTATACAGGGCAGATGCATGGTATGGAATTATTAATTTAGGGCTTAACCACATTGTCATCTAAATGTCTAGTGTATAGTATACAATGATCAGTGACCTATATTTGATATGTTCATAGTGTTTGCAAGGAGTTATAAATGTGTCAACAATTCAAACACTAAGAAAAAAGCCAAGAGTCGACGATGAGGCACTGCGACTGGGACAACTACGGCACCAAAATCGACGGAAGACGTCTTAACCATCTCAGATTCGCAGACGACATCGTCCTCATCACAAAGACACCTCTGAAAGCAACAGAGATGCTGCTGTCACTGGACATGGAAGGCAAGCAAGCAGGCAAGCTAGCTATGAACCTAGGGAAAACCAGAGCTATGCGCAACCGTTTCGCAGAGCCCAAACCAATACCATAGAGGACGCTGATGAATATGTCTATCTGGGAAGGCTCCTCAACCTGAGATCTCCAGACAGAAATGGGAGGGCTGGGCAGCCTTCAACTCCATCATGATAGCAACAGACGCCACAAAGGACACCACACTACATGCAGACATCTTCGACTTGGTAGTCCTGCCAACGCTCTGTTATGGTAGCAAATGCTGTTCTCTAACCAAAGCAGCAGAGAACCAACTGAGAACATCACACGCATCTCTTGAAAGAAGTCTCGTGGTCATAACTCTCAGACAACAGCGGCAGAGCGAACTACACTATAGCGACATCCCGAGAATGGCACACATCAAGGATGTCCTACAGTGCGTCAACCTTTCGAAACACCGCTCAGCTGGTCATATATCCAGAAGATAAGATGAAAGATGGAGTACCATAACCACCATGTGGTACTGGCGTGACAAAAAGAGACCCCAGGAACAGCCACCAACTCGGTGGCGTGAGTTCACTAGATAAATACAACATTCACGACTCCACAACAGACAGACTACTATCACACTGGATGACATGCGCCCGCGACAGAAACAACTGGATCCTGAATTGGGAACTGCTCAAGGGGTTGACGAAGAACGGGTTCAACTTAATAAATAAAAAGAACAACAAAAAAACAGAACAGAACAACAACAAAACTTGTCCTGATTTAGCTCAGTCTCTCTCGACAGATGGGTACCCCATATGTCAAGAGCATCGCATAAAGCACGAACTCCGTAACTCCAGCGATGAACCCAGGGATCTCCAGAAAAAAATTACATCATGGGCCGACCATCTCAGTTCGAATTCGAACCCCCAAATGCCTTCAACTAAGAACTAAGAACAAGTGAGCCAGTCTCACCATGTTTCGTTATTGTGATAGAAGCGTGCCAGTAGAGTTTCCATGGAGCAGGTTGGAACAGGACCTTAGTTCATAATTTGTATTTATTGTGATACCAAAACTAGACCATGCATTTGAATCGCGTTCAAAGTGGACTGAATGTCATGCTCTGAGCTAGTGCTTGGTGGGTAGTCTTTAGAAAATAGAATGTTCAAGATAGTAGCATCTGACACCTTAGTGATGGATCACAGGCACCTCATATTGAAGACCCTCCAGCACATCCTGTGGCAGACCAGTTCATGAACTAACTTTGGCTGCCAAATTTTGCCATAATTTTTGAAAATACAGTTTTAACTTTCACACAGTGGCTTCAATTTTCAGACATCTTCTTTTGAGCTCTGCCCCACTCTTCACTTACCGTGTGGATTTCAGTAGTCTGATTACAATTTCAGATTGTTTCCTTTTCTTGTGCCTTATCCATCTCCACTTTGTTCTTCACTTAATCTGCAGTTGTATTTGTTGTTGTATTTTTATCTTCCACAAGTCTGTTTGTTTCTATTTCTGGCCAAATGACAAGGATAGTTGTTGATGTCAGGCTTGGTAGAGAAATCAAATATAGATGTCCGAAAGTCTCTGATGTGAATTGTTAATTGTCACCTCTACTTAGAACACCTGAACATTAGCATGACAATAAACCAATGAATGATCAACATTATATGTATACCAACGCTGTGCTACCAATGTATTTTAATGGGGATTCTGTGGCTAAGTGGTTAAGTCGTCGGCCTCGTGATTAGGTGGTGTGGGTTCGACTCCGGACTCCCCTGTCTTTTTCACAGGTCTTGATGCGGAGTCCCCTGCATCTTGTAGTCACCCCCTAGTTGTCTTGTCCTTGACTTGCCACTAGGATAGGGCGGCTCGAGATGAGAGAGTGAGGATAAAAAGTAGCGCAGTTAATCCTTGCTAAAAATAGCGCTAGCAAAATTAATTATGCCCTCATCGTCTACGATGGACGGCGGCCTTTGCTTTGCCTTTTTTTTTTGCTACCAATGTCAAACTTGGTACTTATCACAAGAGAGGACAGTTACAATGTGTGAAATGTAATGTCTATAAAAAGTCATTTGTGTCATCACAAGAGATCAAATAAGAAATGATGACTTGAGAAATATGGTGAAAACTAGCCCTTGTACTGAATACATTTCAAGACAGAAAATGCAATGGCTCGTGTTCTCGTGAGAATGAAACCTGATCAACTATCACTGCGCGCTTGCAACACAAGAAGACCTGGTTACAAGTCATGAGAAAGGCTGCATGGCAGATGGATAGGGGACGTAAGAGAAATCCTACAACATAGATTTACAATAACCAACACAACACACTTGACCCAAATAGGCAACTTAATCTCCCCACAACGCTCAATGCCACAGGTGAGCAGGGTGGCTCTAGTTTATGTGTAGTATTCTTTGTTACTTACCTTGTTTCCATGCAATAGGGTAGGACAGATTTGCCATTTCTAAAAACTGTGGTGCATGTTGATAGTTTCCACATGTTAGTTTTGTGTTGCATGCCATGTTCCGCAGCGCATAGGGTAGAACAAATTTGGCATTTGTGAAAACATTACAGAAATAATCATGAGTTTCCCTCATTCTTTCATTTACTATTTTGTGTGTGTTGTTTTTTTATAGCCTCCAAAACCTAATGATTTGTGTTTGGTCTGTTATACAAGTGGAACTACAGGTATGTTGTCCACCACAAAAGCATCTTATTGGCCATTCTATGTAGGTTTTATTTAATTTGTTTAGATAAAGATAAAGGATGTCTCATACGAGGGATGAAGTGTTACAGACCATTGTGCTAGGTCTCAACTTTTTTTGGTAGGTATGGTGACCTTGTTGCCTGCCTTCCATAACAAATAAGTCAAATATTCACTTTTAGCTGTGTAGAGTGTATCAAGACCAGGGATTGAGCTCTATGGCAATGCTGTGGGAAGTTAGCACTCTACCCACACTGTCACTCGGACATTCATATTTGTTTGTATAGCTGACCAAGTGTGTTGTTTTGGGCTGTTTTGTCGCTCTTACTTTCTAACTTTTCATCAACATACATCAATTCTTACCATTTGGGATACAACAATTTTTAGGGAAATGTGTTTGCTCTTTTAACCTTAAAAGAACTCAGTAAAAAACATGTTCTCATTAAAACAAATCTGCCCAAAAAATTTAGATCAAGTTCGTCTTTACTCAGGAAATGCAAATGTGTCAGGCATATGCTACGCATGCCTATCAATAGTTTAACACGAAATGTGATGTCTTTGCTATGTGTCAATTAATTTTCCCCACATGTTAGCTCGAGAGATAGACTGGGTAAAGTCCCTGGTGCAACAAAATATTTGTCAGTCCCTGGTGGGCCCCATGAGGCACCTAAGTTGCCCCTTCTTGATCAGATGTGTTGTATCTGACATTGTTAACCTGCGTCGCTGACAATCTCTTTTACGTAGTCTACCCACCTTCCCCTCGGTCACCCTCTCGCTCGAAAACTGAACCATCAGACGTTGTAGGGAAAGCTGATCAGTGAGCATTCTTGCAATATGATCAAACCATCCCGCCTTCTTTTTGGACATATATTCGACACATGGGAAAGCCACGGAGAGCCACGTTATTAATGCTCAAGTTGAGCCGCCCCTGTATTCTGCCCACACTCAGTTGTCATTTTAGACATGCTGATATGCATTTTATACTTATCGCAGGTTGAGTCTGTATATGTCAAGCATTTGTCATCTGCAAATAATAGTTTACTAGCAGACCTATGCCAAACATCTTCCTATTAGTCAAGCTGTACAAAATGAAAGAAACAACAGCAGTTTAACAAATAAAGGTTCTCCCCCTTTCCGTACCCCTCCCCTGCCTCAAATTTCCATTGCATTCTTTCCTCACCTTCCAATCTGGCCATCTCTTTGCCCCTCAACCTACGCCTCCCCACCCTCCTCGCAACCCACCTATATTTTTCTCATTCTATCTGCAAATCACCATTCTTATCTCCTCCCCTCCCTCTTCCAATTCCTTCAAACCACGCCTCCGCTCATCTCTTCTTCTCCTAAACCAACCCCCAACTGCACGCAACACACTTATGAGAACGTCATGAGTGACATCATGTGATTCGATCAGCAAATCTCCAGAATCTTCACCTGATTTGATGCAGCTGATCAAATTTCCAGCGCAAACAGTGCATACGCAGACAGGCATACGTTAGAGAAATAATAGAATAGATATATAGATGTATGCTCTGGATTATGTAGCGCAGCCTGATAGACCTCTGAAACAATTTTGTTCATATAAATGTTAAAAAGCTCAACTCATATACATATCTTAGCCCATTTCAAAAGCCTCTGTATGCACCACACTCTCATTTCCTCTGTACAGAGCTCTCAACTTGTCAAGATGCTGGCTTCTAATCCAATACTCCTCCATCACCGTCCAGACTCAATTCACGTCAACCTTGTCGAAAGCTTTATCTTGGCCGATAACGCTAAGCTAATATGCTCTTCGTATTCAACGGTTTTCTAATACATCTGGCTTATCGTTGTTATCAACCTTATCGCAAAATATCAGAACAAATTCAAACAGCTTATGGCTACTCGGAATCAAACACAACATTTGCCTGATTTAATACCAGTATTCCATTATTACATTCTTCTGAGAATATCACTTTTTGTTTCAAAATGTTTGATGTAAATTGGTAGAACTTTATTGTGAAAAACAATTATAAAGAAATATTGTTGACTTTGTGCCAGGTAATCCTAAAGGGATCATGTTGACACATGCAAATATCATAGCTTCTGTAGCTGGAGGTCAGAGAATGATTGTAAGTCTAGCAACTCTCGTTTTGTATTTTTAATTAAAGTCATACTCAAGCTGTTTCTGACACTGCCTTAAATGTGACTGACATGATATTTGCTTCCTTGTGCTTCCAAGAAAACCTTTTGAGATGTACACAGTATCCTTCGTTGACAAAACACATCTCCATTTTCTAGTCACCAGTTTGTTACCAGGGCTCAAAATTGGAGTAACACTGTAACATGGCATTTAGAGGTTACTAAAGCCTTAAAGAGCATTAGGCATGTGACCAGCTACCTCATCGTATAGAAACTATAGGACACGTTAAGGAAAAAGAAAGAAGACTACTTTAGCCTATGGTTGAAGAGACACGTCTAACTTATATCAATCAATTGTCTAGAATTTATTTTCCATTCATTTTCTAGAATCTATTTTCCATTTCTTGCCTACATCTCTCTTACTTAGTTACATGCATAGGCGCTGCAAACCACTTAAAAGCTTCATTACTTCCTACCATGTATTAAGGTATTGTATTTTTGTTGTTCTAATAAACGATCGTGCAAGCACTGCAGAGTCTTCTAAATCAGTATAAAAACGTTAAGTAAAGTTAAGTCGTTACTGAGCATGCAAGAAAACAACCTCCAGTATGAGAATGGAGATTGAGGCAGTGACATCAGCTCTGAGGTGACTATATGAGACTTCTGTAGTGAGAGCTATCATCATATTAGACTCTGAATTCTTGCGTCAGAAGGCACAAAAGGGTTGACTATGACTTTAGCGAATAGCAAACTTAGAGACCTTGAACTTTTGGGATCTTGTGCGAACGTGCTGTCCTGGTCATGTTGGGGTTTCTGGCAATGAAAGAGCCAATTCCCTTGCCTTGAAGGCACAAGTAGTGGGCACATTGGAAATGTATAGTGAAGACATTTTAAAGTTGATCAATGACTACCTCTTGGATGATAATACTGCATTCGATGAATCAGGAATGACTAGATTGCAAATCAGAAATTGGTCCAACCGAGAAGGGATCCTGATAGAATGGAGTAATAGTGTGTACAACCAATGAGTTACCTAAGCCACCAGTATCTACACCATTTGTTGAAAGAGATTGAGCATCTCTATGACTGTTTGGAGCAGACTTACATCAGTTCTTAACAAAACAAAACAGAAATTATGTCCTACTCATTGCTCTACTTTCACAGACAAATTTCCATAACAGACAATTCAGTACAGAAAACCATATAAACTTGTACCATGTGGCCACAAAAAACCATATACACTTCTACCATGTGGCCACAGAAAACCATATACACTTGTACCATGTGGCCACAGAAAACCATATACACTTCTACCATGCAGCGAGTGCCAATCCTTCTCATAGGGGGATGGTGTGGCCTAGTGGTTAAGTGACACAATTCACAAGTCGAAGGTGCTGGGTTTGCTCCCCATCTCAGCACCGGCCATTACCCAGAGGAAGCAAACCCTTAGAAATTGCAGGAGGAGGCAGACCCTTACATAAAATGCACGTTGAAGTTGGATGCACTGGGCCGACAGGCGCAATATAAAATCATAGTGCTACGCACACCACCTTAGGGAATAGAGAAATAAGACGAACGCAAACATTTCTTTTTTAATCCTTGTCATCATTCATTGCTTTTGTCCATTTTATCCCTCTAGCCTCTCCTTTTTTCTGAAACACAAATTGTTCCACAATAAGATGTTTTAACTTTCTCATTCTTTGAATGCAACTTGAACCATTGCACGTCACGATAAAAGGCTGGAAGGACCATGTCCACATCAGGTTTAACATCAAAGTAAACCTAATTGCTTGTTGGCGGTTAATGGTTAATTAGACATACAACATAACCACTTGTCATCATGGATTTCAATGAACTCTGCAAAGTTGCTACAAACTATTTTGTGATTGGCTACCCGGTATTATATCCAATCTTATAGCTGTAAGTCATGAAATTTCTTTTACAACTAAATAATTTTGGGTTTTAATTTCGTTGCTTTCGAGTCTCTGTAGTGTCTGATTTACTTATTAACTTTGTTATTGTCTTATGTGTGTATTTTTATTTTGTAATTTTAGACTGCCTGTGGATTTACCTTCAGCAGTAATGATTGCCTGATATCATATCTACCTCTTGCTCATTCCTATGAGAGGGCAATACAGGTAATGGTTAAGTGAACTCAACCTATACATTGAGTTGATATATAAACTAGCTTTCTCACAGTGCTGCAGGATACATACGCTAACTAGCTTTCTCACAGTGCTGCAGGATACATAAACTAACTAGCTTTCTCACAATGCTGCAGGATATAAAGCTAACTAGCTTTCTCACAATACTGCAGGATACATAAGCTAACTTTCTCGCAGTGCTGCAAGATACATAAGCTAACTAGATTTCTGGCAGTGCTGTAGGATACAAAAGCTAGCTTTCTCACAGTGCTGCAGGATACATAAGCTAACTTTCTCACAATGCTGCAGGATATATAAGCTAGTTAACTTTCTCATAGTGCTGCAGGATACATAAGCTAGCTTTCTCACAGTGCTGCAGGATACATAAGCTAACTAGATTTCTGGCAGTTAACTTTCTCATAGTGCTGCAGGATACATGAGCTAGCTTTCTCACAGTGCTGCAGGATACATAAGCTAGCTTTCTCACAATGCTGCAGGATACATAAGCTAACTTTCTCACAGTGCTGCAGGATACATAAGCTAGCTTTCTCACAATGCTGCAGGATACATAAGCTAACTTTCTCACAATGTTGCAAGATACATAAGCTAGTTACCTTTCTCACAGTGCTGCAGGATACATAAGCTAACTAGATTTCGGGCAGTGCTGTAGGATACATAAGCTAGCTTTCTCACAGTGCTGCAGGATACATAAGCTAGTTAACTTTCTCACAGCACTGCAGGATATATAAGCTAACTAGATTTCTGGCAGTGCCGTAGGATATATAAGCTAGCTTTCTCACAGTGCTGCAGGATAAATAAGCTAGCTTCCTCACAATGCTGCAGGATACATAAGCTAACTTTCTCACAATGCTGCATGATACATAAGCTAGCTTTCTCACAGTGCTGCAGGATACATAAGCTAGCTTTCTCACAGTGCTGCAGGATACATAAGCTAGCTTTCTCACAATGCTGCAGAATACATAAGCTAACTTTCTCACAATGCTGCAGGATACATAAGCTAACTAGACTTCTGGCATTGTTGCAGGATACATAAGCTAGCATTCTCACAGTGCTGTAGGATGCATAAGCTAGTTTTCTCACAATACTGTAGGATGCATAATCTAACTAACTTTCTGATAGTATTGCAGAGCTGACATTAACAAATTGGTTTTTTTTAAATAAAAATTTCTCAATTTGCACGTTTTTCTGAAAGTATACATATACATACTACCAGAAGCCTTGTGACAGACTGAAGTAAGGTCCCAATGTGTCTTTCTTCCTTTTTAGAGCCATTAATGAAGTCGAAGGGGAGTTTCTTTCAACACAGCATTAGAATCTTCTAATGAGTAAGAAAGAATTCTTTGTCCAGACCCATACTAGAAAAACATAATAGGGCAGGTGGCCATACAGGGAAAACTAAACCGCTATACTGAATGTTATGAAGAGTCTATGTACCTAAGAAACTACAAACAAGAGAATACTTTTAAAAATTATTTAGATACTACGTCTAGGTGCGATAATGCAACATTTTCTAACGCCAAACCGGTGATTCCTGCGAGCAAGAGCGAAATGGCTTTGTTGTGAAAATGAATGGCAGTTTCTTATTTGGTTCTTTAAAAGTTTTGTTTTAAAAATGACATGCCTGAGTAAAATATGTATATTGTGAAATTGATCACACCAAATTAGGTGAAACTTTAACATCTTCTTACATGGACAAATCTGCAATGAAACGTCACTGTTACTTTAGTGTGTGAGTGCAAGCAAAGCTCAATTATGAACTTGTGAGCCAAAATGGTTTTCTGTCGTTTTACTTTGTAATGCTTTTGTTGATTAAAATACATTAATCATTTATAACATCTTTTTACTACGTTCAATTCTCAAAATGTTTTTACATAACATCTGAGATTGTCAGCTGAAAATAACTAGGTCTCAAATACGCCATATTGGTATGAAGTCGAGATTCCCGATGGCTTTCAGAAGTGAACACTACCTTGGCTTCCGTTAAACAGCGATGAACAGGGGGCAATCTGATTTTCAAAAGATGCCCCCACCTGCTTCTCATGTCAAGCAAGTGTTTTGACCTTTTAGTTTCTTGACACTCTAAAAACAATTGGATCATGACTCCCACATGGCATTTTCCTGTTGACTTTTTTCCCATCACTACCAAACTCGGGAATGCAACTTACGACCTTTTGGTTCCACTTCCATCAGCTTGAGGCGATGGTGAAACTGGTATTTTAGTTGTTTAAAATTCAACTACTCTCTAGATTTTCTTGTTAATCGGGTTGTTCCACAGCATTTTTCCACAAGGTCTTTCCAACTTTTTCTGTCTGAGATGTTTGTCATATTAATTTGTGTCACTACACCTCAGTTACAGATGCCTACTATCAAGTGATAGCAGATAGGTGCGAGCAGCTCTCACACAGCAAAAAGAGTAGTTTGCTCCCCATTCACAGCATGCTCCAGTCTAATAGCTGTCCATCGTTGTCGATGAGGACCGCCGACATCATCCTTGTCACAGATTTCCCTGTTGGGTGTGGGTGCTCATGTGGCTGAACAGGTCAATGCGAGCACGAAAACATCTGCTACATATCGGGCACACGAGGTTTGTAGAAGGGGATGGTGTTCCCGCTGCTCGAGATTTCCGCGTCTCGCGTCTGTTCTGGGCTTTCACAACACGGTCGTCTTCACCGGCAGCAATACCCGATTTGACTGCGCTTCTCCAGTCAGATCTGTTTTGCGCAAGACATTCCCAGGTGTCGATGTCTATCTGGCAACTTTTTAGTGAGTCCTTCAGACCGTCTTTAAAACGTTTCTTTGGGCGCCCTCTCTCGCGCCATCCCTCTCTCAGCTCGCCGTAGAGAAGCTTCTTTGGGAGCCGCTCGTCTGACATACGGACGAGGTGTCCGGCCCATCCTAGTCGTGCTTTTTCTAGCAGTGCATGGATGCTGGGCATGTAAGCCCTCGAGAGAACATCGATGTCAGTGACACGATCTTGCCATCGGATGTGGAATATTCGCCTCAGGCAACCTGTGTGGAAGTGGTTTAACCTCCTTGTATGTCCAGAGCATACAGTCCAGCTTTCGCAAGCGTATAGTAGGGTTGGAATGATGGTTGCACGGTAGACTTTGAGTTTGGTCTTGACGCTGATGCCACGACGTGCCCAGACCATCGAGCGCATTCTACTAAAGGCTGTGCTGGCCTTTGCTATTCTGCTTGCCACCTCATCGTCTAGGCTGACAGATCTCGACAGCGTGCTGCCCAGATATGTGAATTTGTCTACGGCATTCAACGTCTGCCCGCTGACTGTAGTCTCTGGTTTTGTGTACGGCATGCCTGGTGCTGGTTGGTACATGACCTCTGTTTTTTTGGCATTTATGGTCAGGCCAAAATTGTTGCATGCGGCAGAGAACTGATCCATTCCAACCTGCATGTTCAGTTCTGCATTAGAGCGCAGTCGTCAGCAAATACAAGTTCCTTGATTATGTCGCCAGCCACTTTGGTTTTGGCCTTAATTCTTCTGGAATTGAGTAATTTGCCATCTGTGCGGTACTTTATGGATATTCCAAGCTCCAATGATCTGAAGGCGTCTGTCATCGTGGCTGCGAACATCATGCTGAACAAAGTCGGGGCGAGTACACATTCTTGTTTTACTCCGTTTGATACTAGAAACGTTTTAGAGATTGCACCGCTGTCCAGTACACGGGCGCACATGCCTTCGTGTAGCTGTTTTACCATTGTTATGAACTTGTTGGGGCAGCCAAACTGAAACATTATCATCTACAGCCCTCCTCTGTTAACTGTATCAAATGCCTTTGTCAAATCAATAAATGTGGTGTACAAGGCCTGATTTTGTTCTCGACACTTCTCTTGTACTTGGCGAACGGCAAAAATCATGTCCACTGTTCCTCTTCCGGCTCTGAATCCACATTGGCTTTCTGGGAGGTGGTGGCTTTGTTCAAGGTGTTTGTTGAGCCTGTTTAGCAGTAAGCGAGCTAGGATCTTGCCTGCTACGGAGAGTAGCGATATTCCACGATGATTGTCGCATTCCCGACGGTTGCCTTTTCTTTTGTACAGGTGAACGATTGAGGCGTCCTTTAGCTCCTGCGGAATTTTTCCTCAGCCCACATGTGACAGAAGAGTTCAGTGATCCTTCTGGTGAGGGATGGGCCAGCTGTCTTATATACCTCTGCTGGTATTGCATCAGCTCCTGGAGCTTTTCCAAAGCTCCTTCCCAGCAATAAAATGCTCCAGTCTAACCAACAGTATATAGGTTCTTTACTTATGGCTAGGAAAGACAAGGCAGTGGGTCATTCAACATCCCAAAGACCTAGTAAAAAATTAAGTTTATAACACTTTATTCCCAACAGCATGTTAGTTCTAGGGCATACTATACTTTTTTAAAGCACATATCATAAGTGATTTGCCTTGGCATAAGCCAGCAGAGCATGGGCTTTTGCCCCATAGCCCCATGTATAACTTGGGTATGTATCACAACTGTAGAGACCAGAAATATGTCTAGTTTTAAAACTGGGTAAAGGTAGTTCCATAGCCAACACTGCCATCATGGATGGAGTGTTAGAGATTTCCATTTTTAAATGGTCTCAACTATTATGAGGTGTAGGGACTAGTTCCATTCCTCACTGACTCACCTTCCTAATTGTAACTCATGCATTCATTTACATATGGGTAGGCATGTTGCTTGCTTTACCACACCCTAACTGCCCATTGCTACACCATCTGTTCCACACTCAGCCTGTCCAATTCCCTAATGAGTTTACAATACTTTAAATTATAATGTGTTGTGCCTTGAAGAAACAAACAAAATTTAAATATTAAGTTTGAAGCTTGAATGGCTTGGTGGAAGAAGGACTTATCGCACTCTTCCATCAAAATGAGTATTTCTTTAAAATACGAAAGCTACCACAATCTAGTATTTACAGTCATAAGTTCTTTTTGTGGGATAGGCCTATCCTAGTTATCTTTATAATTTAAGAAGAGCAGAGAGAATCACTTCCTCCATTTTTGGTGGAAGAAGGGACAATCTAACATTGTTGTATAGTAAATACTAGATTGTGGCAGCTATCGTATTTTGAAGAAATACTCATTTGGATGGAAGAGTCGGATAGCCCCTTCTTCTACCAAGCCCTTCAATTCTGAATAAGTGTTCCGCAGACTGTGACATCAACAAATTTAAACATCACATGGTATCTCATACATATATAATTTGGCAAGCAAATTGTATCATGAGGTCACCATTTTTCTATTTACCAGAAAACTATATTTAATCATTTGCCCGCAACTCGTGAAGAGAACAACAAAACAACTTAAAATAAATTGCGTTGATCTATACATTGGCCATAGAATGTTCAGTGACAATTTCAGATCGATATGTATTTCCATTCGTGAGTCATGGTGTCTCATTATGAAATTAACAAGCTAAACAGTGGTAACTTATCTGGCACCATGAGAAGGAAGACTAACGTCTGGTCAGGCAAAATATACTGATCAGGCATGTTAGTCAGGTTCAGGCAGAACATACTGAACAAGACCCTCACCTTGGCTTCCTCGTAGCCCTTCCTGATAACAGGCTGTTTTCATTTTTCATGACAGCATGGCTAACAAGGTGAGGGGTCAACGTAATTCCTGTAATAGTGAGCGACACGTAGATGAAGCTAACCATAACCCCGGTCCACCTTCAACAGCATGCTCGAGATGTGAGGAAAGCCACTGCAACCCACCACTTATGGTCCTTTTCAGAGCGCACAAAAGAGTAATCTACTCATTGTGGGCATTCGCAAAAAACAACAAATATCTCGCACCATGAGGACATCATGGCAGCTAATATTAGAGTAAAGTTAAATTTGCATGCATAGTGTTGTTTAGTAGCGATATACTGTTCATTTATATAAGTTATGCATGTGCATGATGAGGGCAGTGTATTAAAATTCATCAATGAGGGGAAAATAGACAGTGCTTCATAATTACACAAGTTTTATCATTTACGACAACAGACTGCAACCTAACACATAATACTGGTGTATGCATGTATACATTTATTTTACGAACATATAATCTATTTCATTAGCAATAACGATTGCTGTTTATTTTCTGCAGACATTGCTATTGATGAATGGTGGCCACATTGGATTCTTCCAAGGAGACATCAAGAAACTGATGGATGATATAAAAGAACTGAAGCCCACCATATTTCCTACTGTGCCAAGGTTGCTCAACAGACTGTATGATAAGGTTAGTTCATTTATTTCTAGTTTTCAGTGTCCAGAGTAGCAGAGAAGTTAGAATGCTGAATTTTCTCAGAAGAGATACCCGGTTCAATCAATAGACCAACTTGAGTCAGTGCACGCTAATAATGATCTGTGCTTTAAATTGAGTTAGAGGGTTTTTTCACAGCTTATTCATAGCAGAGTTAGAAAAGCTGGCACTTCTTATGGCAAAGGTATTGAGTTTGATCCTTGTTATTCTTGTTATCAAAGCGAACCATTCTATGCAGCTGTAAATGGGTTCCTGATCAATTATTAGAGGAGGAAACACGAGGAAGGGAACTGGTCATTCCACCTCAAACAAGCTGAGTGACTAAAATAACGTCTAACACCACATCATTGACAGCAATGTCTACTCTGAGGCTACTTCTACCTTTTTTTTTACCTTTTCCCTTCTCATTTTGAGCTTTATGTAATGACATGTTGGTATTTTTACACAAATATGAAAATGTCAGTCAACTTTGTTTTTCTGAAGTTGTGTGGCCTGCCAGGTTTTCTACAGAAATGTGCAGGGCTGAAGATTCACCAGTGAAATGCTTCCAACAATTGCAGTACCACTGGGAGACGTGGTGTGGAGTCCCGAGGAGAGTACTTTGAAGGGGATTAGGGCTTCAAACGTCTATGTGAGTCATTTTTTTTCTGGCCAAAAGGTTGGATACTTACTTACTTTCCGTGTCCAAACACCATGTCACACAGCATCCGTTCAGTATTCAGCAACTTGAACTGCCTTGTCGTTCGCCTCCATCATGTCGTTCATGTCACAGGTTTCAGGGAGGTTGGGGCAGGTCATCAGATGACCTTGGTCCTGAACTGCGCCGCATTCACATATGTCGACATCTGAGTATCCCCATTTCTTCAAGTTCACTCTGCATCTTGAGACACCAGTTCAAAGTCTGTTCATTGCCTTCCACACAGCGTAGGGCAGGTGATGTCCAGGCGCAGCTTCTTCCTTGAGCTCTATCCATGGAACCTGTATTGTTTCGCGCCACCTCTCAATGCGTCGACCTTCCGAGCTTGTCTGGATGGTCTCTGTCAATTTTCAGAAACTGTGTCTTGATTTAAGTCTTGTGGCTTGTTTCTGATGGCCAAACATCGGGTATCTAGGGTCGTTTTCCTGTTTCCCTCGTTCGATTTCCGCAGCTACACCTCTTCTTATTTCAGATGGTGCAATGCCAATTAAGGGATATATTTTGTTTGTGGGGGTGGGTTTAAGGCACCCCAACACCATCCTGTCCATCTCATTCACTGCTGTATCAACTTGTTTTGCATGGGCGGAGTTTTTCCAGACTGGGGCTGCATATTCCGCTGCGGAAAGGCACAGGGCAATCACTGATGTGCGTAAGACTGATGGCTGAGCACCCCATGTTGTGCCAGTCAATTTTCAGATAATGTTGTTTCTCGCATGTACCTTACGCTTTGTCTCCTGACAGTGTGTCATTTAGGATAATGTGCGATCCAACTTTACACCCAGGTATTTGGGAGCTGGGCAGTGTTCAAGATCCTGTCCTTGCCATCTGATCCGTAGTTCTCTGTGTGCCTCTCTGTTCTTGAGATGATAGGCGCATACCTGAGTTTTGCTAGGGTTGGGTTTTAGGTGGTTTTCCCGATAATAGGCTGCGAGGTCATTCAGCGAGCGTGTTAGTTTACCTTCTACTTCCTCGAAGCCATTAGCCTGAGCTGGGGGACACGAAAGAAGCCTCCACGTTTGGCGTCCTCTGAAAACAACTATCAGTTGGCTAATTTTTTCAGCACCAAACCACCATGAATCACAAAGGTTGGATACTTTTAGAACACACCTCATATATAAAACACAAAAATAGCCGTATGAAATAAAAACATCTCATGAAGAATAGTGGAAGAGAATACTACTGGGAGACGTGGTGTGGAGTCCCGAGGAGAGTACTTTGAAGGGGATTAGGGCTTCAAACATCTATGTGAGTAATTTTTTTCCGGCAAAAAAGATTGGATACTTTTTGAACACACCTCATATATAAAACACAAAAATAACCGTATGAAATACGAACATCTCATGAAGAATAGTGGAAGAGAATACCACTGAGAGCAGGAGTCTCGTGGGTAAAGAAACAGATTGAGATCATTTGTTGTGGACCTGAGTTCCAAGGGCAGCTAGATGGATGAATGATGAACAAGAAAGTATACAATAGTTTTCATAAGTTGTTTGCACTGGCTGGGGACCACATGAAATGTGGTCACAAGGTTGTGCATACTGAACATGGTTGTTTGTACAAAACCGTTTTGCAAAGGCTCAGAGTAAGCATGCTGCCCGAAAGAACAGAATGTACAACTCCACAACAGACTCCTCACATGTGTACCTAATTGTTACTATTATTATTATTATTATTATTATTATTATGGTTTAATATCTGAGGACTGTTGAATTTGTGGCCTAGGGGCGAGCGTCCGTTTCACAATCCCAATGCACCAAGTTCAAATCACCCTTGTGTTCAGTTTGACAGACATGGTTTTTTTCCCTCGCTAATCCATGTGCAGAATTAATGGCAATCTATCGTACTTGCCAAAAAACCTATAACAGCTAAATAGGTTCTGATTGTAAGAAGCGACTTTCTGTAAAGAACATGCTACTTTTTTTTTACATCTAAGAAATGCTGGCTGAAAGACAACATTAATTTACAGTGCAGTTAGACATGAGAACAGTAACAGATCTGTACACAAATTTCAACCTAAATCGGAGTTTATCAAGTTTATCAATGACGGAAAAAAATAAAACACCCATTCAACGTTACGGCTAAAACAAATCTTAAACTGAATTAGTAAGGATCTTCTTTTTCTTCTTCGTTCGTTCTCAATCTCCCACTACCAAACCCTGAAAGTGCTTAAGTAGCAGAATGTAGTCCAGAGAACGGAATGCGCTGTGTAGTAGTTTACAGCTTGGCTGCGATATTTGCACCTTTCGGTCCAACACATCCAACTTCAGCAAGCATTTTTTTAGTACCGGGTTAGCATTCCCTCTTCGATCCCTTCTCCTTAGCCAGTCTGCTCTGCTGCAGCCTGTTATCCAGGATCACCGCGTGGAGGTTTAGAAGGGTCTTGGCAGCTATGGTTCGCTGGCCCTGACGCTAGCTTTCAGCTATGGGTTGCTGACCACTGCAGCTCTTGCGCTGCTCAGCATCTTGATCCTAGTAAGGATCAAATATTGACAAATGGAAGCTTTTCATCTACTAGCACTGAGAGATGCAAGTATTTAAGTTACCAGCTATATCATTTTGTGATTTTTTTTTTCATGCTGCAATTTGTGTGTGTTTAAAAGATGTAACAGTAACAGCCCACAATTACCAATAATCTCAGGACTTATTAATTATACCAGCTTGTATGTTTCAGGTTATAGCTGGTGTAAATAAAAGTAGATTTAAGAAATGTCTCTTCAATATGGCAATCAAGAGTAAAACAAAAGAACTGAAACGGTTTGTACAGCCATTTTCTAGTCATTTATTCGTTTTTCCATGTAGTTTTTGTACTTTTTGGGCTAATTCAACCATCACTTTTTTTTTTTTTTTTCGCGTTTGCCTTATTTCCCCAAGGCGGTGTGCGTTGCACTGTGGTTTTTATTTTGTACCTGTTGGACCAGTGCATCCGACTTCAGCATGCATTTTATGTAAGGATCTGCTTCCTCCTGCATTTTCTAAGGGTTTGCTTCCCCGGGGTAACAGCCGGTGCTGTGATGGGGATCGAACCCAGCACCTTCTGGTTGTGAGCCGTGTCAGTTAACCATTAGCCCACGCCGTCCCCATATATGTTCTATTTCAGTCCATTAAGAGCAAAGAAGTGGACACCTTTACAAATGATTCTTCTTGTATGAATCCTGCATAAAGCCGTTTATTTGCTGAGACGATCTCTATGGCACTCATCTTTTACATAATGAGCTTCTCTGCCCCATGCACGAAACTACTTTGTCCCCTTTTACAACATGCATAGTAGAGACAGTGGTCTTATTATTTTTTCATTGCAATCTTCATTGGGCAGTATATGAGAGTTTTTGTTGTTTCGAATGCCCACAATGAAAAGGACCGGTTAAGTGACCGGTTACAGTAGCTGTCCTCACATTCTGAGCATGCTGATGAAGGTGGACCTGGGTCCTCCAGGTGTGTTATGCTTTGCTTCATCTGCGTGTTGCTCACTACTACAGGGATCACACCGCTCCCTCACCTTGTTAGCCACGCTGCCATGAAAACAGCCCGTTTTCAGGGAGGGATATAAGGAAGCCAAGGTGAGGGTCTTGTCAGTATATTTTGCCTGACCCTGGCTAACATATCTGATCAGTATATTTTGCTTGGCCAGATGTTAGTCTTCTTCCTCTATGAGCTGGATAGATTTCAAAAACTGATAAAAGCAGCCCAAACAAGATGAAATAATCAAATGAGAAAAGATCTTCATTGATCAATGTATATGATAAAATCTCAAAAGAATGAAAAGGACACCACCATAACAGTTGGAGCGGACGTAAAGGAAGAGTGTAAGAGATGTTACACTGACCTCTTCTCATTAAAGGTTAGCGAAATGGCTTTTTGAAAATTAACCTTTGTTTCCTTTCACATTAAAAAAAAAGTAAGTTTTCTATATCAGAAATAATAATACTTAAAATAATGAGACCTCCCGTTTGAAGAACAAAACATATAATGCAGAGAATTCCAATTAAAGTTAAAAACTGTTCAACTTATGCGTTTCAAAAAGTTTTTATTGTAAGTTTTTATTTTCTTTGTAAGGCTTTTTGTGGTGTGGCATACATTTTTGTTGGCCTTGGTGACAGTATCGGACTAGACCTAAGCTATATAAAGCTTGGAGGCCAAATGTTTAAAACATTAGATCAGAACGTCTCACCAAACTTTAAAACATATTTACCATTTAGTTATTTAATAGCAAGGCATTTACCGTAAAAAATTCAAATTATTTTCAAATGAATGCATTTACTAATTACATATATATCATTTGATTGCCTTGATATATATCACAAATTATAATATAGTAAAACATTTGGAAAAACTATTACTACTACTATCACAGGAATAATTTGTTTTCATTGCTGAGAGGATTAATATGGCTGTAAAATAAAGGCTGCTTGCCCCAGTTGTCACCACTTACAGTACAGACTAGGTTTTTATTTTACCACAAACAGAAGAAAAAAAAACTTAGTTGAAAAATGATACTTAAATATTATTTATAAAATAGTTTTAATGTCAATCAATCAATCAATCAATTAATCAATACCTTTACAGCTCTCTGCTGTTGTTGTTGTTTCAATACCCAAAATGGCTTGGCTTCATTCGTTCTCAATCTCCCACTACCATACCCTGAAAGGGCTTAAGTAGCAGAATGTAGTCTAGAGAACGGAATGCGTTTGTGTCGTAGTTTACAGCTTGACTGCGATATTTGCACCTTTGGGTCCAACACATCCAACTTTAGCAAGCATTTTTTGAGTACCGGGTTAGCATTCCCTCTTTGATCCCTTCTCCTTAGCCAGTCTGCCCTGCTGCAGCCTGTTATCCAGGATCATCGTGTGGAGGTAGAAGGGTCTTGGCAGCTCTAGTTCGCTGGCCCTAACGCTAGCAGTCAGCTATGGGTCGCTGACCACTGCAGCTCAAGCGCTGCTCAGCATCTTGATCCCTCCAATACCCAAAATGAGTAGGTTACTCTTTTGTACGCCCTGAAAAGGATGTTAAGTGGCGCGTCGCAGTAGCTTTCCTCACATCCCAAGCGTGCTGATGAAGGTAGAATGCGGTCCCCCAGGTAGTTGTGCTATGCTTCAATTCATCTGTGTGTCTCTCACTACTATGAGGATCACGTCGATCCCTCACCTTGTTAGCTAGTCTGCCATGAAAACAGCTCGCTTCCAGGGAGGACTACGAGGAAGCCGAGGTGAAAGTCTTGGCCAGTATATTTTGCCTGCGCATAGGAATAGTAACATTGCAATCTGCCATGCATATCATAAGAGGTAACTAAGGAGGGTTGGGCATGGGGCTGGCTACCCCATCCTGTAGAAACTTTAAGGCATAAAAACTTCAATAGATACTAACATGTCTGATCAGCATATTTTGCCTGACCAGACGTTAGTCTTCCTCCCCTCAGCTCTTTGTTAAATACATGTCAATTCATAAAATGTTGACCTGACTGTTTACAGGATGGCGTAGCCAACCTCATGCCCAACCCTCCTTAGTCCCCTCTTACGATATGCAAGGCAGATTGCAATGTTACTATTTCTCGCTCCCTTTTCAGGCTCAGATAACACTTTGGTTGTTACGTACGTTAATAAATGTCAGGTCTAATAAAAAAGTATCCAACCTTATTTCTTTTACCAAACCAATAACTGCCCATGGGCGGACTGGCATGGTATGAAACCTTGATTTTTCATCCGCATGAGGGTTTTTTGCCTCAAACACACACCCCCTAACACCCCTTCCCATCTCCAGTCACAGCCACACTGCCATGATGGTGCCATCTGCATTTTGCACTTGCCATGTTGGAAAGGCATAAATGCTGACCCTGATATCATGAGAGAAAAAAAAGGGTACCTAGAGATCAGTCCTGGGTCTACATTTATGATCCCCAGACAAAAGTACAGTTATCTAAATAGAAAAGGGAGTGTTTCCATGGCATGGCATGGCAGTCACAAACAAATATGGTAGTTTTGTTTCCCCCATTAGGACAAAATTGGGATCAAGATGCTGAGCAGTGCATGAGTTGCAGTGGTCAGCGACTCGTAGCTGACTGCTAGCATCAGGGCCAGCGAACCATAGCTGCCAAGACCCTTCTACACCTCCACGTGGTGATCTTGGATAGCAGACTGCAGCAAGGCAGACTGGCTAAGGAGAAGGGATCAAAGAGGGAATGCTAACCCGGTACTCTTCTTCTTCTTCGTACACTGTCAGACGTCAACTTGAATTTGTTCAAAGAAAGCAGCTGTCATCCTAAGGCTGTCGACACTGCCATAGAGCTTGTCTAGTGTTGGCACTGGTGATGGCCACATGTGTTTTCTCTGGTCCTCGTATGTCGGGCAATTGTGCAGCAGATGTTCAGCGGTCATTTGCCCTGTACCACAGGTGCATTCGTCAGTGCCACCTATCTTCAGTTTATTGAATAGATGGTACCTCAGTCTGTTGTGGCCTGTGCGGAGTCTGAAGACCACGACCTGCTCTCTTCTGTTCAACTGGTAATAGGCCTCGTTTTTTGTGTAGCCAGTATGTTCTGTTTCCCATTTGGCCATGTAACTGGCCCTAATAAACCTTTTGGACTCTTCATAGGTCACACTAGAATCTGGTTGTGGTAGTCTTACACCTTCTTTTGCCAGTCTGTCTGCCTCCTCGTTGCCTTGGATGTTATAGTCAGATGGAACCCACTGTACCACTACTCTTTTTGGTGCGAACTGCTGGCATAGTTGACAGAGTACTGCTCTTAAATGATTAAGTTCAGTATTTTTCTGGCTTTTTAGTGCTGTAACCACGGCCAGGGCATCTGTAAACAGGACTATCTAGCTTTCATTGCTTTCGCCTGTCAGCATTGCTTTTACTGCAGCCTTCAGTGCCTCTGCCTCCGCTCTGAAATTGCTTGAGAATTTTCCAGTTGCCACTGACTGTTATTTTTCTACCATTTGTTAGGCTCAGGAATACCCCTGCCCCTCCATTCTGTGTTGTGTTTGTTACAGAACCGTCAGTGTATCCATGCTTGTAACCCGGTACTCAAAAAATGCTTGCTGAAGTCGGATGTGTTGGACCAAAAGGTGCAAATATCGCAGTCAAGCTGTAAATTACGACATAACGCATTCCGTTCTCTGATCTACATTCTGCTACGTAAGCCCTTTCAGTGTTTGGTAGTGGGAGATTGAGAACGAACGAAGCCAAGCCAGCCAGGACAAAACTCATCATGAGTATGCTTCTCGTGGATCGTCTTTTTCTGTGTTTGTTCTCAATCTCTCGCTACCAAACCCTGAACGTTCTCAATCTCTCGCTACCAAGCCCTGAACAGGGCTTTGTAAATAGCAGGATGTAGTCAGGAGAACGGAATGCGCTGTTTCGCTAGTTTACAGCGTGACTGCGATATTTGCACCTTTCAGTCTGACATCCGTCTTCAGCAGCAACCTCAGGGATAATCTGTCCGGAAGGGGTACTTTCTGACTTATATGCATCTGCAAGATGCAGTTAGTCACAGGAGATCGCAACTTTGGGAGAGCGTCAACTGACAGATCCATCATGACAATGCTCAGGCACATGCATTGCACCTCATCCAGGATTCTCTGCTGAATAACAACATTGGACAGATTCAGCACTTCCCAAGCATTGCTCTCTGTGACTTTTGGTTTTTTCCAAGACTCAAGGTTCCACTCTAAGGAACGAGATCTCAAGACATTGAAGAAATAAAGACAATGGAGATCCCAGAAAATGACTTCCGGAAATGTTTCTATCGTATGTACACACGCACACACATACAAGGGGCTTGTCATAAGTCTTTACCCTGACTATGAAAGTTGAAATTTGGTACATATGTAGCTCATTCAATTTGTACTGGACTTGAGAAGTATGAATTTCCTTTGGTTCCTTCCTTGATGGGTTTATTCAGTATGATGCAATGGAAATATTACCTGCCTCATGGCAATACGGTTAATGGGCAATATTATGCACATCTCCTTACCAAACTAAGAAAGAATGTGACCAGAAAACGAGGGATAACGTACACTCAAATTCTGCCTTTGCTTCAAGACAACGCGCCCTCCCATAAAGCAAGGCTTGTGCTGCAAACAGCCAATGATTTGAATATTGAAATTTTTCCAGATCCACCATATTCTTCGGATTTAGCTCCATCAGACTGTTTTCTTTTTAAACTTAAAAAACAGCTGAAAGGAAATCATTTTGACAGTGACAAACATGTCATACTGGCGTCTGAAAACTGATTTAGTTTGAAAAATAGATTACTTTATTCTAAAGGTCTTTTCAAAGTCACACAGAGATGGCAGAAATGTATAAATTCAGGTGGTGGCTACGTTGAGAAGGAATAAGCACTGTACCAAATTTCAACTTTCTCCTCCTACTCCGTCATGGTCAGGGTAAAGACTTATGACAAGCCCCTTGTACATACAAGCTTGTATTTTCAGTATACATAACATTTTCAAAGACCTCCAAAAACAATTTAGAAATCTGTTTGAGCTCCTGTGATTTGTTTGATCCTAAGCTATAGCTTGTTTAGCTTATGCCTAAATCCAGCACTGCTGTGTGATTTTGAGGTTGATATGAATGATATAACTTTAAGAAAATACTCTTAGATTTGTATTAATATGCATAAATAAACAAATTTAGCCTACCAGCTTAAAATCACATTGAAGATAATGAAGCAGTGTTTGTCAAATTAGTTGTCACTTCATCCATCTAAATGTGCAAAGAAATTTGACTAAATGAATTTTATGTTTTTCTCATGATTAAGGAAAATAAATCAGAACTCACATCTTTAAAAATTGAATTAGAAAATTTTTCTTTAATCTAAAGTAGTCACAAATATTTGCATTTAATTTATGTTAAAATCGGAGGGGAAACAAACTGTATGTACATATACTGTACTTTCTACCCAGGCATGTGGAAATTCAGCTTTCAAATTTCAAGTTTCCAATAATAAATAAAAATGTAGTTCAGTGCATTCTCTATGCATTGTTTTCTATTAATTTTTTTTACACTTGCATCCATGACTTTTTCTTGACTTAAAACCTTTTTTGTTTTTCTTGTTCTTCTCAGTGGCATTATACGCAAAAACAGTATGTGGGACAAGCTTGTGTTTCGTAAAGTTCAGACTGCACTTGGGGGTCGAATGCGAATCATCGTAACAGGGTCTGCCCCCATATCTGGAACAGTGCTCAGTTTTCTGAGATGTATTGTGGGATGTCCAGTAAGTTTGTCGCGGTTTACTGATAATTTTTTATTACGAACACCAACATGTCTGGTGATTAAATGAGAGAAAGTGATAACGGGTAGGAAAAATTCTCAGGGAGACACATTACTATATAATCAATCATGCAATTACAGGGGAAGTTAAATTAAGAAGGCTAAAGAACAGTGAAAGCATAAGACTGGTAACTCAAGCCTATTAGATGGAGCTCATGAAAACAACCAGTGGATTTCAATATTGTGAAAATAGCAATAACCACTTCTATTTTTATTTCATTTCTTCCCTCCTGACTTGACTTAGCTGCTCATATTCTATCATGTGTTGTAGTAGCCATTTCTTCTTTGTCTTATAACTTAACTTAACGTTTTTATACTGGTTTAGAAGACTCAGCAGAGTCTGTAAACAACCAGTTTCTTTTACATTTCCTTTCTCTAAAAGCTATTTACATCCAATCCATTCTTAAATGCATTAATTGTCCCTGCCTACACTACTTCCTGTGCAAATGCATTCCAAGCATTCACCACTCTCTGACTAAAAAAATATTTTCTCATATCTAATCTGGACCTTTCTTTAGTTAATTTGTAGCTATGCCCTCTTGTTCTTGTAGGTGTTTGTATTTAGAAAAACTTGTTATAGTCTAATTTATCCGTTCCTTTGATTATCTTATAAACCTCTATTAAATCACCTGGAATTCTTCTCTTTTCTAGACACTGTAGGCCGGTTTTTCTCTTTCCTCATAACTGTAGTTCTGGAATCCCACTATCAGTTGTATGACTTATAGTCACTACAGGATGGAGTAACCAGGCCACATGCCCAACCCTACTTAGTTGCCTCTTGTGGCAGGTTACATTGTGCTACTATTCTTTGATCTCTGTGCAGACCCCAATAACACATGGATTATCTTATATTATATTTTTTAAAAGAAGAAGCCTGTGACTTTTTCTAGTATCTGATATTGTTTTCTTATCTATAGAACTGACTCTTGCCTATCTTGATAACAATCATAGTTTTTATTGTCAGATTCATATAATTCAAGCTAATCTTTAAATATTTTTCAGATTCTAGAAGGGTATGGACAGACAGAGAATGCTGCAGCCGGTACATTCACATTAATTGGGGACTGTGAAATAGGTAGAAAATAAGATCATCATATTATAATGTTCTGGCATTTAAAAATAGATAACATCACGTCTGAATGTCTCCTTCTAGAATTTATCATTGTTTGTGTAAAGCTCCCTAACATTTTGTACATAACTGACAGTTATGGAATGCAAGGAAGATAATTGGCTACCTTACCTCACAAAGCCTGAGATTTCATGCAATGAACTCTCTAACTCTTTATCTGTTATGACCCATTCTCATGCGGGACATGGTTACTTGCTCTGTTCGATAAAGATAGTGATAGTTGTTTCTCATTTGGTCAACTTTCCTTATGGTATGGATAAGCGTCTTTTATTTCCTAGATGATGATTGTTTGTTCTTGTGTTTTTCCCTCTTTGCTAACTTGCCCACTCTCTCACTTCCTGGTATGCCACCAGGTGATAGTATTCACTGGTATACCCTTCTCTTGGCTTTTAGTTTGCCTAAGGTCCTTTTAAACTGTCTCATTCTGAAGGGGCTTGCAGAGCTGACATCCCATCTGTAAGGAATACAACCTGCTGATATTATTCTTGTTGTGTTATTTATTATTTCTGCAACAATAACTAGTGCCTGTACTTCAGACAAGTAGTTTGAATATAGTTTTCCAGTGGATGAGCTAGTGCTTTTGTTAGTGTCTGCTATAAGACTACCTTTATTTACTTTATTCATGTTTTTACTGAATACACTTTTTATATTTTTACTGAATGCACTTTGTTTTTACTGAATGCACTTTATGTTTTTACTGAATGCACTTTTTTATGTTTTTACTACATGCGCTTTTTATGTTTTTACTCTATGCACTTTTTAATGTTTTTACTACATGCGCTTTTTATGTTTTTAACTCAATTCTCATTTTATATTTTTACTGAATGCATTTTTTATATTTTTACTCCATGCACTTTTTATGTTTTTATTCTAAGCACTTTTTATGTTTTTACTACATGCGCTTTTTATATTTTTACTACATGCACTTTTTATATTTTTACTCCATATACTTTTTATGTTTTTACTGAATGCACTTTTATGTTTTACTGAATGCTCTTTTTTATGTTTTTACTCCATTTCCTTTTTGTTTTTACTACATGTACTTTTTATATTCTTACTATATGCGCTTTTTTAAATTTTACTACGTGCGCTTTTTAAATTCTTACTACATCATCGTGTAGCATGTCCTTTATAGAACATCGCTCCCAACACAGTCTGTCCGAAAGAAACTTGTTCCCAGCCAAAACTGCAGCTTTTTTTTATGATTTTACATGTTCTTTTTATATTTTAACTATATGCATATTTTACTACTTGTACATTTTATATTCTTACTAGTGGCCTAGTGGTTAAGTGACATGGCTCACAACCAGAAGGTGCTGGGTTCGATCCCCATCACAGCACAGGCCGTTACCCCGGGGAAGCAAACCCTTAGAAAATGCAGGAGGAAGCAGACTCTTACATAAAATGCATGCTGAAGTCGGATGCACTGGGCCGACAGGCGCAAAATAAAAACGCAGTGCAACGCACACCGCCTTGGGGATTAGAGAAACAAGGCGAACGCCAAAAAAAAAAAAAAAAAAAATATTCTCACTACCTGCGCTTTTTAAAAATTTTACTACATGCGCTTTTTATAATTTCACTACATGTACTTTTTATATTCTTACAACATGCGCTTTTTATGATTTTACTACATGCACTTTTTATATTTTTACTACATGCGCGTTCCCTCTCTTCTCTCCTCTGCCTCTCACTCCTCCAACAACACACACACATTTTTTCTTCTCTTTTTCTCTCTTTCTCTCTCTCTACACCCCACCTCTTTTTGTGCCCATGTGTATTGATGAATGAGAGCATTGTTTCTCATCCTTGCTATGAAACTACCTTGTTCTACTGCTACTTGTTGCACAGTTTAAGAATGCTTATTCCCATAATTCTGGTTATGAGTCTTTATGCTAATTGTCACATATCTTTCATAATGCTAACTGAAAAAGGTTTGTAACATTCCTAGGTTCTGCATGATAGACTTCTAATGATGATGAATAAAGTCCACTTGTCACATATCTTTCATAATGCTAACTAAAAAAGGTTTCTAACATTCCTAGGTTCTGCATGATAGACTTCTAATGATGATGAATAAAGTCCACTTGTCACATATCTTTCATAATGCTAACTAAAAAAGGTTTGTAACATTCCTAGGTTCTGCATGATAGACTTCTAATGATGATGAATAAAGTCCACTTGTCACATATCTTTCATAATGCCAACTAAAAAAGGTTTCTAACATTCCTAGGTTCTGCATGATAGACTTCTAATGATGATGAATAAAGTCCACTTGTCACATATCTTTCATAATGCTAACTAAAAAAGGTTTCTAACATTCCTAGGTTCTGCATGATAGACTTCTAATGATGATGAATAAAGTCCACTTGTCACATTTGTAGATAGTGCCACGTAGACTTCTAATGATGAGGAATAAAGTCCACTTGTCACATTTGTAGATAGTGCCACGTAGACTTCCAATGATGAGGAATAAAATCCACTTGTCACATTTGTAGATAGTGCCAGGAAGACTTCTAATATTGAGGAATAAATTCCACTTTTCACATTCCTAGGTTCTGTCAGGTAGACTTCTAAACAATGAGGAGTAAATTCCACTTGTCACATTCCTAGGTTCTGCCAAGTAGACTTCTAATAATGAGGAATAAAGTCCACTTGTCACATTTGTAGATAGTGCCAGGTAGACTTCTAGTGATGAGGAATAAAGTCCACTTGTCACATTTGTAGATAGTGCCACGTAGACTTCTAATAATGAGGAATAAAGTCCACTTGTCACATTTGTAGATAGTGCCAGGTAGACTTCTAGTGATGAGGAATAAAGTCCACTTGTCACATTTGTAGATAGTGCCAGATAGACTTCTAGTGATGAGGAATAAAGTCCACTTGTCTCTTCAGTTGCCACACAATGTTAATGCTAAGTTTGTATGTCACCTCCAACAAACAAAACACACTTAGATCATACCAGGATTTGAACCTGTGTCTACGGACTAAAAGGACTGATACCCTAACTGCTCTGTCACCTGTCCTTCTTCATGAGAACTAAACGTTCTTAACTTTATTCACTTTACATTACTTTGTTTTCTAAAATGTGCTCTAAAGTGGATTTTACATCTCTGTAGGAATTTGTTCCAATAGATGAGACGGAGTTTAGGAGAGCCACCACTCACAACAAGACCACACTTCTCATTCTCATTACACTCCTAAAAAATAGGCTGTGTTACAGCAGCCTGGCCAGTGGAAGTGGGCATTTACACGGGTCAACATATTGATGAGTCTACAAAGAAGCATTGCATTGTACTACAGTCTAGGACCACCTTCTTTAGTACACATTGGTTGTAAAAAGGACCCCTACAACCCACTTTCAAATTGACGTCATCAAGACTGAAAGTAGCTTCAAACAATGACATGACCTCTTTATTGTCTGCATCCATATACTCAGCAATGGTTGGGTAATTGTCTAGTCAGCTTTGGTCATATTTCTGCTGTTTTTGTAAAAAATTCAAAGTTTTTCTACTCTACTTTCTCAATGTTTTGCTTTGCCTCATTCCTCAAAATGGCTACCACAGTTCAAAGAAGTAACATTAATCTTCTTCTTCTTCTGCATTCGTTCTCAGTCTCCCGCTACCAAGCCCCGAGCAGGGCTTTGTAATTAGCAGGATGTAGTCCAGAGAACGTAATGCATTGTGTCGCAAGTTTAGTTTGACTGCGATATTTGCACCTTTCAGTCCAACACATCCGTCTTCGGCAGGTAACATTAATCTAAAATCTAAGTTTAGTAGCCTGTAGCTCTGCTGTTTAGTCAACATTTTTATTTTCTTCTTCTTCAGCTTCCTGAAAATGACCTGTCAATGAACTTTGTTTCTAGAGTTTGGCATTGCGGCATGGACAACAGCAGCAAAGGCGAACTTTGATAAAATTAGCAAACTTCAAAACCAAGTCATGAGAGTTAAAACAGGAGGCATGAAGTCAACGCCAATTATGGAACTGGAAAAGATTACAAATCTGCAATCCATGACCGACAGAAGAGACTGCAGAGCCCAGCAGCAAGCAGAGAAACTCAGAAGACTAACAGACCATCCAATGCATCAGAGACTAAATAATTTTGGAAATGGGAAACTAAAGCAGAGAAACTTTGCAGAAATAGCCAAAGCAAAGATGAGCGAAGACCCTATGAACGCATTTACAAAACCAAAGCCCATCCCTACTGTACGCAAACCTACCTGGAGGCAGCATATATTTCCAGAGGTGGTAGAAAATATACCAGGTATTGGAAACAAGAACAGCCAGACTGAAAAAGAAAGAAGAGACATAACCCTGAGGTACATAGCAGAAAACTACCCAAGCATGGACTGGACCCATGTATACACCGACGGTTCTGTAACAAACACAACACAGAACGGAGGGGCAGGGGAATTCCTGAGCCTACCAAATGGTAGAAAAATAACACTGTCAGTGGCAACTGGAAAATACTCAAGCAATTTCAGAGCAGAGGCAGAGGCACTGAGGGCTGCAGTAGAAGAAATGGTGACAGGCAAAAGAAATGAAAGCCATATAGTCCTGCTTACAGATGCCCTGGCCGTAGTCACAGCACTAAAAAGCCAGAAAAATACTGAACTTAATCATTTAAGAGCAGTACTCTGTCAAGTATGCCAGCAGTACTCTGTCAAGTATGCCAGCAGTCCGCACCAAAAAGAGTAATGGTACAGTGGGTTCCATCTCACTGTAACATCCAAGGCAACAAGGAGGCAGACAGACTGGCAAAAGAAGGTGCAAGACTACCACAACCAGATACTAGTGTGACATACGAAGAGTCAAAAAGGCTTATTAGAGCTAGATACATGACCAAATGGGAAACAGAACATACTGGCTACACAAAAAACGATGCCTATTACCAGTTGAACAGAAGAGAGCAGGTCGTGGTCTTCAGACTTCGCACAGGCCACAATAGACTGAGGTACCACCTATTCAACAAATTAAAGATAGGTGGCACTGACGAATGCACGTGCGGTACCAGGAAAATGACCGCTGAACATCTGCTGAAAAACTGCCCGACATACGAGGATCAGAGAAAGCAGATGTGGCTATCACCAGTGGCAACACTAGACAAGCTCTATGGCAGTGTCAACAGCCTCAGGATGACCGCTGCTTTTTCGAAAAAAATACAGGTTGACGTCTGACAGCGTACGAAGAAGAAGAATGAACTTTGTGATGTAGTTTTCAGCGAGACATCAAAATATCTTCATTTTTTGGCCCGACACATCAGATACACCATTTTTGGGACTGGGTTTGCCTTCCCTCTTCGATCTCTAATCTCTTAGCCTGGCTGCAAGGTTTCAGTCTATTTCCATGGCCACCACTTGGAGGTGGAATAGGGTCTTGGTTTTTGATCACTGACCCTGATGCAAGCTGCCAGCTTTGAGTTGCTGACTGTTGCCAGTTCATACACTGCTTCATCTTCTGCCCCATTTTGTTTCAAAATTAGGAATTATATATACAAAAATGAATACAAAACTAAACAATCAATTTAAACTAGCTAATATCCATTTTCCAATATTTCAGCTGATATAACAACACTTATATATGTTTTCTACCAGGGAGTTATTTCTTGTGGATAAAAAAATAGACAGAGGATGCAGGTCACAACATGTTTACTTTTTCTGGAATTTTGTTTGTAAGATGTATTCCACACTCAAATTGATTGTCGGTAATTCACATTTTTATAGTGACCCTTCTATTTTCTCCCCTACACACACACATGCACACACAAACAACGCACATACACACACAAACAACGCTCACACACACACATACCAATCCCTCGTCCCCTTCTCCAAATCCCCCTTCATCACAATACAAAATCACAAAAATGTTTATTTCCCTCACTGCACGAATGATCTTCCATAGTTCATCACTTGTTTTGGGCTGGGGATGGTAATGATGTCACATGCTCTTCTGTTTGTTTCGCCAAAAGTTTTTTGTGTCCATAACAGCAGACCTGATAAGTGTTTCTTTCCCATGAGTAAACCATAGGTAATCTCTTTGAAAAAATCCAGCACATATGCTATCTTAATTTAATTTAACGTCTACATACTGGTTTAGAAGACACTACAGAGTCTGTATACGAGTTTATTGGAAGATGGTTTAACCAATGTGCAAGTCTATCTTAATAGACTCAAACACTAGAGCTAAGTAGACACACAGCCAGCTAGGCACCATCTATAGCTGCTTTTAACAAACCACATGGGAAAAGGCACAAATAACTTGGATAGAATTTTAACTTCAATTTTGTCTGGGCAGTGGCCATTAAGCCTACTCTTTTCAATTTCCAACTGCCAAGAGATTTTTAACGTGCTCGACACTGATCACAGGAGTCGGATCTCACTGAATCGTCTAGTAGAATGCCATATCATATAGAAGTCAGCAGTAGAACTGATAAAGACGACCATAAATGCAAGTTGTGGAGATGCACGGTCACTTAGACCCACCAGAGCAGCACTTGAAAAACAGTGGTTATAATGTTTCTCACATTTCATTTCAGGACACGTTGGTCCACCATTACCATGTACTATGATAAAACTTATTGATGTTCCTGAGATGGATTACTATTCTAATCACAGTCAAGGAGAGGTATGGATTCTGTTCTCTTGTTTTGTATATGAAATTTGTTCTCTTTTATACATAGTTTTCTGTCATAAGTTTGAATTTTACAAAAAAATTATGAATACTTTTGTCAACAAATAACCCAATAATTTACATTAATTAGTTCAGGGCTCTTAATTTCAAACTAGCCTAGGGATCAAGATGCTGAGCAATGCATGAACTGCAGCGGTCAGCAACCCATAGCTGACTGCTAGCATCAGGGCCAGCAAACCAGAGCTGCCAAGACCCTTGTACACCTGAATAACAGGTTGCAACAAAGCAGACTGGCTAAGGAGAAGGGATCGAAGAGGGAAGGCTAACCAGTTACTCAAAAAGCCGGATGTCGGATGTGTTGGGCCGAAAGGTGCAAATGTCGCAGTCAAGCTGTAAACTACTACACAACGCATTCCGTTCTCTGGACTACATTCTGCTACTTGCAAAGCCCTTTTCAGGGCTTGGTAGTGGGAGATTGAGAACAAACGAAGCCAAGCCAAACCAGCCTGAGAGCCACATGAGGACAGTTAATGTCTCATAGGGCCTACTCAGAAAAGTAAGTGTTTTCTTTCTTCTACTTCATAACTGAAGACGGCATTGGAACATCACATCTGACTGTGTTATGAATTGTTTTGTTTTAAAAGACAATATAATAATGGTATTTATTCCAATTGCTGAGGGCCTGTGGTATAGTTTTTAGGGTTGATGAATAAAAGCTGCATGTTTCTGCAGTCAACATGCACTTTACTAGCTAGGATTTTATTTTACAACCAATAGAACAAACTTTACCAAAGTTTTAAACGCATGTTCAGACTCCTCAGCCAACTGATTCTTATTGCATTGCTAATTTTATCAAAGGCATTTAATTTCTTTGCAAATGTATGTTTTCAGTTTCATAACTTTTTACTCTTTCATTAACCAGTAATACGAGTAATAGTATCATAGGTCTTACTATATATCCTGTAGTAGTGTATTGGGGGTAAACATGATATTAATTGAAGACAGCTATTGCTTGAAGACAGGTATTGCTTGAAGACAGCTATTGTTTGAAGACAGTAATTGCTTGAAGACAGCTATTGTTTGAAGACAGCTGTTATTTGAAGACAACCATTTTTTTTTGAAGACAGCTATTGCTTGAAGACAGCTATTGTTTGAAGACAGCTATTGCTTGAAGACAGTTATTGCTTGAAGACAGGTATTGTTTGAAGACAGCTATTGTTTGAAGACAGCTATTGTTTGAATACAGCTATTGTTTGAATACAGCTATTGTTTAAAGACAGCTATTGTTTGAAGACAGCTATTATTTGAAGACAAGTTAGGTAAAGAATCAAATCCTCAAATTCTGTTAAGAAAATTAAAAAAACGAATTCTCTCATTTATCTTTGAAAACTCTTGTCACAAATTTTAAATAAACATTTGTAGAAGTCTCATCAAATACTGATGAGCATTCAGTACTTCTTCAAACTAAATCTCTATGCTGACAAGTTTTATCTAAAGAAACAACCATTACAGTTATAATTAATAATGATGTTCTCTTCAGAATTCATGGTTTCATCACTAACTTACTTCATTATTTGTCCATCCACTTTTGCTGTTAAGTATCATGGAGAGTGTAAGTTGTCTTATTTGGCCTGAGTATGTTGCATCAGTTGTTGCAAGCCTGTGTTGTCGGATTTCTATTATGTCATTTATCCATATGCCACGTGAACTTCCTTGTAGTCAAATCTTCTAGCACTGTAAGTGTGCAGTTGTAGTTGATCAGATGACAGAACCATCTTATTTTCTGTCCTGACATGTAACCTGCACTCATCATGTAACCTGCACTTGACATGTAACATGCACTTGACATGTAACCTGCACTTGACATGTAACCTGCACTTGACATGTAACCTGCACTCGGCATGTAACCTGCACTTGACATGTAACCTGCACTTGACATGTAACATGCACTTGACATGTAACATGCACTTTGCATGTAACCTGCACTTAACATGTAATCTGCACTTGACATGTAATCTGCACAAGGAGTATTCTCACCAATTTATTAATGTCATCATTTCTCATTTTATCTATACTAGTGAACCAGTGACTTTTCTTAGGCATGTGATTTCACATGCTATTGTTGTTGTTGTTAGCGAATGCCCACAATCAGTAGGTTACTCTTATGCGCGCCCTGAAAACGATCGTTAAGTGACGGGTTGCAGTAGCTTTCCTCACATCCCGAGCATGCTGTTGAAGGTGGACCGGGATCCTCCAGGCGGTTGTGCTATGCTTGGCTTCATCTGCGTGTCACTCACTACTACGGAGATCACGTCGAACCTCATCTTGTTAGCCAGAATGTTGTCCTCGACAACAGCCCGTTTCCAGAAGACCAACAAGGAGGTCAGGTGAGGGTCTTGGCCAGTATATTTCTCCTGGCCAGTGTGTTTTGTCTGACCAGACGTTAGCCTCATCATCTTTACATGCTGTAAAAGTATCTTAGTTAAAGACCAAATTTAGCACTATTCTCACAAATATAATATGTTGTTGTTGTTTAATGCCCACAATGAGTAAGTTTACTCTTTTGTGCGCCCAGTAAGTGCGTTTAGTGGTAGGTTGTAGTAGCTTTCCTCACATCCCGGGCATGTTCATGAAGGTAGAGTCCTCCAGGCTGTTGGGCTATGCTTGACTTCATCTGCGTGATGCTCACTAATACAGGGATTTCATCGATCCATATAGTCTTCACCCAGGCTCCCTGGAAAACAGCCTGTTTCCAGGGAACACTACATGGAAGAGAGATTGCGGTCTTGGTCAATGTATTGTGTCTGACCCTGACGCGATGTCCTGGTCAGTATGTTGTGTCTGACTGGACTAGCATCTCAGTTCCCCAATTAGTATATAATTATACTGATTATCAGTTGTTTTGTTTGCACTGATGCTCGGGTGTTTCAGTAGTGCTGACAGTTGATAAGCCACATCAAAGGCTTTCGGACATCTAGTTTCAAATTCTCTATCAAGCCTTCCATCTTCTTTAAAAATACTTCCTAAGTTTTTGAACTCTTAGGCCTATGTAAGTTAAGTATTGTTTACATGTACGTAAAGTAGAGCTGGTGTTCTGTTATTCTTCAAAGTTTTTGTCTTTGATGTGTTGATTTTCATATTATGCCTTTCACAGGGTGTATCAAGCTCATTCACATGATTTTGTAGTTTATCTTCATCCTCATACATTAGGTTCTGATCGTCTGCAAATAGTCTCCCAATCAATCACTTCAAATCGTTCTTAATGATAATATTTTTCTTACACTGATCACATTAGGATACTATTTTTTCTTACAGCGATCACATGAAGAAAATATTTTTCTTACTAAGGCCACATTATGATAATATTTCTCTCACAGTGTTTACATATAGTCCTGGCAGACATTTTAATATTATGAATAGGTAGCTGACAGTTTTGTCATTTGCTTTGTTTAACAAATTCAAGAACTTTACCGTTATTTACTGATTAAAAAAATTAAATATGCATGTTGTGTAGTCAGAATTTCAGTTCCTTGATAAAACGTATATGTCCATTATTTTATTCACACAAAATATTGAATTGACAGGGACACTTATATTTGATATTTTTATTTTTAAAATTTCTTGTATGGTTTTCTTTTGTACAATGTATGCTTTTGAATCTAAAGGGTTGACAATTGGGTAAAGATCTGCATCTGAAGAAATTGAAACATGAAATGGTGGGGGTTTGAATCCCATAAGTTTCAAGCATCTCCTAGTCTTAAGGAAGGTTAGATCGGCACCTAGTCTTATTGGATCATCATCATCATCATCATCATCATCTTCACCTGAGAGTGGTTGTAAGGTTGTCTGAGTATATCTCTTCATTTGATTATATCTTCTGGTTGATTAGTCCTGAGACTGGTTGTAAGGTTGTCTGTGTCTCTCCATTTGACTCTACCCTCTGCAGTTCCATTTCATTGCAGCATAAGTTTGTACTTTAATGTCCCTACATGCCTGAGATGTAAAGGTAACTCTTGGTCACCTCCTTACTCTCTTCCCTTGAATCTTGCCCTCTAGTATCTTTCATAGAAGACTTTCTTGTCTCATATTGTGACCCAGCCAACTCAACCAACGTTTTTGAATCATATGCAATATTTGTCTTTGTACGCCCACATCAATGAGTACATTGTCATTGGATCTTCTTTCTGTCCAACTCACCCCTCTTTCCATTTTACGGTAGCACCACATTTCAAACGCATCCAAGCTTTTTTTATCCTTCTTTGCCAAAGTCCATGTTTCAGCCCCATACAGTGCAATTGGCCATATATGAGTGGCGATTATTCTTTTCCTCAGTTATATTTTGATATTCTTTGAGGTTAACAATTTGTTTTTCTCAGAAGCCCTTTTTTGCCATTGCAATCCTAATCTTAATTTCTGTCTCATTGATGGCATCTTCTGTAATGGTTTGCCCAAAATATGTAAACTTCTGTACTTTTTCAATTATTTCTCAATTGATGATCATATTTATTTGCCTATGTTGCTTTGAAATTACCAAAGTCTTTGTATTTGATGTGTTTATTTTTATGCCTAACTCTTTGGCTGTGCTATTAATTTTTTCAAGCAGCATTTGCAACGTTGCTACTGATCCCTTCACTATCTCTTGGTCATCGGAAAATTTGATGGCATTAACTGAAAGTTAATACCATTAACTTTGACACCACTATTACAACTCTGCATAGCCTTGGTCATCATCAGGTGAGAATATGTTTTACAGAGACTCTGTGAATGCAAACAGCCCTGTCATACCCCCTGTCCTATGGAAACTGGATCCGTGATACCTTCTGTGATTAAAACAATCTTCTCTTAATTTTCATACAGGTTCTGGATTAACTTAATAAGTGTTCTTTCTATACCTATTTGTTGCAGAATCTCAAAAAGTTTGCTCCAGAGGGACTCGATCAATTTACTTGTAGTAAATAAAGCAGATAAATTCTTACTACTCTAAGCAAAGAGTATTATGACTGCTCTAAACAATGCAGAGGATGTCAGCGTGAGCAGATATAGAAGCAGAATGCCAGAGGTACTACAGCGACCTCTTTGCATCAAAGGCGATATTCACCAAATTGCCACTAAACATCAAATCTGTGCATGAACCAAATAATTGTATCAGATGATGTGGTACATGAAATCAAAAATCTAAAACCAAGTAAAGTCCAGGGACAAGACGAAATCACAAATGCAGCAATTCATTCTGGCGGGCATACACTAGAATGACATTTATCTACTTTGTTCAACATCTGTCTAAATGAATATCAAATCCTGGACCAACGGTAAACGTAAAAAATAATTCTAATCCATGAGAAGGAGGACAAGGAAATCCTAGCAAATTGCTGTCCAATCTGTCTGCTCTCATCTATTTATAAACTCTTCACCAGAGTGATCACCAGCAGACTAAAGTGGCTATTGGATGTGAATCAATTATGAGAGCATGCAGGTTTTAGATAAGGCTTCAACCACTGATCACCTCCACACAATCAACCAATTAATAGAGAGGACGCATGGAGTACATATGCCTTTAAGTCTTGTGTTCATGGATTATAAGAAGGCTTTTGATAGCATTTAAATAATTGTTGTACTGAATGCCCTTAAAAATCAGGAAATTGCAGCAAAACATGCCCAACTGATAGAGAAGATAAACAGTGGATGCACAACAGACATAGACCGATTATCATATTGATACAACGTGACGTCCGACAGGGTGATACAATCTTTCCAAATCTTTTCACAGCGGCTCTTGAGGAGGTCTTTAAAAACCTGGACTGGGGAGATAGAGGCATATATCACTGTACTCCAGGCAAACCAATATGTGCTTAATCTCTCGCATCAGTTGATGAAGACTGTGGATACTGATGGTTCTCTGTATCTACATTTCTTACTGTTCTTCACTGAAGGTATCCACAGTGTAGCATGATCTCTATAGCTAATGATTCCAATTTATTAAGTTTTTAAATGCTTATCCATGTATGTTGAAAGAGGCAACTATGGAGAGTTGGACATGGACTGACTGTTCCATGCTGTAGTAACTTTAAGCCACAAAATATTAACAGGTATGGGAAAGTTAAATAAAATACCAAATATAATTCTTCTTCTTCTACATTTGTTCTGAAAATGACGTGTCGAAGTTTACAGCGAGACTACGTATCTGCTCCTTTCAGCCCAACACATCTGATTCCGGTTGGGTTTTTTTTGGGTACTGGGTTTGCCTTCCCACTGTGATCCCTATTCTCTTAGTCAAACTTCACTAGTGTAATCTGTTTTGTGAGTTGCTGCTTGAAGGTCTTGCCAGCTGTGGTTCACTGGCCCTGATGCAAGCAGCCAGCTATGAGTCGATGGCTGCTATCAGTTCATTCACTTCTGCATCTTCAGCTCCCAAATATAATTAAATTATTAAAAACAGAAGATGGTTCTACATCAAATGAGCAATTTTGTTTTATTTGCGTTCACCTTATTTCTCTATTCCTCAAGGCGGTGAGCGTTGCACTATGTTTTTATTTTGCTCCTGTCGGCCTAGTGCATCTGACTTCCACATGCATTTTATGTAAGCGTCTGCTTCCTCCTGCATTTTCTAAGGGTTTGCTTCCTCGGAACAACAGTCGGTGCTGTGATTAGGGAGTGAACCCAGTAACTTCAGGTTGTAAGCTGTATCACTTAACCATTAGCCCATGCCATCCTCAAACAAGCTGATATGGAGCAGAAAGGCTGGATAGGATGCACACATCAAGACAGCTTAGTTTGTACTTATTGAAGATGTGAACTCCATAGGTTTTTGATTGAAAGTATTTTCAAAGTTATGAAGTATTCTTGTTGTAACCATGCAGGAATATTTCCTTGTTGTAGGTGTGTTTTAAAGGTGCTAATGTCTTTGTGGGATATCTGAAAAATGAAGAACTGACTAAGGAAGCCATAGATGATAATGGATGGCTTCACAGTGGTGATATTGGCGAGTGGCTACCTGTAAGTTAATCTACCACATTTAGCATGTGTTTCTGTGTCTTCGCCTTCTGAATTTTCCTTCTACTTTACCTTTTTATTCATTCCTTCCTCCACCATGGGAGGAAAACCATTTCACAACTTGGCTTCGCTCGTTCTCAATCTCCCGCTACCAAACCCTGAAACAGCTTAAGTCCAGAGAACGGATTGCGTTGTGTCGTAGTTTACAGTATGACTGCGATATTTGCACCTTTTCAGTCCAACACATCCGACTTCAGCAAGAATTATTTGAGTACCAGGTTAGCATTCCCTCTTCGATCTCTTCTCCTTAGCCAGTCTGCTCTGTTGCAGCCTGTTATCCAGGATCACCGCGTGGAGGTGTAGAAGGGTCTTGGCAGCTATGATTCGCTGGCCCTGACGCTAGCAGTCAGCTATGGGTCGCTGACCACTGCAGCTCATGTGCTGCTCAGCATCTTGGTCCCCATTTCACAACTTGTTTTAATTGACGCTTATAAGATTGTATCAACTTCTGCACTAGACAGAAGACAACTTTCTAATTCTTGCCAAGCTAGGTAACATTCTCTGTGACTTTATAATCTTTATTCACGTTTTGAGATCAAGTAGTAAAATGTCCACAATTTCTATTTAGAATCCAATCCTTCATCAACCAGTGCAGATTTAGGATCAGACCTGCTAGTCTTGAGACTATTGATTGTCTTGTGCCAAAATAATCTACATGGAAAGCAATACAGTGTTGTTTCTGTTCTCCAGACAGGTCAATCTCTTTTCTGTAGTTAGTTCTCCGTTGGTGCTTTGAAATTGCAATATGTTTTCTGTGAAAACTTGATAAGCAGGTATTTTTGGAGAATGCTTTAGGCAGAGGAATGTGACCATTCATAATTTTCTATTTCCCTTTGAGATGAAAACTCGACTGTGATTCACCCATAGTCAAGGACTACATTATGATTACTCCTTTTGTTTTAAAAATTCATTTTCATGTGTGTATGTATGTCTGTTTCTTTCGTTGTTTCCATTTACATTTTCTGCATCTGCCATTTTATAAAAATCCTGTGCATGATAACCCAAATCAACTGCTCCTTGCTTGGAAATGAGGTTTCTAACAGTTTCCTAGAAACATTCCCAAACAAAGAGCAGTTGATTTGGTTAATCATGCACATCATTTTTCTGAAATGGCAGATGCTTCATTCTGTTGGTGAGTCCAATGATACATTTTTTAAAGCCGCACATAATACAAATGGAAAAAAAGTGTTCAGGGCTGAAGAGACAGTAGTGAATCAGCTAACAACAACTAGCAGCTAATAGCTGGCTGCTTGCATCAGTATCAAAGACCAAAGTTGACCAAGACCTCATCTGTCTTCAAGTGACAGCCCTGATAATAAGTTGCATTTGTGTAGTCTGACGTAAGAGAATAAGAATCACAGAGGGTGGGAAAGCAAAACCATCCCAAAAATGGTATGCTGAAACTGAATATATTGAACCAAAAGGTGCAGATATCATGACCTCACTGTAAACAACAACAACACTTTGTTTTTTCAGGAACCAATTCCGACAATGAAGTAGAGAGAAAAGAAAGAGTCTTTGTCATCCCCTTATTTCAGTGTCCTTTTGTTTGTTCTTGTCTTTTCTATTCTGAGCTTTTTGATTTATGAAAATATCTTTATTTTATTTTGTGCAGAATGGCACACTGAAAATCATTGACAGAAAGAAAAATATATTCAAACTTGCTCAGGTGAGTCAATCATACTTCAGTGTTTATTTTGATATTATTTATGAGTATTTCTATATTTAAATCTTTTATTATTATCCATCTCATTGACACATTATATTAGGATCAACAAGCCGCTGTCCGAGTATCTGGGCAAACATCATGTTGGTTCGTATTACAAAAGAGAGTAAGACAGGGATGTATTCTCTCACTATATCTATATAACATCTATGCTAAATGTATAATGACAAACGTTAGAGAAGACGAGAACATTGAAAGTTTCTATACATTTACGATTGGCGGTTACGGGATTCCAGAGTTGCGATACGCAGACTACACAGTGATACCATCAAGAAGTGCAGAAGGGCTAGAGCAGCTACTTTCAGCCGTAAACAAATACAGTAAAGATCAAAACCTGTTATAAACAAAATAAAGATAATGACCACCGACAAAACATGATGTCAACATAAATTTACAGTAGGGTGTGAGGAAATAGATCAGGTCACACCTTTTTAATCTTGGCACCAGAATTGACAAAAATGGCAACTGCTCTAAAGAAATCAGAAGACTAGCCATGGCAAAGCAGAGGCTAAGCAGCCTGAAGAAAATGATGGCTATTAAAAAGTCTTAGTCCTAAGATTGTTGTAATGCTGTCTATCTCATGCAGCATGGAGATTAAGTAATCTTAGTCCTAAGATTATTGTAATGCTGTATATCTCATGGAGATTAAGTAATCTTAGTCCTAAGATTGTTGTAATGCTGTCTATCTCATGCAGCATGGAGATTAAGTAATCTTAGTCCTAAGATTATTGTAATGCTGTATATCTCATGGAGATTAAGTAATCTTAGTCCTAAGATTGTTGTAATGCTGTCTATCTCATGCAGCATGGAGATTAAGTAATCTTAGTCCTAAGATTATTGTAATGCTGTATATCTCATGGAGATTAAGTAATCTTAGTCCTAAGATTGTTGTAATGCTGTATATCTCATGGAGATTAAGTAATCTTAGTCCTAAGATTATTGTAATGCTGTCTATCCCATGCAGCATGGAGATTAAGTAGTCTTAGTCCTAAGATTATTGTAATGCTGTCTATCTCATGCAGCATGCAGATTAAGTAGTCTTAGTCCTAAGATTATTGTATGTTTGTGTATATGTTACAACAGGGAGATTAAGTAGTTTTAGTCTAAGATCGTTGTTTGTTTGTGTACGTGTTACAGCAGGGAGATTAAGTAGTCTGAGTACTAAGATCGTTGTTTGTTTGTCTATCTGTTACTACAGGGAGAATACATTGCCCCGGAGAAGATAGAAAATATCCTAATCACTTCACAATGGTGTGCTCAAGTCTATGTTCATGGCAACAGTTTGAAGGTGAATAGATGTCTATTAGAATAGCTATGGAGGCTAGAGCATAGGAGCAGTGTCTCATGATGTTTATCAAATGGCTACATGCCTTATTTACTTGTTATATTGACTAGATAATCTTGTTAAATAGATTGTCCAAGATGAAGTGTTATACTTTATTGTAAGAGGTTTTTACTTTACTTTAATGGCATGTGGCATTGTCTCTAAGACCAATTTTGTGGAGTCGGGCCTTGAGTCTGCAATTTACACGTTCTGAGTTAGAACATCTTTGTCTACCCATCTCTGCCAAGCTTGTCTATGCTGTCATTTTCTGGCTTGTATTATTTGTACTGGTATCTTCATTCCTTCCTCATGGATCGTTTTATGAGTGTCTTGTGTTCTTTATAGCTCTGACGATGGTGAATCTGTATACCGCTGCTTCCAGCTTTTGCGAGATCATTTGCTTTTTCGTTTCCAAGGATCCCACAGTGGTCTTGAATCTACTGTAAGGGATCAAGATGCTGAGCAGCACATGAGCTGCAGTGGTTAGCGACCCATAGCTGACTGCTAGCGTCAGGGCCAGCGAACCATAGCTGCCAAGACCCTTCTACACCTCCACACGGTGATCCTGGATAACAGGCTGCAGCAGGGCAGACTGGCTAAGGAGAAGGGATCGAAGAGGGAATGCTAACCTGGTACTCAAAAAATGCTTGCTGAAGTCGGATGTGTTGGACCAAAAGGTGCAAATATCGCAGCCAAGCTGTAAACTACGACACAACGCATTCTGTTCTCTGGACTACATTCTGCTACTTAAGCCCTTTCAGGGTTTGGTAGTGGGAGATTGAGAATGAACGAAGAAGAAGAAGAAGAAGAATCTACTGTAAGACTAAATCTGTTTTTTTAGACAGCAACTCAATGTTATATTTTATTTAATGAAAGAGTATCTTGTTTGAGAAATAAGGACAACAATTTATGGAACATGGAATGTAAGAAGTTTAAACGGGAATAAAAATGAACTAATAAAGGAGATAAAGAAAGCAAAATTGACAGTTCAGGCACTTACAAAAACAAAGAAAAAGGGACAGGGCATTCTGGATCATGATGGCAACATGTTACTCGACAGCGGAGTTCCCATGACTTAAAGAGTCAGGGCAGGGGTGAGTTATATCAGTATTAGTTATATAACAGTAGTAAAATAAACAAACATTAAAGGATGGAAGCTCATTTCAGAATGATTGATGGTGCTACGTCTACAATAGGAGGATATTAAAATGGATATCGTCACTGTGTATGCCTCAAACAAAGATGAGAGCACTGAAATGAAAGATTAATTTTAAGAGCTCCTTCAAAGGATGGTTCACGATTCCCAAAATTAAATACTTTTCCTTGGAGGCTTCAATGCAAGAGTTGGAAACTATTATTTTAGATGGGATGGAGTGATCGCTAGGCATGGAGAGATGTCTTAAATGACAATGTAGAACGACTGCTGAGAACTTCTTTTTCTTCTGCGTTCGTTCTCAATCTCCCACTACCAAACCCTGAGGTGGCTTAAGTAGCAGAATGTAGTCCAGAGAACGGAATGCGTTGTGTCGTAGTTTTACAGCTTGTCTGCGATATTTGCACCTTTCGGTTCAACACATCCGACTTCAGCAAGCATTTTTTGAGTACCAAGTTAGCATTCCCTCTTCGATCCCTTCTCCTTAGCCAGTCTGCCCTGTTGCAGCCTGTTATCCAGGATCACCGCGTGGAGGTGTGGAAGGGTCTTGGCAGCTATAGTTCGCTGGCCCTGATGCTAGCAGTCAGCTATGGGTCACTGACCACTGCAGCTTATGCGCTGCTCAACATCTTGATCCCCTGCTGAGAACAAAACCTTGTTACTACAAATACAAAGTTCCCACACAAGCGTATCCATACCTACACAAGATGCGAGCCGGCAAGAAATGAAAAATCCATAATTGACTATGCAATAGTGAGGAAAAGCAATTTCAAGCATGTGAAGGATGCTAGACAACACCCATCAACAAGCACGGAACATAATAATACACAAGGAGAAAATATAATTAGGGCATATAAACTAAGAGAAGCAGATGTTAAGATGAGATAAAGGGCTCATAACACCAACAATAGGAAAGATAGAGGAATCTGAAGAAGATATGGAAATGCTCTGGGTAAAATTCAAAGACATCCTCAAAGAGGCTGCAGTAGAGGCATGCGATTAAACCAGAGAAGGGTGGAAGAAAAAGTGTACACCATGGTGAACAGAAGAAGTGAAAAGAATAATACAAGAAAGGAAAAAGGCATGGAAGCAATACCTAGAGGCTAGGAATACAGGAGGAACAAACAAAGAAATATAAAGAATATGTAAATTTAAGAACAGAAGTAAAGAAGACTGTGCTCAAGGCCAAACAGAAATTCTGGGAGGGATTTGGAGAGAAACTGGAAAATAATGCCGGAGAAAACCAGAAGCTATTCTACAGGACCCTATAGAATATGAGGAAGGAAAAGGAATGCCCCCTGAAATTTGTTAAAGATAACAAGGTACATTGCTGACCAGCCCAGAAGACGTAATGAACAAATGGAAAGAATATTTCTCAGAACTCCTTGGAGTGGAGGAAAATCAAGCTCTGGAAGTAACAGTCCCAATTCAAGCAGAGGGGGTCATGGAGGGGTACGATAATATCACAATGGAAGAACTAAAGGCAGCATTGGAGAAAATTAAGATTGGTAAAGCAGGAGGACATGATGGTATAACACCAGAAATGGTTAGATACGTGGGTACGGCAGGAGAGATACTATTTGTGAAGATTCTTAAGGCAGCTTGACGACCACAAGAAGATACCAAGAGATTGGAAGGTTGCCATAATAATACCAATATTTAAAAAGGGGGACAATCAACAATGTGAAAATCAGAGGTATTTCCCTTCTCAGTGTCCCCGGCAAAGTCTACTCTAAGATTCTAGAACGTTATATAAGAGGTCTAGCACAGCCAAATATGAATGAGACTCAATGTGGGTTTCGGGCAAACATAAGTACTCAAGACCGTATTTTTACACTCAGACAGCTGAGGAAAAAGGTTTTTGAGTATGATAAGGAGATGCATCTCTGCTTTTTGGATTTGGAGAAAGCATTTGATAAAGTTCCTTGGGACAAACTCTGAGAGTGCCTGACAAGGAAGAATATTCCCAATACCCCTGATCTGTGCCATACAGTGTTTCTATAAGACATGCAGAAATTATGTGCAGACATCAAATCAAAAGTCAGGAGAGTTCAGGACCACTAGCAGAGTAAGACAAGGTGATATTCTATCCATGTACCTTTTCATACTCCTCATGAGGGGACGGCGTGGCCTAGTGGTTAAGTGGCACGGCTCACAACCAGAAGGTGCTGGGTTCGATCCCCATCGCAGCACCGGCCGTTACCCCGGGGAAGCAAACTCTTAGAAAATGCAGGAGGAAGCAGACCCTTACATAAAATGCATGCTGAAGTCGGATGCACTGGGCCGACAGGCGCAAAATAAAAACCACAGTGCAACGCACTCCGCCTTGGGAATTAGAGAAATAAGGCGAACGCAAAAAAAAAAAAAAAAAAAAAAATACTCCTTATGGATGAAGTCATCAAAGCCTGCAAGGAACGGACAAAAAAGTATAAAGTAGGGTTCTAGAAGATAAGACCAAGTTGCATTTCAGAGCTAGCATTTGCAGATGACGTGGCCCTGATCACGAAATCCGAGACACATCTCCAGATCAACTTGCAGGTCTGAGAAGAAGAGTTGAAGAATAGAGGAATTCACATTAGAAGCTTCGAAACAAAAACCATGGTGATCGTCAGAGATGAGAAGAGACATCAGATAACACTGGGAACATGACCACAGGAGCAGGTCAGCCACTTTACATATCTAGGAGTGGTTCTAGACAGCAGGGGAGGAACCAAAGAAGAGTTGATTGCATGGAGGACAGCAGCTTGTAGACTTTTCCATTCAATAAACAGAGGATTCTTCAGCAAAAGAGAAATTAGCAGGAAAACAAAGATGGATGTATACCGCTGGACCTATATCCCTGTCCTGACATATGGATGGGAGTCATGGGCAATGACCACAGCCCAAGAAAGGCAACTACAAACTTCAGAAATGAGGTACCTAAGAAAGCTGGTTCAGGTGACGAAAAGGGACAAGATCCATAACCAGACAATACGTAGCAATCTCGAAGCCCAATCCCTGCAGACACAAGTGAAACAGTCTTAACAACAGTGGTTTGGCCATCTCTGTAGAATGGAAGAAGATTGGATACCAAAGCGATCATGGAAGACAAAAAGCCAAGGACACAGACCCCCCAGGATGTCCCAAAGTATGTTGGGAAGACAATAAACGACAGTTCCTAAGTGACCGAGGGCTGGATTGGAAAGAGGCCAAGAGAAAGACGGCGGATAGACCAATATGGCGTTCTCTCTGGCAAACCTCTACACCTCACAGTAGAAGAGGAGCGACTAAGTAAGTAAGTCTATCTTGTATGGAGGTTGAGTTTGCTTGGAGTAATCTCTGAAGCCTGATAGAATTACCATTTTTCTTGTAGTTCTTTTGAGTTACTATTACTACAATAATATTATTTCATGACTAGACCTTTACTGTTGCTATGACGATGTCATCCAACGTTCACCTTCTTTGCTGCCCATAACATTTGCAGTCATTGTGTGTCTCAGCTAGGCTGTTTTATTGGTTTCTAGAAAGGCTGTGTTTAAGACAGAGACGACAATACTTGTATGTGACTGATGTCCCACTTTGAAAATCTCATCCGAGCGGACTAGCAATGCGATCTAGCCTCACATTGAATGCATTCAACGTCGAATCCTAGCATTTTTCCATTCCTTGTATCTATCAGTGACAATTTCCTTGCATTTACCATTTCTTGTCACTATCAAAAGGATCATTTTCTAGCATCTTTCCATTTCTTGTCACTATCAAATGGATCATTTTCTAGCATCTTTCCATTTCTTGTCACTATCAAATGGATCATTTCCTAGCATCTTTCCTATCCTTGTCATTATCAAACTGATAATTTCCTTGCATTTTCCATTCCTTGTCACAATCATAAGGATTATTGTCTAGCACCTTTCCATTCCTTGTCATTATCAAAGTGATCATTTTCTTGCATTTTCCATTCCTTATCAGACAATTTTACAACTCTTTTTTCGTTCCTTGTCACTAACAGAGATATCATTTGTATGCTTTCTTTTTCTCCATAATTAACTTTAAGTGTAGAAATTTTAACGAACTGATTTTTGTGTGTAAAAAAAAGACTCTCTTAAATTGCAAAAATCCCCAGAGAAGTTGTTGTTGTTTGCGAATGCTGACAATGAGTTGACTCTTTTGTGTGCCTTGAAAAGGACATTAAGTGGCAGGTTGCAGTGGCTTTCCTCACATCCTAAGCATAGTGGATGATGAAGGTGAACCGGGATCCTCCAGGCGGTTGTGCTATGTTTTGCTTCATCTGCATGTCACTCACTACTACGGGAATTAAGTGGATCCCTCACCTCGTTAGCCAGGCTTCCATGAAAATAGCCCGTTTCCAGGGAGGACTACGAGAAAGCCGAGGTGAGGGTCTTGGCCAGTATATTTTACCTGACCCTGACTAACATGTCTGATCAGTATATTTTGCCTGACCCTGGCTAACATGTCTGATCAGTATATTTTGCCTGACCCTGACTAACATGTCTGATCAGTATATTTTGCCTGACCCTGACTAATATGTCTGACCAGTATATTTTGCCTGACCGAACGTTGGTCTTCCTCCCCATCCTCAGAGATAGAATAGATACTCTTTTATACAACTGCCTTATTGCATTGAGAGATGGAATTTGTTTGATTGTTGGATAGGGTTTTTTATTTTTAAATTGCGTTTAGGCTTGGAGATGTCTATAGGATGATTGTATGTGTGGGAGAGTGATAGAGACGGGAGAGCAAGAGAGAGAGAGAGAGAGAGAGAGAGAGACATAGAGACACTACTTAGAGTTTGTAAATATGGAAAAATAAAAGTAACAGTAATCTCATAGCAGACACTGCCATCAGAGGTGAAGTGTTAGAGACTTTGTCGTGCTCTTCCTCAGCTTTTTATAAGGTGATGTGACTCAGTTTCCTTATACTCTGCCTTGCTTTTCCTAGTTGTGTCAGGTATCCATTTACATTTTGGTAGACTAAAGAGTCTTACAACAGGGATGGTGAACATGTTGCTCTTGCTGTAAGTGCCTTGACCACTCCAATTCTCAGATGCCCTGAATATCCGTAGAGCAAATAAATATTATTTTATAAAACTACACTGTGTCGTGAAGTCTTTCTAGGTATTTTTTTCCCTGTATACCTTACAGTGGAGTGTGTAGTTCTGTGTTTTGCTCCTTCTACTCATTGTATCCAACTTCAGCACACATTTTTTAATGGGTTTACTTCTCAATGGAATACTACCTTGCTGAATCCAAACATATGCATGTTTTAGTTGTGTGCATTGTCACTAACCCCTTTGATACACAGCCAAGGACCACCACCACCATTCCTACCCCACACCATTCTCTGGGTATGAATTTTCTTCTGTAATCAAGAAATATCTGCATTTTTAAAGTTTCATGTTTAAAACTGTTGATTGATAACATCCGTAATCAGACAACACATCAAAATGATGAAATCCTGCCCCTTCACACTTGAGTCTCATCTGCGGTTGTTTGGTCATGTCTGAAGAACGACAGTAATCCAGCTATCTTGACAATCATGGGAAAACAAGAGCCAGGAATCAAGAACCTCAGGACAACCCTGTCCACTGGGATGACAGCATAGGACAGTGTCTTCTGCTTCTTCTTCTTTGTTTTTTCTCAATCTCCCGCTTCCAAGCCCTGAAAAGTAGCAGGATGTAGTCCACAGAACGGAATGCGTTAAGTCGTAGTTTACAGCTTGACTGCAATATTTGCAACTTTCAGTCTGACACATCCGACTTCAGCAAGCATTTTTGAATACTGGTTTAGCCTTCTTTTTTTGATCACTTCTCCTCAGTCAGTTTGTCCTGTTGTAGCCTGTTATCCAGGATCACCGGATGGAGGTGTAGAACTATCTTGGCAGCTCTGGTCCGCTGGTCCTGATGCTATCAGTCAGCTATGAGTCACTAACTGCTGCAGCTCATACACTGCTCAGCATCTTGATCCCGGACAGTGTCTGAAGGGCCGAGAACTAGATTGGAACCAGACCAGGAGGAAGAGTGGAAAGATCAGACTTTGTTTTTGTTTGGTAAATCTCTACACCACATGGTAGAAGATAAGGGAAAAAATGAGTAAATAATTCATAACATATTTTATGGTTGCTTATTTTATGTTTCCCAGGCATTTCTGGTGGCACTAGTGGTGCCTGACCCAGACAACCTTCCTATTCTTGCAGGCAATCTAGGCATCCAGGGAACATACGAACAGCTTATTGATAATCCGGTAAATGTTTTATTTTATATTCTACAGTCTACAGTCCATGTTAGAAGACCTCTACATACAGTGGTAAAATACCTCTACAGCCCATGGTAGAAAACCTCTACAACTCATGGTAGAAGACCACTACACATCATGGTAGAAGACCTCTTTACCCCAAGGCCTCTGCGGGCCATGATAGAAAACGTCTGCAGGCCATAATAGAAAACCTCTGCATCCCATGATAGAAAACCCCTGAGGGCTATGATGGAAAACCTCTGCAAGGCATGATAGAAAACCTCTGTGGGCCATGATATAAAACCTCTGCGAGGCCATGATAGAAAACCTCTGCAGCCCATGATAGAAAACCTTTGCAGGTAATGGTAGAAGACCTCTACAGTCCATGGTAGAAGACCTCTACAGCCCATGGTAGAAGACCTCTACAGCCCATGGTAGAAGACCTCTTTATCCCATGGTCTCTGTGGGCCATGATAGAAAACCTCTGTGGGCCATGATAGAAAACCTCTGCAGGCCATGATAGAAAACCTCTGCAGGCCATGATATAAAAATTATGCAGCCCATGATAAAAAAACCTCTGTGGGCCATGGTAGAGAACCTCTGTAGGCAATGGTACAATGGGAATGAGTTATTCAGTCTTTTTTTGTCTTTATTAGCATCACCTATACAGTGGCTTCTATCATCACATGTACAGTGGCTTCTGTTATCCCCTATGCTGTGGTTTCTATCATGCCCTATACTGTGGCTTCTTTCATCTCTTATACTGTGGCATCTATCCCCTATACTGTGACTTCTATCGTCATCTATACTGTAACTTGACCTATCATTATCTATTCAGGGGCTTATATCATCCTCTATACAGGGACGTCTATCATCTTCTATACAGTGGCTTCTGTTACACCGTATAGTGTGGCTTCTTTCATTATCTTTACAGTGGCTTCTATCATCACCTATACAGTGACTTCTATCATTATATACAGTGGCTTCTATCATCACATATATAGTGACTTCTATCATTTTATATACAGTGGCTTATATCATTACCTATACAGCGGCTTTTATCATCATCTATACTGTTACTTCTATCATCTATACATGAGCTTCTATCATCATCTATACAGGGGCTTCTATTATTATCATTATAGGGGCTTCTATCATTATCTATACAGGGACTTCTATCATTATATATACAGGGACTTCTATCATCAGCTATACAGGGGCTTCTGTCATCATCTATACAGGGGCTTCTGTCATCATCTATACAGGGGCTTCTGTCATCATCTATACAGGGGCTTCTATCATTATCTATACAGGGTCTTATGTCATTATTGATACAGTGGCTTCTGTCATTATATGTACAATGGCTTCTCTAAACCTTTTTACAGTGGCTTTTATCATACGCTATACAGTGACTTCTATCATCACTTATACAGTGACTTCTATTGCCACCTATATAGTGGCTTCTGTCACGTTAGAAGCCATGACAAGATATGTAACTTAATAGCTTTTAGCTGATATCCCAAACCCATTACTAGAAACCATTGATATCAACACAGATTCAAGCAAACTTTATCTGGCTGGCAAACATTTCTTTCAGGAGATGAAAAATGCCATCTTGGATGACCTGACATGTATTGGAAAGCGTAGCAATTTGTCTTCTCTTGAGATGGTAGGATTATTTGTTTAAATTGTTTGAATTTGTTGTTGTAGTAAGATCTCTTCTGTACTGTCAAGAATCAGCATCCCTGCACTTCTGGTAAATCCATAGGTGCGTCTCTTCTTCCATAAACAAATGAAGAAGAGTAGGGGATACTGATGGTTGTACATAAGAGGTGTGATCAGAAAGTAGCTGGATTGACGTCATAATTCTGGAACTGTGGGATACAGACAGAAATTGCTAGGCACAGGCAGGTTGACCTCTGAACTAAACATGCACATAGTCTGTATCATGCCTGTCCTGCTCATCTGGTTGGTTTGCAGTATTGCTTTGTTCTTATATGTGTTAATCGAATTCATCACATTGCAATGCCAAATTCATCAACGAATTTGCCCAAGATTTTGTTTAAAAACTTGATGAAACATACAAACATGCCTATAGAATGTGGTACTCAGCAAGAAGCTGCTGCACAAGTTGCCATGCATAGGCAGGTGGGTTGTCAAAATAAATGTGTGCATGACTCATACAATCCTCCCTTATAGACTATATGTAACTTTACATGTTTCACCAGGTTTTTGACAAAATGTGATGCAAATCTGTTGATCTAATTTTTGGCCATAACAATGAGACAAATTTCGTTCACATACATAGTGACAAAGCACTACTGAAGACAAACCAGACAAGCAGGGAAGACATGACTCAGGTTAGATGCATATTGGGCTTAGAGGTCAACCAACGCCTAGTAACTTCCGGATGTATCCCACAATTCATGAATTACTGTATGATACCAATCCGGATAAATTTTAATTATGGCTCATACTCTTGCTCTGTCCTCTAAGGTGTCCCTTCCCTGCTCGACCCATGATTGATTACAAAATTCTGCAACCTGGATTACCAGTACATTGATTGCTGTGTCAACATTAAAGATTCAGTCATTGATTGATCTCAGAATGTCACCTATATCTATATTCAAAGTCTCCATTATGCTCGTTCCTTGCCATAAACATCAACATGTCCAAGTCAGTAAATCCACATAAGTTTCCATAGGCTTGAGACCTCTATATCTGCTATCCATTATTGGCCTAGTCAGTTATTCTGTGCCTTTCAAAGCAGGGATTGATAACCTGATGATTGCTCTTGTTGAAGAGACCTCAGGTAGCACCTCAGAGCTGAAAACCCCCACCTCAATCTCCATTCTCATACTTATTGTTATGAATGCACCAGTCTGCTCTGCTAGACTGGGATCTAACATCTCATTGTAGAAAAGAAACTCCCTTCTGATTTTTCAATGCGCAGAACTGACCCATCATGAAATAGGACTTGAATAATGGTTATTTTGTAACCATATTTGTTATATTATATATCAGCATTGATTATTTTGTTCAACAGATTTCACAAATATGTTATTTTACAATTGAGTCATTTTTATCCCTCATATATTTATAGAATTATTATAACATCTCTGAAGTTTATATTAATTTTCTCACAGGTTTATGAAATTCTTCTGTTATCTGCAAATCCTCATAATCAGATATGGGTTGTTTTTTTTAAATGACAGTTTTTCCAGAACAGAGTTTGTGGATTTATTGCTGTGAGCGGAAAACAAATACTGAAAGGGTGTGCCTCAGACCACTATATTGTTAAATCTGCTTGTTAATGACACTTCTTGTTTTTATGTGTTTCAACTTAAACTTAACTTAACGTCTTTATACTGGTTTAGAAGACTCTACAGAGTCTGTATACAACCAGTTTCTTGGAGGGTGGTTTTTAACCGATGTGCGAGTCCATCTTAATAGACTCAAACACTAGAGCTAAGTAGACCCACAGCAAGTTAGGCACCATCTATAGCTGCTCTTAACAAACCACCTGGGGAAAGGTACAAATAAGTTGGGTAGATTTTTAATTTGAATTTTGTCCAGGCAGCAGCCATTAAGTCTACTGTTTTCAATTTCTAACTGTCAAGAAATTTTTAATGTGTTCGACTTCACTCCTGGAAATTTATTATTTGCAGGTGAAGGACATCAAACTACATCCAAAAATGTTTTCTGTGGAAAATGGATTTCTGACTCCAACATTTAAGATGAAAAGACACAAGTTTGAGACACATTTTGCCCTGGATTTTGAAAATATGTATAAGAGATTAGAAGTTTCCTAGAACAGTGCTTCTCATCCAACTGTTTCATTTTGCAGGCAGTATGCAGATAGTTTTGTGGTGGATATATTTGGAAATGGTTTAGCTCAGTTTCCATTAAGTTTGAACACATTTAGTTAACTACACAGTAAACTGACCATTACCTGTACCTTGATTATTGGTTTTGTGGTTTATACATGCTTCGTGTCATTGTTTCTGTGGCTAAATGTGACATTTATTTTCTCATGTTTTTCTTTGTCTCATAATCAAATCATTTTTTGAATTGTTCACCTGTCCTGTTTTATTTGTTGCAAGACATTCTTTGCTACTGTGCTACTGCTGCCACCCACCTGTACATGTATCTTCCTTTGAGCTTTCTTCCTTATAACTTAATATTTTACTTTGTCCAAACACAGCAAGATCTCAGTGCTTTGTGGAACACATGGTCAATTTAATCTTCAAACATTGTATGTTTCTCATCTTGACTCTGCCAGACTATAGGCATACTCCATATTAACACATGGAAAGAGTCCAGAGCGAGCATAAATAGTGAGCATGAAATGTACTGAATCGTCATAAATGGACATATCTCCGCTTGTAAAACACATTCATCCCACAGCTTAAATATTTTTATCTTCGTTTCTAAGATTTATGACTTTTCTTTCCATTTTTCTCTGCTATTACTGTTTTTTAAGCACTACCTTATTTTCCTTACTGATGCATGAACTGCATTGAATTGTCATAAACGGATGTAACTTTGCTTGCAAGACACATTCATCCCACTGCCTAATCATTTTCTTCCAATCTAAGATTTACGACTTTTCTTTCCACTTGTATCTGCCATTACTGTTTTGTAAGCACTACCTTATTTTCCTTACTGATGCATGAACTGCATTGAATTGTCATAAACGGATGTAACTTTGCTTGCAAGACACATTCATCCCACTGCCTAATCATTTTCTTCCAATCTAAGATTTACGACTTTTCTTTCCACTTGTATCTGCCATTACTGTTTTGTAAGCACTACCTTATTTTCCTTACTGATGCATGAACTGCATTGAATTGTCATAAACGGATGTAACTTTGCTTGCAAGACACATTCATCCCACTGCCTAATCATTTTCTTCCAATCTAAGATTTACGACTTTTCTTTCCACTTGTATCTGCTATTACTGTTTTGTAAGCACTACCTTATTTTCCTTACTGATGCATGAACTGCATTGAATTGTCATAAACGGATGTAACTTTGCTTGCAAGACACATTCATCCCACTGCCTAATCATTTTCTTCCAATCTAAGATTTACGACTTTTCTTTCCACTTGTATCTGCCATTACTGTTTTGTAAGCACTACCTTATTTTCCTTACTGATGCATGAACTGCATTGAATTGTCATAAACGGATGTAACTTTGCTTGCAAGACACATTCATCCCACTGCCTAATCATTTTCTTCCAATCTAAGATTTACGACTTTTCTTTCCACTTGTATCTGCCATTACTGTTTTGTAAGCACTACCTTATTTTCCTTACTGATGCATGAACTGCATTGAATTGTCATAAACGGATGTAACTTTGCTTGCAAGACACATTCATCCCACTGCCTAATCATTTTCTTCCAATCTAAGATTTACGACTTTTCTTTCCACTTGTATCTGCCATTACTGTTTTGTAAGCACTACCTTATTTTCCTTACTGATGCATGAACTGCATTGAATTGTCATAAACGGATGTAACTTTGCTTGCAAGACACATTCATCCCACTGCCTAATCATTTTCTTCCAATCTAAGATTTACGACTTTTCTTTCCACTTGTATCTGCCATTACTGTTTTGTAAGCACTACCTTATTTTCCTTACTGATGCATGAACTGCATTGAATTGTCATAAACGGATGTAACTTTGCTTGCAAGACACATTCATCCCACTGCCTAATCATTTTCTTCCAATCTAAGATTTACGACTTTTCTTTCCACTTGTATCTGCCATTACTGTTTTGTAAGCACTACCTTATTTTCCTTACTGATGCATGAACTGCATTGAATTGTCATAAACGGATGTAACTTTGCTTGCAAGACACATTCATCCCACTGCCTAATCATTTTCTTCCAATCTAAGATTTACGACTTTTCTTTCCACTTGTATCTGCCATTACTGTTTTGTAAGCACTACCTTATTTTCCTTACTGATGCATGAACTGCATTGAATTGTCATAAACGGATGTAACTTTGCTTGCAAGACACATTCATCCCACTGCCTAATCATTTTCTTCCAATCTAAGATTTACGACTTTTCTTTCCACTTGTATCTGCTATTACTGTTTTGTAAGCACTACCTTATTTTCCTTACTGATGCATGAACTGCATTGAATTGTCATAAACGGATGTAACTTTGCTTGCAAGACACATTCATCCTGTAGCAGATCCTCTAATTCTTTGCCCTGGCCGTGATCTAACTTAGAACATTCTCACACTCATCCACATCATCATGACCATACTCAGTAAATGACATATCACACAGCAGGTGGCATATTTATTAAGTCATACTCATATCATACAATGAGTAGAGAAATTACAAACACAATATAATACATATCTTAACTAAACATTCTACTAAAACGGGAATTGTAAGCATTAGCTATTGATGGAATTCCCAACTATCTAAAAACCCAGTTCTATTGCCTTGCAATTACATCACACACACATCGCCTTAACTGCGTCATCAAAACACCTTATCAAATACTCTTCCTCACTGAAATCCCCTCAGGCGGGCGATCTCGACATAACTCGTTCACAATGTGTCCTTGCTTACAAACACACTTTCACATTATCTATTAATGCAAAACTCACACACCTATTTGAGCGATCCTGTTCTATCACTAAACATTCGTCCAACCGTCAATCAATCGCTCCTCTATCTAAGTCGGTGAGTTAAACATACTATCCACATTCAGTCTCTCTCTCTCTCCAGCCTCACTCTCTCTCCCCTCTCTTCCAGCCTCTCGAGCTAAACTTTGTCTCGAGTTATATATCCTCAAGCAAGGCCAGAGCTTGACCAATCGATCTCAGGTATGGTCATCTTCAATTCCAATTGGACCGAAACACTTTGCCCACCTGTCATTCATTCTCTCGCAGCAAGCCCCGCTGCCAATTTCGTCTGTCAATCAATCTCCCCCTACCAAAATCGGAATGCCAGTGGTCAGTTTCTACCTGTCCACATTCCTTAACTCAACTCTGTTCTCCTTTGCTGAGACGGTGAGTGACCTTGACATGCATTCATGTAGCTTTAAGCTTTAACATGTTCAGGCATCCTAAACTCCCCTTGCTCCGGCGAGAACTGTTACAATCCCACTGCCTAATCATTTTCTTCCAATCTAAGATTTACGACTTTTCTTTCCACTTGTATCTGCCATTACTGTTTTGTAAGCACTACCTTATTTTCCTTACTGATGCATGAACTGCATTGAATTGTCATAAACGGATGTAACTTTGCTTGCAAGACACATTCATCCCACTGCCTAATCATTTTCTTCCAATCTAAGATTTACGACTTTTCTTTCCACTTGTATCTGCTATTACTGTTTTGTAAGCACTACCTTATTTTCCTTACTGATGCATGAACTGCATTGAATTGTCATAAACGGATGTAACTTTGCTTGCAAGACACATTCATCCCACTGCCTAATCATTTTCTTCCAATCTAAGATTTACGACTTTTCTTTCCACTTGTATCTGCCATTACTGTTTTGTAAGCACTACCTTATTTTCCTTACTGATGCATGAACTGCATTGAATTGTCATAAACGGATGTAACTTTGCTTGCAAGACACATTCATCCCACTGCCTAATCATTTTCTTCCAATCTAAGATTTACGACTTTTCTTTCCACTTGTATCTGCCATTACTGTTTTGTAAGCACTACCTTATTTTCCTTACTGATGCATGAACTGCATTGAATTGTCATAAACGGATGTAACTTTGCTTGCAAGACACATTCATCCCACTGCCTAATCATTTTCTTCCAATCTAAGATTTACGACTTTTCTTTCCACTTGTATCTGCTATTACTGTTTTGTAAGCACTACCTTATTTTCCTTACTGATGCATGAACTGCATTGAATTGTCATAAACGGATGTAACTTTGCTTGCAAGACACATTCATCCCACTGCCTAATCATTTTCTTCCAATCTAAGATTTACGACTTTTCTTTCCACTTGTATCTGCCATTACTGTTTTGTAAGCACTACCTTATTTTCCTTACTGATGCATGAACTGCATTGAATTGTCATAAACGGATGTAACTTTGCTTGCAAGACACATTCATCCCACTGCCTAATCATTTTCTTCCAATCTAAGATTTACGACTTTTCTTTCCACTTGTATCTGCTATTACTGTTTTGTAAGCACTACCTTATTTTCCTTACTGATGCATGAACTGCATTGAATTGTCATAAACGGATGTAACTTTGCTTGCAAGACACATTCATCCCACTGCCTAATCATTTTCTTCCAATCTAAGATTTACGACTTTTCTTTCCACTTGTATCTGCCATTACTGTTTTGTAAGCACTACCTTATTTTCCTTACTGATGCATGAACTGCATTGAATTGTCATAAACGGATGTAACTTTGCTTGCAAGACACATTCATCCCACTGCCTAATCATTTTCTTCCAATCTAAGATTTACGACTTTTCTTTCCACTTGTATCTGCCATTACTGTTTTGTAAGCACTACCTTATTTTCCTTACTGATGCATGAACTGCATTGAATTGTCATAAACGGATGTAACTTTGCTTGCAAGACACATTCATCCCACTGCCTAATCATTTTCTTCCAATCTAAGATTTACGACTTTTCTTTCCACTTGTATCTGCTATTACTGTTTTGTAAGCACTACCTTATTTTCCTTACTGATGCATGAACTGCATTGAATTGTCATAAACGGATGTAACTTTGCTTGCAAGACACATTCATCCCACTGCCTAATCATTTTCTTCCAATCTAAGATTTACGACTTTTCTTTCCACTTGTATCTGCCATTACTGTTTTGTAAGCACTACCTTATTTTCCTTACTGATGCATGAACTGCATTGAATTGTCATAAACGGATGTAACTTTGCTTGCAAGACACATTCATCCCACTGCCTAATCATTTTCTTCCAATCTAAGATTTACGACTTTTCTTTCCACTTGTATCTGCCATTACTGTTTTGTAAGCACTACCTTATTTTCCTTACTGATGCATGAACTGCATTGAATTGTCATAAACGGATGTAACTTTGCTTGCAAGACACATTCATCCCACTGCCTAATCATTTTCTTCCAATCTAAGATTTACGACTTTTCTTTCCACTTGTATCTGCCATTACTGTTTTGTAAGCACTACCTTATTTTCCTTACTGATGCATGAACTGCATTGAATTGTCATAAACGGATGTAACTTTGCTTGCAAGACACATTCATCCCACTGCCTAATCATTTTCTTCCAATCTAAGATTTACGACTTTTCTTTCCACTTGTATCTGCCATTACTGTTTTGTAAGCACTACCTTATTTTCCTTACTGATGCATGAACTGCATTGAATTGTCATAAACGGATGTAACTTTGCTTGCAAGACACATTCATCCCACTGCCTAATCATTTTCTTCCAATCTAAGATTTACGACTTTTCTTTCCACTTGTATCTGCTATTACTGTTTTGTAAGCACTACCTTATTTTCCTTACTGATGCATGAACTGCATTGAATTGTCATAAACGGATGTAACTTTGCTTGCAAGACACATTCATCCCACTGCCTAATCATTTTCTTCCAATCTAAGATTTACGACTTTTCTTTCCACTTGTATCTGCCATTACTGTTTTGTAAGCACTACCTTATTTTCCTTACTGATGCATGAACTGCATTGAATTGTCATAAACGGATGTAACTTTGCTTGCAAGACACATTCATCCCACTGCCTAATCATTTTCTTCCAATCTAAGATTTACGACTTTTCTTTCCACTTGTATCTGCTATTACTGTTTTGTAAGCACTACCTTATTTTCCTTACTGATGCATGAACTGCATTGAATTGTCATAAACGGATGTAACTTTGCTTGCAAGACACATTCATCCCACTGCCTAATCATTTTCTTCCAATCTAAGATTTACGACTTTTCTTTCCACTTGTATCTGCCATTACTGTTTTGTAAGCACTACCTTATTTTCCTTACTGATGCATGAACTGCATTGAATTGTCATAAACGGATGTAACTTTGCTTGCAAGACACATTCATCCCACTGCCTAATCATTTTCTTCCAATCTAAGATTTACGACTTTTCTTTCCACTTGTATCTGCCATTACTGTTTTGTAAGCACTACCTTATTTTCCTTACTGATGCATGAACTGCATTGAATTGTCATAAACGGATGTAACTTTGCTTGCAAGACACATTCATCCCACTGCCTAATCATTTTCTTCCAATCTAAGATTTACGACTTTTCTTTCCACTTGTATCTGCTATTACTGTTTTGTAAGCACTACCTTATTTTCCTTACTGATGCATGAACTGCATTGAATTGTCATAAACGGATGTAACTTTGCTTGCAAGACACATTCATCCCACTGCCTAATCATTTTCTTCCAATCTAAGATTTACGACTTTTCTTTCCACTTGTATCTGCCATTACTGTTTTGTAAGCACTACCTTATTTTCCTTACTGATGCATGAACTGCATTGAATTGTCATAAACGGATGTAACTTTGCTTGCAAGACACATTCATCCCACTGCCTAATCATTTTCTTCCAATCTAAGATTTACGACTTTTCTTTCCACTTGTATCTGCCATTACTGTTTTGTAAGCACTACCTTATTTTCCTTACTGATGCATGAACTGCATTGAATTGTCATAAACGGATGTAACTTTGCTTGCAAGACACATTCATCCCACTGCCTAATCATTTTCTTCCAATCTAAGATTTACGACTTTTCTTTCCACTTGTATCTGCCATTACTGTTTTGTAAGCACTACCTTATTTTCCTTACTGATGCATGAACTGCATTGAATTGTCATAAACGGATGTAACTTTGCTTGCAAGACACATTCATCCCACTGCCTAATCATTTTCTTCCAATCTAAGATTTACGACTTTTCTTTCCACTTGTATCTGCTATTACTGTTTTGTAAGCACTACCTTATTTTCCTTACTGATGCATGAACTGCATTGAATTGTCATAAACGGATGTAACTTTGCTTGCAAGACACATTCATCCCACTGCCTAATCATTTTCTTCCAATCTAAGATTTACGACTTTTCTTTCCACTTGTATCTGCCATTACTGTTTTGTAAGCACTACCTTATTTTCCTTACTGATGCATGAACTGCATTGAATTGTCATAAACGGATGTAACTTTGCTTGCAAGACACATTCATCCCACTGCCTAATCATTTTCTTCCAATCTAAGATTTACGACTTTTCTTTCCACTTGTATCTGCCATTACTGTTTTGTAAGCACTACCTTATTTTCCTTACTGATGCATGAACTGCATTGAATTGTCATAAACGGATGTAACTTTGCTTGCAAGACACATTCATCCCACTGCCTAATCATTTTCTTCCAATCTAAGATTTACGACTTTTCTTTCCACTTGTATCTGCCATTACTGTTTTGTAAGCACTACCTTATTTTCCTTACTGATGCATGAACTGCATTGAATTGTCATAAACGGATGTAACTTTGCTTGCAAGACACATTCATCCCACTGCCTAATCATTTTCTTCCAATCTAAGATTTACGACTTTTCTTTCCACTTGTATCTGCTATTACTGTTTTGTAAGCACTACCTTATTTTCCTTACTGATGCATGAACTGCATTGAATTGTCATAAACGGATGTAACTTTGCTTGCAAGACACATTCATCCCACTGCCTAATCATTTTCTTCCAATCTAAGATTTACGACTTTTCTTTCCACTTGTATCTGCCATTACTGTTTTGTAAGCACTACCTTATTTTCCTTACTGATGCATGAACTGCATTGAATTGTCATAAACGGATGTAACTTTGCTTGCAAGACACATTCATCCCACTGCCTAATCATTTTCTTCCAATCTAAGATTTACGACTTTTCTTTCCACTTGTATCTGCTATTACTGTTTTGTAAGCACTACCTTATTTTCCTTACTGATGCATGAACTGCATTGAATTGTCATAAACGGATGTAACTTTGCTTGCAAGACACATTCATCCCACTGCCTAATCATTTTCTTCCAATCTAAGATTTACGACTTTTCTTTCCACTTGTATCTGCCATTACTGTTTTGTAAGCACTACCTTATTTTCCTTACTGATGCATGAACTGCATTGAATTGTCATAAACGGATGTAACTTTGCTTGCAAGACACATTCATCCCACTGCCTAATCATTTTCTTCCAATCTAAGATTTACGACTTTTCTTTCCACTTGTATCTGCCATTACTGTTTTGTAAGCACTACCTTATTTTCCTTACTGATGCATGAACTGCATTGAATTGTCATAAACGGATGTAACTTTGCTTGCAAGACACATTCATCCCACTGCCTAATCATTTTCTTCCAATCTAAGATTTACGACTTTTCTTTCCACTTGTATCTGCCATTACTGTTTTGTAAGCACTACCTTATTTTCCTTACTGATGCATGAACTGCATTGAATTGTCATAAACGGATGTAACTTTGCTTGCAAGACACATTCATCCCACTGCCTAATCATTTTCTTCCAATCTAAGATTTACGACTTTTCTTTCCACTTGTATCTGCCATTACTGTTTTGTAAGCACTACCTTATTTTCCTTACTGATGCATGAACTGCATTGAATTGTCATAAACGGATGTAACTTTGCTTGCAAGACACATTCATCCCACTGCCTAATCATTTTCTTCCAATCTAAGATTTACGACTTTTCTTTCCACTTGTATCTGCTATTACTGTTTTGTAAGCACTACCTTATTTTCCTTACTGATGCATGAACTGCATTGAATTGTCATAAACGGATGTAACTTTGCTTGCAAGACACATTCATCCCACTGCCTAATCATTTTCTTCCAATCTAAGATTTACGACTTTTCTTTCCACTTGTATCTGCCATTACTGTTTTGTAAGCACTACCTTATTTTCCTTACTGATGCATGAACTGCATTGAATTGTCATAAACGGATGTAACTTTGCTTGCAAGACACATTCATCCCACTGCCTAATCATTTTCTTCCAATCTAAGATTTACGACTTTTCTTTCCACTTGTATCTGCTATTACTGTTTTGTAAGCACTACCTTATTTTCCTTACTGATGCATGAACTGCATTGAATTGTCATAAACGGATGTAACTTTGCTTGCAAGACACATTCATCCCACTGCCTAATCATTTTCTTCCAATCTAAGATTTACGACTTTTCTTTCCACTTGTATCTGCTATTACTGTTTTGTAAGCACTACCTTATTTTCCTTACTGATGCATGAACTGCATTGAATTGTCATAAACGGATGTAACTTTGCTTGCAAGACACATTCATCCCACTGCCTAATCATTTTCTTCCAATCTAAGATTTACGACTTTTCTTTCCACTTGTATCTGCTATTACTGTTTTGTAAGCACTACCTTATTTTCCTTACTGATGCATGAACTGCATTGAATTGTCATAAACGGATGTAACTTTGCTTGCAAGACACATTCATCCCACTGCCTAATCATTTTCTTCCAATCTAAGATTTACGACTTTTCTTTCCACTTGTATCTGCTATTACTGTTTTGTAAGCACTACCTTATTTTCCTTACTGATGCATGAACTGCATTGAATTGTCATAAACGGATGTAACTTTGCTTGCAAGACACATTCATCCCACTGCCTAATCATTTTCTTCCAATCTAAGATTTACGACTTTTCTTTCCACTTGTATCTGCTATTACTGTTTTGTAAGCACTACCTTATTTTCCTTACTGATGCATGAACTGCATTGAATTGTCATAAACGGATGTAACTTTGCTTGCAAGACACATTCATCCCACTGCCTAATCATTTTCTTCCAATCTAAGATTTACGACTTTTCTTTCCACTTGTATCTGCTATTACTGTTTTGTAAGCACTACCTTATTTTCCTTACTGATGCATGAACTGCATTGAATTGTCATAAACGGATGTAACTTTGCTTGCAAGACACATTCATCCCACTGCCTAATCATTTTCTTCCAATCTAAGATTTACGACTTTTCTTTCCACTTGTATCTGCTATTACTGTTTTGTAAGCACTACCTTATTTTCCTTACTGATGCATGAACTGCATTGAATTGTCATAAACGGATGTAACTTTGCTTGCAAGACACATTCATCCCACTGCCTAATCATTTTCTTCCAATCTAAGATTTACGACTTTTCTTTCCACTTGTATCTGCCATTACTGTTTTGTAAGCACTACCTTATTTTCCTTACTGATGCATGAACTGCATTGAATTGTCATAAACGGATGTAACTTTGCTTGCAAGACACATTCATCCCACTGCCTAATCATTTTCTTCCAATCTAAGATTTACGACTTTTCTTTCCACTTGTATCTGCTATTACTGTTTTGTAAGCACTACCTTATTTTCCTTACTGATGCATGAACTGCATTGAATTGTCATAAACGGATGTAACTTTGCTTGCAAGACACATTCATCCCACTGCCTAATCATTTTCTTCCAATCTAAGATTTACGACTTTTCTTTCCACTTGTATCTGCCATTACTGTTTTGTAAGCACTACCTTATTTTCCTTACTGATGCATGAACTGCATTGAATTGTCATAAACGGATGTAACTTTGCTTGCAAGACACATTCATCCCACTGCCTAATCATTTTCTTCCAATCTAAGATTTACGACTTTTCTTTCCACTTGTATCTGCTATTACTGTTTTGTAAGCACTACCTTATTTTCCTTACTGATGCATGAACTGCATTGAATTGTCATAAACGGATGTAACTTTGCTTGCAAGACACATTCATCCCACTGCCTAATCATTTTCTTCCAATCTAAGATTTACGACTTTTCTTTCCACTTGTATCTGCTATTACTGTTTTGTAAGCACTACCTTATTTTCCTTACTGATGCATGAACTGCATTGAATTGTCATAAACGGATGTAACTTTGCTTGCAAGACACATTCATCCCACTGCCTAATCATTTTCTTCCAATCTAAGATTTACGACTTTTCTTTCCACTTGTATCTGCTATTACTGTTTTGTAAGCACTACCTTATTTTCCTTACTGATGCATGAACTGCATTGAATTGTCATAAACGGATGTAACTTTGCTTGCAAGACACATTCATCCCACTGCCTAATCATTTTCTTCCAATCTAAGATTTACGACTTTTCTTTCCACTTGTATCTGCCATTACTGTTTTGTAAGCACTACCTTATTTTCCTTACTGATGCATGAACTGCATTGAATTGTCATAAACGGATGTAACTTTGCTTGCAAGACACATTCATCCCACTGCCTAATCATTTTCTTCCAATCTAAGATTTACGACTTTTCTTTCCACTTGTATCTGCTATTACTGTTTTGTAAGCACTACCTTATTTTCCTTACTGATGCATGAACTGCATTGAATTGTCATAAACGGATGTAACTTTGCTTGCAAGACACATTCATCCCACTGCCTAATCATTTTCTTCCAATCTAAGATTTACGACTTTTCTTTCCACTTGTATCTGCCATTACTGTTTTGTAAGCACTACCTTATTTTCCTTACTGATGCATGAACTGCATTGAATTGTCATAAACGGATGTAACTTTGCTTGCAAGACACATTCATCCCACTGCCTAATCATTTTCTTCCAATCTAAGATTTACGACTTTTCTTTCCACTTGTATCTGCTATTACTGTTTTGTAAGCACTACCTTATTTTCCTTACTGATGCATGAACTGCATTGAATTGTCATAAACGGATGTAACTTTGCTTGCAAGACACATTCATCCCACTGCCTAATCATTTTCTTCCAATCTAAGATTTACGACTTTTCTTTCCACTTGTATCTGCTATTACTGTTTTGTAAGCACTACCTTATTTTCCTTACTGATGCATGAACTGCATTGAATTGTCATAAACGGATGTAACTTTGCTTGCAAGACACATTCATCCCACTGCCTAATCATTTTCTTCCAATCTAAGATTTACGACTTTTCTTTCCACTTGTATCTGCTATTACTGTTTTGTAAGCACTACCTTATTTTCCTTACTGATGCATGAACTGCATTGAATTGTCATAAACGGATGTAACTTTGCTTGCAAGACACATTCATCCCACTGCCTAATCATTTTCTTCCAATCTAAGATTTACGACTTTTCTTTCCACTTGTATCTGCTATTACTGTTTTGTAAGCACTACCTTATTTTCCTTACTGATGCATGAACTGCATTGAATTGTCATAAACGGATGTAACTTTGCTTGCAAGACACATTCATCCCACTGCCTAATCATTTTCTTCCAATCTAAGATTTACGACTTTTCTTTCCACTTGTATCTGCTATTACTGTTTTGTAAGCACTACCTTATTTTCCTTACTGATGCATGAACTGCATTGAATTGTCATAAACGGATGTAACTTTGCTTGCAAGACACATTCATCCCACTGCCTAATCATTTTCTTCCAATCTAAGATTTACGACTTTTCTTTCCACTTGTATCTGCTATTACTGTTTTGTAAGCACTACCTTATTTTCCTTACTGATGCATGAACTGCATTGAATTGTCATAAACGGATGTAACTTTGCTTGCAAGACACATTCATCCCACTGCCTAATCATTTTCTTCCAATCTAAGATTTACGACTTTTCTTTCCACTTGTATCTGCCATTACTGTTTTGTAAGCACTACCTTATTTTCCTTACTGATGCATGAACTGCATTGAATTGTCATAAACGGATGTAACTTTGCTTGCAAGACACATTCATCCCACTGCCTAATCATTTTCTTCCAATCTAAGATTTACGACTTTTCTTTCCACTTGTATCTGCCATTACTGTTTTGTAAGCACTACCTTATTTTCCTTACTGATGCATGAACTGCATTGAATTGTCATAAACGGATGTAACTTTGCTTGCAAGACACATTCATCCCACTGCCTAATCATTTTCTTCCAATCTAAGATTTACGACTTTTCTTTCCACTTGTATCTGCTATTACTGTTTTGTAAGCACTACCTTATTTTCCTTACTGATGCATGAACTGCATTGAATTGTCATAAACGGATGTAACTTTGCTTGCAAGACACATTCATCCCACTGCCTAATCATTTTCTTCCAATCTAAGATTTACGACTTTTCTTTCCACTTGTATCTGCCATTACTGTTTTGTAAGCACTACCTTATTTTCCTTACTGATGCATGAACTGCATTGAATTGTCATAAACGGATGTAACTTTGCTTGCAAGACACATTCATCCCACTGCCTAATCATTTTCTTCCAATCTAAGATTTACGACTTTTCTTTCCACTTGTATCTGCTATTACTGTTTTGTAAGCACTACCTTATTTTCCTTACTGATGCATGAACTGCATTGAATTGTCATAAACGGATGTAACTTTGCTTGCAAGACACATTCATCCCACTGCCTAATCATTTTCTTCCAATCTAAGATTTACGACTTTTCTTTCCACTTGTATCTGCTATTACTGTTTTGTAAGCACTACCTTATTTTCCTTACTGATGCATGAACTGCATTGAATTGTCATAAACGGATGTAACTTTGCTTGCAAGACACATTCATCCCACTGCCTAATCATTTTCTTCCAATCTAAGATTTACGACTTTTCTTTCCACTTGTATCTGCTATTACTGTTTTGTAAGCACTACCTTATTTTCCTTACTGATGCATGAACTGCATTGAATTGTCATAAACGGATGTAACTTTGCTTGCAAGACACATTCATCCCACTGCCTAATCATTTTCTTCCAATCTAAGATTTACGACTTTTCTTTCCACTTGTATCTGCTATTACTGTTTTGTAAGCACTACCTTATTTTCCTTACTGATGCATGAACTGCATTGAATTGTCATAAACGGATGTAACTTTGCTTGCAAGACACATTCATCCCACTGCCTAATCATTTTCTTCCAATCTAAGATTTACGACTTTTCTTTCCACTTGTATCTGCTATTACTGTTTTGTAAGCACTACCTTATTTTCCTTACTGATGCATGAACTGCATTGAATTGTCATAAACGGATGTAACTTTGCTTGCAAGACACATTCATCCCACTGCCTAATCATTTTCTTCCAATCTAAGATTTACGACTTTTCTTTCCACTTGTATCTGCTATTACTGTTTTGTAAGCACTACCTTATTTTCCTTACTGATGCATGAACTGCATTGAATTGTCATAAACGGATGTAACTTTGCTTGCAAGACACATTCATCCCACTGCCTAATCATTTTCTTCCAATCTAAGATTTACGACTTTTCTTTCCACTTGTATCTGCTATTACTGTTTTGTAAGCACTACCTTATTTTCCTTACTGATGCATGAACTGCATTGAATTGTCATAAACGGATGTAACTTTGCTTGCAAGACACATTCATCCCACTGCCTAATCATTTTCTTCCAATCTAAGATTTACGACTTTTCTTTCCACTTGTATCTGCCATTACTGTTTTCTATTTTAGTTACAACAACAAAAAGTAAATAATAATTACAGTACAGTTCAGTCCAGGTGCCATCTCCACATCGAAGGTCAGCTGTAATGGATCTCCAGTGCCCTCTTTCACTTACCATGATGGTGCAATCTGCCAGGTTTTTTCCTATCCATATTTTGATGTTATCCTCCCACTTATAGCACTGCTCTGGCAAGTGTGTCCTACTCCTTTCCTTCCTTTACTGTTTACCTCTGGCAAGTGTGTCCTACTCCTTTCCTTCCTTTACTGTTTACCTCTGGCAAGTGTGTCCTACTGCTTTCCTTCCTTTACTGTTTACCTCTGGCAAGTGTGTCCTACTCCTTTCCTTCCTATACTGTTTTCAACAAGATCATTTGATGTGACCATAATATTTTTACTGTTTGGCTCTGATTTTGTTCAGCAATTCCCATTGCGCCAATATTTCTCGAAGACTTCCTTATTTGTTTTCTTTATTTATGTGAGATGCACTCCATTCTTCTATGTACGAGGCATGTTCAATTGAAACCGGACCAAACTGTAACAAGTGAACATACGTACAATTCGCATGATGACGTCACTTCTGGTGTAAACAGCACATAACAACCGCCAAGTTTGCAAAATTGCATTATCCTTCGACTCATAGTTTCCTCAGCAGACAGATGAAAACATGGCGGGTGTGATACGGATTCCATCTAGAGTTGATCATCAAGCGGTGATTCGGTTTCTAACAGCTGAAGGATGTCGACCAGTTGACATTCATCACAGAATGCCTGCGGTGTATGGTGACAAAAAACGTGTCGAGGACAACAGTGAAGAACTCGACAACGATGTTTAAAGGAGGACGTAAGTTAAATCAACAATATGGGTCTGACCTGGTCTTGGAAAATATTTTGTTAACTAACATCCTTATTTAGACATCATTGTCCAGTTCTTCACTGTTGTCTTTGACACCCTTTGGTGCCTGCATTCTGCGATGAATGTCAACTAGTCAACATCCGTCAGCTGTTAGAAACTGATTCATCACTCGCTGAACAACTCTGGACAGATTCCGAATCACACCCGTTTTCATGCCATGTTTTCAACAGTCTGCGGAGGAAACTATGAGTTAGAGGATAATGAAATGTGGCAAACTTGACAGTTGGTATGTGCTGTTTACACCAGAAGTGACATCATCATTCGCATCGTACGTATGTTCACTTGTTGCAGTTTGGTCTGGTTTCATTTGAACATGCCTCGTATCTACATTTAGTCTAAACTAATCACACAGTGTGTGTAATGGTACGTACAACAAGAAGCTAATGTAAATACAGTACACTAACAGCCTTAACATGTTTATCTGCTATTATCAATTTAATTTTAGTCACACAAATATAGTAAAATAGAAGTTATAAACAGTTTCAAATTCACTGAATCACAGAATGTAAGACAAATAGGAAATAAACTGTTTGAAAATAAACTGGCTACAGCGACACTGATCCACAATTTGTGGTTGGAAGCCAATCAGACAGTGGTACTACACCATTATGTGTCTATTTTTGTTAAACAAGCATCCATAATCTGGGGAATAGGGTCAATGAAAACTTGTCTGAACTTGCTAGTGTCTATAAAGTAAAGGTCCATGTACAAGAGTATGCCTGTTTTAAGATAATGAGTATTCTTGTTCGTCACTAACAACGATATGTTTGTTCACCAACAACCTGATGTTTGCTCACTAACAACAAGATGGGGACAGAGTGTAGGCTTAGTCATTAAATGCATTGAAAAATAGATTGTATGCACAGTTATTTTTAGATCAAGTGGAGTAGAAGAAACTGGTTGTATAAGACTCTGCAGAATCTTCTAAACCAGCATAAAGAAGTTAAGTTAAGATGCTATGCAGACTTTGAAACAAAGTGATGTTATGGGAATATCAAACTTCTTATACGTTTAACTTAACTTAACGTCATTATACTGGTTTAGAAGACTCTGCAGAGTTCTGTATACAGCCAGTTTTAGTTCTGTCTTTTCCGTAGCTGCAAGAGGTCGTAGGGCATCACTGAGCGTATGAATGATGTGTTCTGAACATCTTGCTAACCGGGCAGGGCCCAATCTCTCCCAACGATGTGTTTTAGTCCATTATTGTTATTTCTCTAAATTTCACAGCCACACCAAAACCGACAATATCTGCAAATAGAGTGAAGGGCATTAATCTTATGACGTTCAGACGTGTGTACAAGACCGTGGAAATACGACATAGTGTAACCGAAATACTATTACATATAGTCGATGACCATGCCATGATAATCAGATGGAAAAAACACCACAAAATGAACGAACTAACTAATCCAAATGGAAAACAGCAACATGAACACGTTTCTGTGAACACAAGTGTAAGTTGAAGACTAGTGTGAATTCCAGTAAAATCCATGGTCTGGCAGCATCTTCTTCTTCATCGATCAACTGATGCTATGTTTCTAGTTTGATGAGGCTCACGATCAACTGATGCTATGCTTCTTGTCCAGTGAGGTTCACAATCAACTGATGCTATGTTTCTAGTCCAGTGAGGTTCACGATCAACTGATGCTATGTTTCTAGTCCAGTGAGGTTCACGATCAACTGATGCTATGCTTCTTGTCCAGTGAGGTTCACGATCAACTGATGCTATGCTTCTTGTCCAGTGAGGTTCACGATCAACTGATGCTATGCTTCTTGTCCAGTGAGGTTCACGATCAACTGATGCTATGCTTCTTGTTCAGTGAGGTTCACGATCAACTGATGCTATGCTTCTTGTCCAGTGAGGTTCACGATCAACTGATGCTATGTTTCTAGTCCAGTGAGGTTCACGATCAACTGATGCTATGTTTCTAGTCCAGTGAGGTTCACGATCAACTGATGCTATGTTTCTAGTCCAGTGAGGTTCACGATCAACTGATGCTATGCTTCTTGTCCAGTGAGGTTCACGATCAACTGATGCTATGCTTCTTGTCCAGTGAGGTTCACGATCAACTGATGCTATGCTTCTTATCCAGTGAGGTTCACGATCAACTGATGCTATGCTTCTTGTCCAGTGAGGTTCACGATCAACTGATGCTATGCTTCTTGTCCAGTGAGGTTCACGATCAACTGATGCTATGCTTCTTGTCCAGTGAGGTTCACGATCAACTGATGCTATGCTTCTTGTCCAGTGAGGTTCACGATCAACTGATGCTATGTTTCTAGTCCAGTGAGGTTCACGATCAACTGATGCTATGTTTCTAGTCCAGTGAGGTTCACGATCAACTGATGCTATGCTTCTAGTCCGGTGAGGTTCACGATCAACTGATGCTATGTTTCTAGTCCAGTGAGGTTCACGATCAACTGATGCTATGTTTCTAGTCCAGTGAGGTTCACGATCAACTGATGCTATGCTTCTTGTCCAGTAAGGGTCAAGAAGGATACTGTGCGTTTCAGGTTCTTTACCGGTCCACCATATATTTTTGAGCATGGTCGCTCCCCCAGATCAGACTGTCTCTCTTTGTTCTGTATAGGTAGGGCATTCTTGCAGAATATGTTCTGGTGTTTGCTTGGGTGCTCTACAATTGCATGTGGCATTATTTCTGATATCAATTCTGTTGAGGTGGGCCTTCAGTCTACAATGTCCCGTTCTAAGTCTGAAGATCTTTGTCTGCTCATCTCTGCCAAGTTTTTCTATACTGTCATTTTCAGGCTTGTATTCTGTGTGTTGGTCTCTCCATTCTGTCCTCATAGATCGTTTGATGAGTGTCTTTGCTTATTTATAACACTGTGGGTGAGGAGTCTGAGTACCTCCACTTCCGGCTGTCGCGAGCTCATCTTCTTTCTCATTTCCAGGTATTTCACAGCGAGCCGGAATCCACTGTAGGACTAAATCTGTTTTTTTTGAGACAGCAATCCTGTGTTGTATTTTATTTCATGTGAGTCTATCTTATTTTGGACTTGAGATGGCTTGATATTACACCTAGAGTCTCTAAGAATTACCGTTTTCCTTGTTATGTTTTGGCTGCTAAGAATTTGAGTTAATTTAACGTCTTTATACTGGTTTAGAAGACTCTGCAGAGTCTGTATACAACCAGTTTCATTTACATTACCTTGCTCTAAAAGCTATGCGCATCCAATCTATTCTTAAATGCATTAATTGTTCCTGCCTCGACTATCTCCTGTGGCAATGCATTCCAAGCATTCACCACTCTCTGACTAAAAAATATTTCCTAATATCTCATCTGGACCTCTCTTTAGTTAATTTTTAGCTACGCCCTATTGTTCTTGTGGGTGGTTGTATTTTGAAAAACTTGTTTTAGTCTAATTTATCCGTTCCTTTGAATATTTTATAAACCTGTATTAAGTCACCTTGAATTCTTCTCTTTTTTGGGACACTGTAGGCAGGTTTTTCTGAGTTTTTCTTCATGACTGTAATTCTGGAATCGCACTATCAGCTTTGTCACTCTTTTTTGTATTCTTTCCAGCATGCTTATAACCCTTCTATGATAAGAACTCCACACCTATACACAGTACTCCAATTTAGGTCTAACTAATGATTTATACAGTTTGACTATCACTTCCTTGTTCCTATGTTTGTTTCTTTTTATCATACCTAACATTGCATTTGCCTTTTTCAATGCCACCTGAACTTGCTCACTCACCTTACCTGTATGATCTATTATAACCCCTAGGTCCCTTTACTTATCTATCTTTCTAATATTGTTCTCACCCATTTTGTAATTAAGTTTCATATTGGATCTACCCATGTGGATGACTGTACATTTATCTACGTTAAACTCCATTTGCCAGTTTATAGACAATTCTTGAATTTGATCTAAATCTGACCTCAATATATCCACTTCTGCTTTAGATGAGACACTACTGCATAGTTTGTCAGCAAATTTTGCAATCGTCAATCCCATATCAATGTCCAAATCATTTATTTATGTCAAGAACAAAATTGGCCCCATAACCAAGTGGCACTCCACTATTCACTTCACACCACTCAGAGTACTCCTTATTTAACTTAACTTAACGTCTTTATACTGGTTTAGAAGACCCTGTAGAGTCTGTATACAACCAGTTACATTTACATCACCTGGCTCTAAAAGCTATGCGCATCCAGTTTATTCTTAAATGCATTAACTGTCCCTGCCTCCACTACCTCCCCTGGCAATGCATTCCAAGCAGACACCACTCTCTGACTAAAAAAATATTTCCTAATATCTAATCTGGACCTATCTTTAGTCAGCTTGTAGCTATGCCCTCGTGTTATTGTAGGTGGCTGTATTTTAAAAAACTTGTTAAAGTCTAATTTATCCATTCCTCTGATCATCTTATAAACCCGTATTAAGTCACCACGAATTCTTCTCTCTTCTAGACACTGTAGGCCGGTTTTTCTGAGTCGTTCCTCATAACTGTAATTCTGGAATCCCACTATCATCTTTGTCGCTCTTTTTTGTATTCTTTCTAGCATGTTTATGTCCCCTCTATGATAAGGACTCCACACCTGTACACAGTACTCCAATCTAGGTCTAACTAAAGCTTTATACAGTTTGACGATCACTTCCTTGCTCCTATGTTTAATATTTCTTTTTATCATACCTAACATTGCATTTGCCTTTTTTACTGCTACCTTAACTTGCTCACTTTTATGCTCACCCTCTACCTTCTTCCCGTTAACCAATTTTCAATCCATTTAGCAACTTCCCTACCTATTCCATGTGATTTTAACTTTCGAAATAATCTATCAAAGGCCTTTGCAAAATCTACATAAATAACATCCACTGGCTCCCCTTTATTTTTCATTTTAGTAAACTCCAACATGAATTCTAATAGATTTGTAGAGCACGATCTCCCTCTAGTAAACCCATGCTGACTATTTCTGATTAGATTAAACTTGTCTAAATGCATAACAATGTTTTCTTTGATTATTGACTCTTACAATTTACAGACTAGGCTCGTTAAACTCACCGGTCTATAATTCGCTAGATCTGTTTTTTTGCCCATTTTGAAAAAGGGGATCACTCCTACATATTTCCAATCCTGTGGAACAATCCCTTTTGCAAGTGATTGAGAACATAATATAGCCAATGGTTTTGCTAGTTGGTCTCTAATTTCAAACATAAATTTTGGATGAATACCATCTTGACCTGGACATTTATCAACTTTCAACCCTCCAATTTTTTAAAAATCATTTTCTCTGTAATACGGATTGATCTTAATCCTGCTGTATCCATGTGTTTTTGAAAGATATCTATAGGCTCTGAGATATTTTAGCAGTCATCTTTTATGTAGACTGTGCCGAAGTATTGATTGAGTAGATTAGCATCCTGCCTATTCTTATTTATTTTTCCTGTACTGTCTATAAGAGGGCCTACTTTGTTTTTCGTTCTTTGTTTATTTCTAACATTGAAAAGAAGTTGCTGCATAAACAGCTCTTGCTTCATCTGGTATGATTTTCTATGTCGCCATTAGAGTTTTCAATGTAGATTCCACTGCCTCCCCTTTTATTGTTCACCAAGGCAGATCCATCTATGTACACATGTGTCCAAGAGTTGCTAGGGTACTGTCTCTTGAGCTCCTGTAGAACGTGGATTTTTTTTGCTCTATTGCCAACTGCTAACTTTGCTTCACTAACCCTGGAACCTCCCAGATTGTGTTGGACCGATCCTGGCTCCATGTGCAGGGATCCACTATGTGTGCTTTGCACTTTTTGGTTTCAGCATCCATAATTGACTAAAACACAAGAGCAAAGTTAAACCCGTTACCTGTTAGACTCCATCTTTGCTGTTTAATTTTATTGTTTTTGTGTAATTTCAAAAATTGATTTTAAAAAACAACTAGATGCCAAAAAATCTTTGTCCTGACTTATCAACTGTCATCATACTCAAACAACAGCTAGGTCATAAACAACAACTGATTAACAGTGTATTTATACAAACTCTTTGCTACCAGTGCTACAAGTTGTCCTTTCAATATTTTTACTTAAAATGGAGAAGTTATTTGCACAGGGAAGGAATATTTTAAAACCTTGTAAAATGAAAGTGAAAAGTGATAGCAGATGAAATAATAAAATCTTTGAGTGTGGTATTTTGCTATTTTTCATCAATTTATAAAACCCTTTGAAGTAGACCATGTTTAAATTGTTCTTATTCTACTAGATAACTTCAAAACACCAAGTATTGTGATGAATGAGACTTCCACATCATATAGACAAAGCTGATAGTGGGATTCCAGAATTACAGTTATGAGGAAAGATTAAGAAAACCTGCCTACAGTGTCTAGAAAAGAGAAGAATTCGATGTCACTTAATACAGGTTTATAAGATGATCAGAGGAATGAATAAATTAGACTATGACAAGTTTTTCAAAATACAACTAACCACAAGAACAAGAGGGCTTAGCTACAAATTAGCTAAAGAGAGGTCCAGATTAGATATTAGGAAATATTTTTTTAGTCAGAGATTGGTGAATGCTTGGAATGCATTGTCACAGGAGGTAGTGGTGGCAGGGACAATTAATGCATTTAAGAATAAATTGGATGCGAATAATTTTTAGAGCAAGGTAATGTAAATGAAACTGGTTGTATACGGACTCTGCAGAGTCTTCTGAACCAGAATAAAGACGTTCAATTAACAGTCGGGTCAGGGATACATGCCAAATATGTTCACATCAAATATTATGGTGAATGAGTATTCCACAACATACAGATACAACAGTCGGGTCAGGGATACATGCCAAATATGCTCACATCAAATATTATGGTGAATGAGTATTCCACAACATACAGACACAACAGTCGGGTCAGGGATACATGCCAAATATGTTCACATCAAATATTGTGGTGAATGAGTATTCCACAACATACAGACACAACAGTCGGGTCAGGGATACATGCCAAATTTGTTCACATCAAATATTGTGGTGAATGAGTATTCCACAACATACAGATACAACAGTCGGGTCAGGGATACATGCCAAATATGTTCACATAAAATATTGTGGTGAATGAGTATTCCATAACATACAGACACAACAGTCGGGTCAGGGATACATGCCAAATTTGTTCACATCAAATATTGTGGTGAATGAGTATTCCACAACATACAGACACAACAGTCGGGTCAGGGATACATGCCAAATATGTTCACATCAAATATTGTGGTGAATGAGTATTCCACAACATACAGACACAACAGTCAGGTCAGGGATACATGCCAAATATGTTCACATCAAATATTGTGGTGAATGAGTATTCCACAACATACAGACACAACAGTTGGGTCAGTGATCTATGCCAAATGCGTTCACATCAAATATTGTGGTGAATGTGGTCCCATCGCAAACAGACACAACAGTTGGATCAGGATTCAACGTCAGATGTGTTCAGATCATATAATAATAATAATAGCTGTCCATCGTTGTCGATGAGGACCGCCGACATCATCCTTGTCACAGATTTCCCTGTTGGGTGTGGGTGCGCATGTGGCTGAACAGGCCAATGCGAGCACGAAAACATCTGCTACATATCGGGCACACAAGGTTTGTAGAAGGGGATGGTGTTCCTGTTGCTCGGGATTTCCGCATCTCGCGTCTGCTCTGGGCTTTCACAGCACGGTCGTCTTCACTGGCAGCTACACCCGATTTGACTGTGCTTCTCCAGTCAGATCTGTTTTGCGCAAGACATTCCCAGGTGTCGATGTCTATCTGGCGACTTTTTAGTGAGTCCTTCAGACCGTCTTTAAAACGTTTCTATCATATATCGTGATGAATTTGGCCCAATAAGCTAACATGACATTTATTGTGGGCCGGTTTTATTTCTCACTATGGTTTTGGATTGTCTCTTGCCTCCCACCGCCAATGCCTCTTGATAATCAAAAGTTGACAGTATTTAAATTGTTAATCATCCATAAGTTGTTCATAAAAAAGACTAAGATGTTTTTACAATATTTTAAAAGAAGAGTTTTTGTTGGTCAAAAGATACAGGGGATATTTGTCTTGAGCTCAGGGATCAGTGCATAAGCTGCAACAGTCAGTGACCCAAAGCTGACTGCTAGCGTCAGGGCCAGCGAACCAGCCTGCCAAGACCATTCCACACCTCCTCGCACTGATCCTTGACAACAATCTACCACAGAGCAGACTGACTATGGAGAAGGTATAGAAAATGGAAGACTAATCTGGTACCCAAAAATGCCGACTGAAGTCGGATGTGTTGAACCAGAAGATGCAAATATATCACAATTAAGCTGTCCTTTATTGCGCCACAATCACATGTCATCATCTGTGTATCCCCATTGTTTCATATTCCTCTTGCACCGTGATACACCAGTTCGGAGTCTGTTCAGCATCTCCCATTTTTGTGTAGGGCAGATGATATCCGGGGGCAGGTTCCGCCCGAAGTTCCATCTCTGGGGCCTGCATTAATTTGTGTCACCTCTCGATACAGTGAATTTCAGGGTTTGTCTGTATGGGTTGTGTTGAATTTAGGAAACTATGTCTGGATTTGAGTCCTGTGCTCTATTATTATCTTTATTGTTACTATTACTAATATGATATTATTATATGACTAAATTATTACTGTGATACAGCAATACATGACTAGACGTAATTCCTGTCACTTGAAATTTGTTATAAGCCCTAGCTGTAGTTAAATTTATTATAGGCCCTAGCTGTAGCTCTTCTCACTGTTTCGGCTTGGGCCGTTGTTTGGTAAACTTAGATATTCTGATTAGACCTCTTATTTCTCAATTGCCTTGTGAGTTCCAGTCCATTGCTTATCTAAAAATATTACATTTGTTATCATCATAGATATTGCAAAACGCAACAAATTTTACCAATGTGTAATATTTATTATGTATTGACATACAGAGACTCAATTATGTTACCTGAAATTACATAATTGTACAATTTATTGTTTGGTATCAATAAAAGCTGTTATTTAGTCCTGGTGATTCTTAACTAACTTCCTTACAGGGAAATTCTTTTATCTTTCTCTGTCAGAGGTAAAGAATGTTTGTTTGGCTTGGCTTCGTTCGTTCTCAATCTCCCGCTACCAAACCCTGAAAGGGCTTAAGTTGCAGAATGTAGTCCAGAGAACGTAATGCCAACACATCCGACTTCAGCAAGCATTTTTTGAGTACCAGGTTAGCACTCCCTCTTCGATCCCTTCTCCTTAGCCAGTCTGCAATGTTGCAGCCTGTTATCCAGGATCACCGCATGGCGGTATAGAAGGGTCTTGGCAGCTCTGGTTCGCTGCCCCTGATGCTAGCAGTCAGCTATGGGTCGCTGACCACTGCAGCTCATGCGCTGCTCAGCATCTTGATCCTGAATGTTTGTTTAAGATGTTAGGAAAAAAAGAAGACGAGCACATGTGGCAACTTCTACAATATGTAAACTCGTACACCAGACCAATATAAGCTATACTGGGAAAGAGGGGTGGGGGGGTGGTGGAAAGTTGTACAGAAACAGGTACACACTGCATTTGTTTTGTTTGTGGGGAAGGAAAACACTGGACAGAACTGTAAAAGATTTTAGCCATAGTACAAGTCTAACATTAAAAGGTACAGGCTTGTAAAACTATCAGGGATTAACAGGTGTTTTCTGCAAATGTGAAACCTAGTTATGGGCCAGCTAATGCACTCTACATATTATTGGACTCTACATTATATAGGCCCTATGTCGGACCGAAAAGTGCAAATATCACAGTCAAGCTGTAAATTAGCGACACAGCGCATTCCATTCTACAGACAACATCCTGCTACTTGCACAACTCTGTTCAGGACTTCTTAGTGGGATATTGAGAGTGAACGCAGAAGAAGAAGTACTGATTTAGCCTTCCCTCTTCGATCCCATCTTCGCAATTCTGGTTCGCTGACATGATACTTGCTTACTCTTATTCATTTTGTGAGCTATGTATTTGGATATCAATTCAATATGTGTTTCATATTGGTTAAGACAACTTTTGAGGGTTGTCATAGCTGAGAGGTGCTTGCTTGCTTCTCAAGAAATGAAATCTCACAAGTTTGAAATCTTACAAGTTTCAAACAACTCCTGATCCTATTGGAGACAGACAATACACTCTGAGGTCCTGTGTACACGCTGTGCACGTAAAAGAACCATTAGCAGTTGAAAATAGAAACAAGCAGACGGCTAGGTTCTGTCGAGGCAAACATTATAAAAACAACAACATTCATACCAAATAATGGACTGTATGAAGCCCTTAAAGAGGTTAAAGACGATGGTTCGACTTCATCGCCGTGGATTTGGTAGAATGAAGCCGAAAAAGCGGCAGTCACCTCTTCATGCAAAGTCACAGGCCAATCACTTGTTTGTTTGCAAACTAGATTATGAGTATATACCAAAAAAAAAGCGCTCTTCATCCCTAGGAGTAGAAAAGGAGCTTCAAAGAGAAGAAAGAAAACATCGTTGTAATCACAAAACTGAAGATAAACGTCCTTTACAAAATCATGTACATCTATATACTAGAGGAAATGTAAAAAGCTACAAGCGATTGCTTTATTGATATCAGTTCTGTACAATTAATAAACAAACAGAGAAATCCCTTAACTTAACGTCTTTATACTGGTTTAGAAGACTCTGCAGAGTCTGTAAACAGCCAGTTTCTTTTACATTCATTTGACCTAAAAATACCTATGCACATCCAATCTATTCTCGAATACTTTAATTGACCATCCTTCCACTATTTCCTGTTGCAATGCATTCCAACGATTCACCACAATCTGACTAAAAAAGTCTTTCCGGATATCTAATTTGGATCTTTCTTTAATTAATTTGTGCATGTGCCATCTTGTTCTTGTAGGCGGCTGTATTTTGAAAAACACACGAGATGAAGAACTACCGATGGAACATCCTTGGTATATGCGAGGCTCGATGGTAAAGCTTTGGAGAGTTTACCACTGAGGAGGGCCACAAGTTCTACTTCAGTGGCAGGGAAGACAAACATCTACAAGGAGTATGGATACTGGTGCATAAAGACACAGCCAGATGCATATTGGGTTGCCGCCCAATATCTAGCCGTTTTATCACCTTACGGCTAAAGGCAGCACCGTTTAATATCACCATAATACAGTGCTACGCACCCACTGCATACTATGAAGATTGTGAAATAGAGGCATTCTATGATCAACTTCAAAGTCTGATACATGAAACGCCAAAAAAGACATATTGGTAGTCCAGGGTGATTGGAATGCAAAAATTGGAGAAGATGCAGTCCACGACTGGAGGGGAACATGTGGACCATACGGAAATAAAGAAACCAATGACCGGGGCCTCAGACTCCTAGAATTTGCAAGATGCAACCAGCTGTTGGTGGCAAATACGTTTGGGTTAAACAAGTCGTCGAGACGCTGGACATAGCATAACCCAAGCAATGAAGTGCATAGCCAGATCGACTATATACTGGTCCAGAGGAGGTTCCGATCGAGCATCAACACCGACAAAACAAGAAGTTTCCCCGGAGCTGACATAGGAAGTGACCACGATCTGGTTATGATGACCATGTGTCTGCGATTGAAGGGAGTCGCAAAGAAGGAAGCGACCACGATCTGGTTATGATGACCATGCGTCTGCGATTGAAGGGAGTCGCAAAGAAGGATGTGACCACGATCTGGTTATGATGACCATGCGTCTGCGATTGAAGGGAGTCTCAAAGAAGGATGTGACCACGATCTGGTTATGATGACCATGCGTCTGCGATTGAAGGGAGTGGCAAAGAAGGATGTGACCAGGCTAAAGTTTGACCTGGACAAACTAATGGACCCAAAAATCACCGAAGTGTTCCAAGCAAGGGTAGGAGGGAGATTTGCGCCACTGTTGGCTCTCAGAGAGGAACTGGATACAGATACAGTTACAGAGTCTCTTAACGCAGCTCTCATAGATACTGCAACAGAGATCCTGGGATGCCACCAAACAAAAAAGAAGCCATGGGTGACCAAAGACATTCTAGACCTGTGTGATAAAAGAAGGTCACTAAAAAAACACAATCACCCACCGGAGGAGGTCGGCAGTTATAAAGAGATCAAGAAAGCCATACAACAAAAGATGAGAGAGGCGAAAGAAGCGTGGATATGTGAGCAATGCGCAAACATCGAAGAGAGACTAAACAGAAATGATGCTAAAGGAGCATGCAAGGTTGTCAAAGAACTGGTAACACCAAGACAAAGCAGGAACCTTATGATTAATGATAAAAACGGCAAGTGTCTCATTGAGGGAAATGATGTACTGGCAAGATGGACAGAATACTGTTCCGAGCTATACAACTATGAAGGGCGAAACAAACCTGAGAAAGCATTCCCCCCAACACCAACAAATATAGAGGATAACCAACTGATAACGAAGGAAGAGGTAATTGCAGCGGTAAAGACATTGAGAAGAGGGAAGGCGGCCGGCGTGGACAATATACCAGTAGAGCTCTTACAAGCAGGTGGAGAGGTAGTGGGGGAAGGCCTGACACACATCTGTAACAAAATATGGGCGACAGGAAACTGGCCGGACTTATGGACGAAATCAATAGTTATACCGCTACATAAGGCTGGAAACCTAAAGCTGTGCCAAAATTACAGAACAATAAGCCTCATTAGCCACCCTAGCAAGGTCATGCTTAAATTAATCCTCGACCGATTGAAACCCCAAGCAGAGAACATCATTGCCGAGGAGCAAGCAGGGTTCAGACAGGGAAGAAGCACTACAGAACAGATATTTAATTTAAGGCTGCTAAGCGAGAAATATCTAGAACAGCAGCAAACACTGTATCATGTGTTTGTGGATTTTAAGAAGGCGTTTGATAGGGTATGGCATAAAGCGCTTTGGGCAACCACGAGGATGTATAATATCAACGGAAATATTATAACGGTCCTTGAACACCTGTAAAACAAGGCGTATAGTGCAGTTCTTGTGAATGGGAGGCGAGGAGACTGGTTTCGCACATCAGTTGGTGTGAGACAGGGGTGTACACTCTCTCCAACTCTTTTCAATATATTCCTTGAAGGAATTATGAGTGAGGCACTTGGAGGTCACGTTGGTACTGTCAAGATAGGGGTGCCGAACGATTACTAACCTTCGTTTTGCAGATGATATCGACGGGTTGGCGGGTTCAGAAGCAGAACTTCAGGAATGGGTCAGAAGGCTCGATGAAACAGCTCTTGACTATGGTATGGGGATAAACGCTGGAAAGACAAAACTAATGACAAACAACGCTGCGGCCTTCAACAGCAAGATAAAAGCAAACGGTCAAGAACTCGAAGTAGTTGACCGTTTTAAATATCTTGGGTCGATTGTCAGTGATGAAGGATCAAAATGTGAAGTATTGGCCAGAATAGCACAGACAATAGCGGCGCTTGCACGGCTTAACAAAATCTGGCAAGATAAACGGTTAGCACTACGCACGAAAATCAGATTAATGCGTACACTGGTCCTGTCAATATTCCTCTATGCGTGTGAGACATGGACAGTTACAGCTGACCTTCAACGAAGGATACAGGCCTTGGAGATGAGATGTTTCCGAAAACTTTTAAACCTCACGTACAAAGATCGAGTTACAAATGAGGAGATACGAGATAGAATTAAAACAGCAATATGGCCTTTTGAAGACCTCTTGGCAACTGTCAAAAGAAGGAAACTCACTTGGTACGGTCACATATCGAGATCAAATGGTCTTGCAAACACAATCCTCCACGGGAAGGTGCATGGCAGACTACGAAGAGGCCGGCCCAAAAAGAGATGGGAGGACAACATAAAAGAATGGACCAGTCTCCGACCAGAAGAGTCACAGGCAGCGGCTTCTGACAGAGAGGGATGGCATGGAGTTGTGAGGATGTCTTCATGTGTGCCCCAACGACCTCACCGGTTACGGGATGACCTGACCTGTTATAGTCTAATTTTTCCTTCCTGTTGATTATCTTATAAACGTGCATTAAAACCTCGAATTCTTCTGTTTTCTATGCTTTTCTGCCTTTCATCATAACTAAAATTCCAGAATTCAACTATGTTTTGTTGCTTTTCTTTGTATCCTTTTCAGCATGTTTATATCTCCTCTACAATGAGGACTCCACACCTGTACACAGTACTCCAATCTAGGTCTAACTAATGCTTTATATAAATTAGCTACGTTAAACTCCATTTACCAGCTCTCAGACCATTCCCAAAATTTATAATACACGTGCATAAATGTCCTGAACATGTGACCTTTAGTTATGTAGATCTGAATATCTCAAACGTTTATGAGGGCAGTACTCAGACAAACAGTGCACTTGGACAGCTAGGGGCAGCATAATGGACATTTTGATGACCTGGAGCCCATGGCAATTTACATTGATTTATTTTGTAGTATAAATTGCCCGAGTCTGAGTGGGGCCTGAAGAGGGAACAAATGATAGTAACACTGTAAACCTCCAATCGTGTTGAAAGAGGGGACTAAAGCGAGTTGGATATGTAGTTGGTTATCTCATTTGTAGAAACTTTAAGCCACACATTTTAACAAATATGGACAAGTCAACTAAGAAGACAAAATCAATTAAACCATCCACTACAGAAGCAGATCATGTGGAGACGCAGTAGTTAATGGCATTACCCATAAGCCAAACTTGTTTGTGTTCGGATTGATAAAAGATAAAGATATCCACAAGAAAACATACTATTCCTGACTGATGTTCGGATTGATAAAAGATAAAGATATCCACAAGAAAACATAATATTCCTGACTGATGTTTGGATTGATAAAAGATAAAGATATCCACAATAAAACATAGTATTCCTGACTGATGTTCGGATTGATAAAAGATAAAGATATCCACAAGAAAACATAGTATTCCTGACTGATGCCGCGTCATTATTAGCAGCTTTAAAACAACACAAAGATGAAGATCTCGAGCAATGTATGTTCTCCCTGACACATCTCTCAGCAGAACACCCAAGGTTGGTCATACAGTGGATCCCATCCCACTGCAGAATTGAAGGCAATGAAGCTGCAGACAAACTAGCAAAGAGTGGAGGAGCATCCCCACAAACAGACCTGATAATCACATATAATGAGGCCAAGACCATAATTAAAGCCAACCAGGGTAAAATGGGCTGATCAACACCCCGACTTCCGAAAAGAAGAGAGCTACTATAACTTAACTAGAGAAGAGCAAATCATCATCTTCAGAGTGAGAACTGGGCATAACAGACTCAAGGGTCATCTTTACAACAAAACGAGGATTTGGACAGATAACAGGTGCCCATGTGGGGAGCATATCATGACCGTTAAACACATCCTGCAAAGCTGCACGCTCACGCAGGAAAAGAGAGAACAATACTGGCCTCGTGAGACAGATATGAGACAAAAAGCTGTATGGAGACGAAACAGCCTTACAAACAACGGTGTCCTTTGTAAGAGAACCCGGAACCTTGATCTGAGGATGAACGAAGAAGAAGAAGAAGGATTGATAAAACAGCATTGTTGTGTTGATGATCTGGACTTTGTTGATGACTTTGTTATTCTGTCTAACAACCGATGGCGGCAGGTGCCTATAGTGCCACCCTTCCACTTTCCCCCGCCCTGTTGTTCCTACAAGGTGACATGTTTTTGAAACCTTAATAAGTAATAATAACTATTAACTATGTAACTTATACTCTGAATAGATGACCAATTATTGGTTGATCCAGAAAAACTTCTGAATAGTTGCCCAATTATTGGTTAACCCAGAAAGATTTTTGAATAGATGTCCGATCATTAGTAAACCAAGAAAGACTCCCGTATAGATGCCCAATTATTGGTGAACCCAGAAAGACTGCAGCAGTATCTGTTCCTTCATTTATAGACACGTCATGGCTCAGAACACACTCGCTCTCATATTGAATCGGTTGGCATGACAACAAAGGCTGCGGAAAAACCCACTGAACTTCTCGGTATCAGAGGCATGTCCTGTTGCTTTGTCGTTCAGACGTGTATTTATCAGTTTAAAATGTATGTTCGCGAATTATACAAAGATGCGATCAGCTCTCCGTGCTTACCAGAGAAAATTAAATTAAAAGACAGAGGTCGCCCGGTGCCTACATTGAATATTGAACAAAAACAATCTGCATGTAAGAGTCGATATGCATTTACACGCAAATTTGATACTTCTATGTCAGGATTTCCTGGCTGTGTTGCTGTGACGAGAAAAACGCTTTCTTCTGTTTTGTTTGTTTACTGTTTGGAGCATGAATAATCAACAAAACATAAATACAGTGTCGTCAGTATTCAACTACTGAGAAGATGTAACATCGATGGAAAGTTTGAGTGATGCTTACAAAGAAGGTGTTCCTCCTCACAATGATTTAGTGATAAAAAGTCGGGATAATCTGTCCAAAATTGACATTTTGTGGAGTATGTAGCCTGCCTCTTCCAGGTCAGACGTCACGAATTGCATACGGTTATAGTATTTTGATACGAGTTCAATGGACCAATTTACGAGCAATATTGGAGATGTTATTAAATTAATGCAGAGACCCATAATTAGCAAGGTTTATCAGAATGCATTTTGAGATAATGTTTTACATTGAGAAGGACATGGCGAAAGAAATTCCTGATTTCAACAGAAAAGGGAATGAGAAGTTCCCAAAGTGACAAGTACCGAAGGATGGAGTTCCATTTCAAATGAGTACCAAGGGGAGTAACATACGTTGCTGTATACACATTTCTTTGTGCCCTTAGTTTGTTTTCATTTCTATGGTTGAGCCTCTCGGGAATAAAAATTCACGAGCTGACACTACAACAGCCATAATTAGATGCAAAATAAAATCTGCATACTTAATAAGAGGTCACCGAAATTTAGTCTGAGAATACACAGTGAAAGAAAACTTTAAAATAAAAGCATCTAACGGCACTTAGATTGTGTGAGGAGACACTATACTTCGAGGCGTATTCAAATGAAACCGGATCAAACTGCAACAAGTGAACATACGTACGATACGCATGGTGACGTCACTTCTAGTAATTTCTTACTTTCCATATCCTAGGCACCAGGTCACACCTCGTTCTTCATTCTTCCAGTATTCAGCCACGTGGATTGCCCTGTCACTCAGGAGGTTATACATACAAGTCTCCGGGAGGTTTGTGCAGATCATCAGATGGTGCTGGTCTTGTGTTACACTCCACATTCGCATGTTTCATCAACCCTGTATCCCCAGCTTTTCAGGGTTTTCCTGCATACTTCTGGTGTAAACAGCACATACCAACCGTCAAGTTTGCAAAATGTCATTATCCTCTGACTCATAGTTTCCTCAGCAGATCGTTTAAAACATGGTGGGTGTGATACGGAATCCACTCAGAGTTGATCAGCGAGCGGGGATTCGCTTTCTAACAGCTGAAGGATGCCGACCAGTTGACATTCATCGCAGAATGCAAGCAGTGTATGTTGACAAAAGTGTGGCGAACGTAAGCTCCGGCGACGGGACACCGGAATTGCTGCATCAGTTTTGGTGATGGCAGCTTCTGACGCAACAATATGCGCCTGACCTAGTCTCGTAAGATCTTTCGTTAACTCATGTCCTTCTTTAACATTGTTGTCCAGTTCTTCACTGTTGTCTTCGACACACTTTTGTGTCGTGAGCGAAATTGTTTTGGCTGATTGCTACTTTTGTTAGAACTGTTGCTGTGAATGTCCGATGACGAACAAGTAAGGAGAACTAGAATTAGAAGAATATGCAACCGGTTGCACGAGTTTGCGCTGCTAATAATCCTGGTTAACCATTACTAAGGTACCTTTATTTGTGTTTTCCTTTTACCTGCTTCTAATTTATTTGGGCAACAGTTCCCCATTATGTAACGGCTTTATTCCGGTTGCCTGTTTCAGTCACGCAAACAAATGTTAATAGCTTTAGAGACTGATTAATAAAATATGTTTTACCTTCACTGTTGGACCATGGCCATCTGTCGTTCTATTACAATTGGCCATGGTTTGACCATAGTTATTTGTTTGTTTGATGTTTTTAAAAAAATAAGGGGGATTAAACTTTTTGATGAAGGTCAGCGCTTGAAGGAAATGACCTTTTCACCTTACAGTTTGAAAAAAATGGCGGAATCCAACGAGTCGAAAAAGGCCATTGAGGACGACGATGAAGCGTTTAATGAGGTAATTATGGACATCAGTGTTTTAAGTTAATGTATATAAAGGAATCACTGAGTGGTACTCGGGATGGTAAGAATAGATCATTGTAACCTTTCAAGCATGTCGTAAAAGGCGAATAAAGAAAATTGTGCACTGGTCTAGCAGCATCATCATCAATCAAATAATTTTATAATAATCAATAATGACATTCATATCATCAGATCATGTCAATGAGTAGTCATCATGGATGTTATGGTACTAAAAACTACAACGGTCATTGGCCCTATGATTGAAACATTGGATTGATATTGAAACGTTATGGAGTCGAAGATGTGGAAGTGCATAAAAGCTGATACTATCAGTGATAGTATAGTATAGTGATAGCAACCAGTGACGCATATTTAGTCATAGTATGACTCATACTCTTATAGATAATTGTTCACATCAGGGTCAGCTAACCATAGCGCCATATACGTTGACCAAGACTCTATTCCTCTTTCACGTGGCGGCCTGGAAACAGGCTGCACTAGTCACTAGTGTAGTCTGGCCAAGGAATATGGATCTTCTTTTTATTTCGTTCGCTAACTCCCGCTACCAAGCACTGAAAAGGGCTTTGCAAGCAGCAGGATGTAGTCCAGATAACGGAATGTGTTGTGTCGTAATTTACAGCTTGAATGATAGTTGCACCTTTCAGTCCAACACGTCCAACTTCAGCAGGCATTTCTGAGTACCTCTTTGATCCCTTCTCCCTTCCCAGGCTGCTCTGTTGCACTTTTATCCAGGATCACTGCATGGAGGTGTAGAAAAGTCTTGGCAGCTCTGGTTTGCTGGCCCTGAAACTAGCAGTCAGCTTCGAGTCACTGACTGCTGCAGTTTATGTACTGCTCATCATCTTGATCCCGAATAGGGATGACAGTGAGAAGGAAAACCCCGGTACTAAAAAAAGCCAGCTGAAAATGGATGTGTTGGTCCAACAGGTGCAGAAATCACAGCCTCACTGTAAACTACAACCCAGTGTAATTTTTTAGGATGAACTCCAAAGAAGAAGAATAGGGCCTACGGACTTTGTGTAATGGGCCATCTACAGTGGAGGCCATATGTGTCACTCAAAGTAAAAAGTCTAAACAAAAACAACATTTAAAGGAATATTCAGTTGTATGGGCTAATATTCAGGGCTAAAGTTTATCTTAATGTAAGGGCTTTACTGTGGTCATCTGTTTCAGTAACGGTATTCAAACAGATGTTTATAGGTTGATGATTAATATACATGTGTCCTTGTTAGCTGTTATTTGTTTATTTAATGACTTAAAAGGGGATGAGAATTAAAATACTCCCAACGAAGTACAGCATTGCTACATCAAGCAGCTGGATAAGGCAGAAAAGGGGGTTCAATACTGCTATAGAAAAGGCATCAGTGTCTAAGGATTGGCTCCATAGCTATCTAAATTAACTCCCTAAACCAGGTACAGACTGGGAGTCCATATAAGTAGCTATTGAATAATCACCCTACAGAATGTCTATGGCAAACTGCTTGAGAAGATAGTGACCAGAAAAATAATGTTAAAATATTATATTCTATTGTTTTTTTCTCACTCAATTGTCTTAAGCTCAATGTAGCATCAATACAATCCATTCTCTTATGATATCCATACTGAGCTTTGCTCAGCTGAGATTCAACACTTGGTAGTAATCATTGTTCAAGTATCTTCATATACATTTTTCCTGTATGTCTTAGCAGCGATATGCCTCTGTTTGTATCACAGTTCCTTTTACTGCCATTTTCCTTTCAGATTGATATTAATGTAGATTGTTGCCAATCGTATGGTATTGTTTCTTCTTCCCAATGCTCTAGTAAAGATTCTTTCTTAACACTTCATCCCTGTTATCCCACAAGCTTGAATTGCTTCAGTTATGCCATCTATAACCTGTGACTTATTTCTAGGTCTGATCTTTATAGTTCTATTTCTTGAATCAATATATCGGGTTCCAGATGAGTGCCTATTAGGTTGAGAAGTTCTTGGAAGTACTCTTCCACCATAGTTGTCTCACATGCCCAAAATATTGGGAATACATTCTTATCATTGATTGAAGTAGGATTTAATCTCTCGTTTCTGAACTTCATTGCTCTGGTACTTTTGTAAAAATCTCTGAGCGATTTTTGATAATGATGTCAGTTTTCCATAGTTTTTCAATGGATTTTTCCTATTGATTTTGATTACTTATTTTGCAATTTAATAGATAATTTCCACAGTAAATGCTATATATTCACGAGACACTGACATTTTATCATTCATTAGGAAACTTTGTTTGCACAAACGATTGTTGACCGTATTACATAAACTAAGTACCGGTATTAAATTAATAATTTAGCCCTGTCAATGTGCAGTGAAATCTCTCGTTAAGGCAAATTTTAATTATAAAACATGACCTGATGATTATTGAATGAACTTATGGAACAAACTATGGAATTTAGTCAGAGCCATGAATGACGAAAAACCATCAAATAAACAAATTACCATCAAGCAGGGCGACAACATGCTTACCGGAAAAAAAATAAGCAAACGCCTTCATAGAACATTATGCCAGAGCAAACCACATTGATGTCCCTACAGACAAGCATACAGACATTAGTGAAGAACAAAAGAGCCATGAAAACACCAATATGGCACCAGAGGAGCACATGATGGCAAAACTAACAATGAATGGAATGAATGAGGCCATGAGAACTTTAAAGAAAAAGAAATTGCCTGGAAAAGATGGGGTAAGAAACGAAATGCTGATGGGGCTGGGCCAAACAGCAAAGAGGAAGTTACTATCAGTCCTGAACCAAAGCTGGAAACGGGGAATTGTACCGCAGGCATGGAAAGATGCTGTACTTATACCAGTACCAAAGAAAGAAAAAGATAGTACAGACCCAAATGGATACATGCCCATCAGTCTACTGAGCTGGTAAGGTAAACTGATGGAGCATATGATAAACACCAGACTGATGTGGCATCTGGAAGAAAAACACATATTAATTCCACAGCAAGCAGGATTTAGACAACACAGATCCACTGAGGACCATAGCACAGGAAATAGAGGATGCTTACCAAGAGAAAAAGCATACAGTAGCGGTTTGGGTGGATCTAGAGAAGGCATTTTATAAGGTGTGGAAAGAGGGACTTAAAGTCGAGCTACAAAGAAGTGAAGTATCTGGAAAAATGTACAGATGGATCAGCCACTACCTCGAAAACAGAACAGCCAGAGTTCAAGTACAAGGGCAGATGAGCAAAAAGGAGACACTGGAGCAAGGAGTACCCCAAGGGGGAGTACTGTCACCCACCCTTTTTCTGGTGTTTATAAACAACATCATAGAGAATATACCAAGAAGAGTCCACAGCTCCATGTTTACAGACGATCTGGCTATGTGGACCTCTGAAAAATAATCTCACCGTAGCAAACAATCGGATGCAGCAGGCCCTAACATCGTTGGAGGAGTGGACGAAATCATGGCTGGTCAAAATAAATGAAGAAAACACAACATGTACGAAATTCTCGCTTTCAAATAAACCACAGAACACCAAAATAAGTCTTAACGGCAAATATCTGCGGCCAAATGACAACCCAAACTACTTGGGAGTCACATTTGATCGGCACATGACATGGAAAAGTCAGATCGAGAGAAACCAATTGAGAGCCAGAGAAAGAATGGCAATCATGAGCAAACTTGCTGGCACAAGCTGGGGAGCAGACGAAAGAATACTAAAGAAACTGTACACCGGAAGAGTGAGACCAGTTCTCGAGTATGGCATTGCGGCATGGACAACAACAGCAAAGGTGAACTTTGATAAAATTAGCAAACTTCAATACCAAGCCATGAGAGTTATAATAGGAGGCATAAAATCAACGCCAATTGTAGAACTTGAAAAGATTACAAATCTGCAATCCATGACCGACAGAAGAGACTGCAGAGCCCAGCAGCAAGTAGAGAAACTCAGAAGACTGACAGACCATCCAATGCATCAGAGACTAAATAGATTTGGAAATGGGAAACTAAAGCGGAGAAACTTTTCAGAAATAGCCAAAGCAAAGATGAGCGAAGACCCTATGAACACCAAAGCCCATCCCTACTGTACACAAACCCACATGGAAGCAGCATATCATTCCGGAGGTGGTAGAAAATATACCAGGTATTGGAAACAAGAACAGTCAGACTGAAAAAGAAAGAAGAGACATAACCCTGAGGTACATAGCGGAAAACTACCCAAGCATGGACTGGACCCATGCATACACCGACGGTTCTGTAACAAACATAACACAGAATGGAGGGGCAGGGGTATTCCTGAGCCTAACAAATGGTAGAAAAATAACACTGTCAGTGGCAACTGGAAAATACTCAAGCAATTTCAGAGCGGAGGCAGAGGCACTGAAGGCTGCAGTAAAAGCAATGCTGACAGGCGAAAGCAATGAAAGCCAGATAGTCCTGTTTAAAGATGCCCTGCCCGTAGTTACAGCACTAAAAAGCCAGAAAAATACTGAACTAAATGATTTAAGAGCAGTACTCTGTCAACTATGCCAGCAGTCCGCACCAAAAAGAGTAGTCGTACAGTTTGTTCCATCCCACTGTAACATTCAAGGCAACGAGGAGGCAGACAGACTGGCAAAAGAAGGTGCAAGACTACCACAACCAGATCCTAGTGTGACCTACGAAGAGTCCAAAAGGTTTATTAGGGCCAGATACATGGCCAAATGGGAAACAGAACATACTGGCTACACAAAAAATGATGCCTATTACCAGTTGAACAGAAAAGAGCAGGTCGTGGTCTTCAGACACTGCACAGGCCACAACAGACTGAGGTACCACCTATTCAATAAACTGAAGATAGATGGCACTGACGAATGCACCTGTGGTACAGGGAAAATGACCGCTGAACATCTGCTGCAAAATTGCCCGACATACGAGGACCAGAGAAAGTACATGTGGCATCACCAGTGGCAACACTAGACAAGCTCTATGGCAGTGTCGACAGCCTCAGGATGACAGCTGCTTTCTTCGAACAAATACAAGTTGACATCTGACAGCGTATGAAGAAGAAGAAGTATCAACTTATAACTTATTAATCAGCATGTCTTTTTTAATGTGATGCTAAGTAGAACCGACATTACTGCATTCCGAGAAGAGCAAACCCAAAGGTGCTCAGCAGCTAGTACAGGGTATGCTTGGATACTACTAATGCCTCCTGTAGCTTGGTGCACACATTCCTAGAATATTCTATGGAGGTTTGAGGTCTCTATGTTTGCAGTGCACTCATCTCATAGTCATCCCTTCTGTGGTCTCTGTGCCTGCTGTACACATAGTCATCCCTTCTGTGGTCTCTGTGCCTGCTGTACACATAGTCATCTCTTCTGTGGTCTCTGTGCCTACTGTACACATAGTCATCCCTTCTTTGGTCTCTGTGCCTGCTGTACATATAGTCATCCCTTCTGTGGTCTCTGTGCCTGCTGTACACATAGTCATCCGTTCTGTGGTCTCTGTGCCTGCTGTACACATAGTCATCTCTTCTGTGGTCTCTGTGCCTACTGTACACATAGTCATCCCTTCTTTGGTCTCTGTGCCTGCTGTACATATAGTCATCCCTTCTGTGGTCTCTGCCTGCTGTACACATAGTCATCCCTTCTGTGGTCTCTGTGCCTACTGTACACATAGTCATCCCTTCTGTGGTCTCTGTGCCTACTGTACACATAGTCATCCCTTCGGTGGTCTCTGTGCCTACTGTACACATAGTCATCCCTTCTGTGGTCTCTGCCTGCTGAACACATAGTCATCCCTTCTTTGGTCTCTGTGCCTGCTGTACATATAGTCATCCCTTCTGTGGTCTCTGCCTGCTGTACACATAGTCATCCCTTCTGTGGTCTCTGTGCCTGCTGTACACATAGTCATCCCTTCTGTGGTCTCTGTGCCTACTGTACACATAGTCATCCCTTCTGTGGTCTCTGCCTGCTGAACACATAGTCATCCCTTCTTTGGTCTCTGTGCCTGCTGTACATATAGTCATCCCTTCTGTGGTCTCTGCCTGCTGTACACATAGTCATCCCTTCTGTGGTCTCTGTGCCTGCTGTACACATAGTCATCCCTTCTGTGGTCTCTGTGCCTGCTGTACATATAGTCATCCCTTCTGTGGTCTCTGCCTGCTGTACACATAGTCATCCCTTCTGTGGTCTCTGTGCCTGCTGTACACATAGTCATCTCTTCTGTGGTCTCTGTGCCTAATGTACACAGTTATCCCTCCTGAACCATCAACTAAGACAATAACTGCTCTGGTTTAGGTACCAGATTTCCACCAGAGAGTTGCAGTGAAAGGTTAATGTGGTCCCATATTTGAACACTGTCGTCGATCATGAATTTTAGACTCCATTTTACCTAGTCTCAGCTTTTTATTTTTGAGGTGGAATGACCACTTCTTGTTTTTTTCTAACTAAAACCCTTTTACCATTTACAGCTGAGTAGTAGGCTAGAATTTTTTCAGACCAGGGATTGAACCCGGTACATTTTCAGTGAAAAAGAAGTGTTCTAACCACTTTGCTACTTCGACATTCCATACTTGGGTGTTGTTATTATGTATACTTTACTCTGCAATGACCAAGCATTTCAATTTAGCAGAGAAACACTATCATGGCACCGCACTATACAGCACAGAGCCATTGGTATATTCAACATAATCTTTTAGAGTTTTTATTGTTTATCGGCTGTTTAACTACAAGCTATGTTTCCCAATTGCATCACTCTGTGCATTTACTGCCAAAGATGGTGATAACACTCAATTTTAGTCCCATCATTTTTCTCTCAGGTGTGGATAATCTTCTTCTTTGATTGGTCTCAATTTAGGTCACCTATCAAATTGTCCATTTGAAGTTGACCACTTCAGAACTCTAACCTGGAATGTTTGTAGCAGGGTTTCTCAACCTGTGTTGAATGGAACTAGGAATCAGCAGAAAGAATAAGTCATTAAAAAAAAATTATAGGTTCATGGTGGTGGGCAGAGAATTGGCAGCCTTGTATGTCAGTGCTCAATTAATAGACAATATTTTCCATTCATTATGTCCTTGACCTATGATTTTGAGTAGTTTTACTATTGACCATTGCCATAAAATTTGCAAGTTGCATATAGAATTAAATATAATTCTTCTCGTCTCTTTTTATTTACAGCCGCAGCATAGAACAGTCACACTACAGTTGGCCTCCTTAAGGGAGCCTGCGTCAAAACACTGCATGTTCTGCAGTGGTTGTTTCTGTAACAATTTGTTTTACGCTATGAGGTTGCTAGCCCCTTGCACACTTCTCTTTAGTCACCTTTTACGACATACAAAAATGCATAGACAATCATTATTGGATTCTTATATTTACAATTTACTGATCATTCTAATATTGTTTGGGATGTAGATGTAATGATTTATACAATTCTTCATTGAGACAATAAACTTGTTTCAAGGGTTCCTCTGTGATAAAAGGGTGATAAAGTTAGGCCTGTAGAGCGACCTGTGTACATTTTATACTCAAGAGACCTGTGTGATTTAGTATAAGTTTTGGTGGTTATCTGAGCACTCTTGAATAGCTTTGTCAGTCTAACGTCTGAGAGACTTGATAGTGGTTGTCTGAGCACTCATGAATGTGAATTGCGTGGAAGAGAATGGGTCACTCCACTGTAACAAAAGCTGATACCTAGTAAAGGGAATTCTGTCAAACATGAGATTATGAGCAAAAGCTTCAGCCTCCATGACCGATTATTATTGCATTTGGATTTTCAAATGATCTTTATCAACTAGTTTTGTTTTTTGACAGGATGAAAGCATTTCTGAACGTATTGTTGGCCTGACCGAAATGTTTTCTCCATCTGTCTGCAAAACATGTATAAATGCCAGCAATGTGCTAGGTTCATTTACCAAAACTGGCTTCTGGATCCTTCGAAATGCATTGTGGATTGTAAGCTCATCAGCAGTCATCTTGATATTGCCAGTCGTATTTGAATCAGAGCGTTCTCATCAACATGAGGCTCAGCTTCAGCAGCAAAGACAGGTACAAGACTGTTTTATTGTGTGAAAAATGTCATTTGATTGTGCAGGGCTTCAATCCGTTGTTTGCCTTCTATTTTCCTAAAAAAAACTATATTTTCCTTCTTGCTTCCCTGAGTTTTCTCAAATCCATTTGACACCTTGACATTTTTAACAATTTAACTCACTAGCCAGGTTTTTATATAATTATTATTGCAGCCCTTGTTTAATAAATTAAAGGTGACTACAGAGAGTTGTGCATGGGACTAGCAACCTCATGCAAAACAAATTACTACAGAAAGCAGTACTGCAAAAGTATCCTTAAGGAAAACAACTCCAGTGGTGGTCCTAATGCTGATTGGAGTGAAAAGGAACAAGGAGAATCTGAAAAATGTTGCATGGTAGCATTGTTTGTTTGGAATTTGACACGGAATGATTTTTAACTTTTCCTTGTAATTTTGCTTTTGTATTTCTGGTGTGAATTGGTGTCCATTCTTTGTGACATTATAATTTGACATCTTCTGTATGGGCATAATTTTTGTCTTCAAGTCTTGAGTAGATATGTTCTCTTGTATTAACTATGCCCCACTTCATCTTCTCTCAGTAGACTTGTACTGAATCATTTTGAGTATCTTGGGTATTTAATGTCAATATTCTAGTTTTTGACTTCATAGTTAGATTGCCATTATATGGCTTCCATCAAGTTGTGTCATGGGTCTTAGATCTGGTTATTTTTCCAGATTTTGGTCAGAAGTGTTAGTTGTTGTTTCTGTAACAACTTTTGTGTTGTTGGGACTAATTTAACCCACCTCCCAGGCTGAAATGACCAGTGTACTCACTTGGTATAACCTCCCTCCTATGATCTGTTTGACTTAATTGAATCTGCCAGATACATAAAGCTCACACTGGCATGGCTTATGGAATAATTAAAGAATGTTTCTTTGACCATGTTACTTGCCTCTCTTAAGACATTTCCACTCAACAGCTTCTACACCTGTACCTGGAAATCAGTTGGGGGGGGGGGAAAAGACTGCATCCTCATGAAGTCATTCCCAGGGGCTGCCCATGCAACATATGACTGAGACACATCACTCCCACTCCATCTGCCCTGCATGCTTCCTGGGACTCTTCCATCAACCATGGTCATGGATGGGCAGCACAACGAGCCCTGGTTGTCTAGGCAGATTACTTGACTTGCAAGTCCTCTACCATATCAAGATGTACATGGAACAGTTTCTTTCTAAATTTTATTTTTGCAATTATTCAGTTATCAACTGTTTTTAAACTTGCATTATCTCCTAGCATGGTCAGTGAACTTTCCTAACAATTTTATGGTAGTCTGTCAAGATCACAAATTGTTTCGAAAGAGTTTGATAAAAATCCAACAGGTGTGGAAATTATTTGTCATATTAGGTAACACATCAGTAACAGTTGTCCAGGGAAATAATGTATTAGAGATATCATTGCACTAAGGCACAGCTTATTTATGAGGTGAGGTGGCCAGATCCCTTTTCCGTAATTTGAGTTGAACCCTGTACCTGTGCCATGAAAAATGAGTGCATTATCATTATGCTAATCATTGGATAAAACTAGTTGGAAAAGTAGAGTGTTAAATAATTTAGTGTTAAATATTCAAACTAGTTGATATAAATATAAAAGATAATTGTCAACATTGAATATGTTTGTTTGTACTGTGGGTAGATGTTATCTTTCATATTTAGTTTTTCCATATCTTCTTCTAATCCCCAGGGTGAAGAGTTGTTATCACCCTTCTGATGCTTGTCATATGTAGGGTTTTGTTTGTATAGCTTTCTTTAAATATCAGACAACTACTCGACACATCTTTGGTCTGTGTGAATGGTGGGGTGTGCAACATCACATAAAGCCTTTTGTCCTAAAGTGGTTTATACATATATAGTACACATATTTTAATATATATTTCAGATCCTCCTAGGACCAAATGCAGCAGTGTCTGGATCAGGTAATGGAAACCTCCTGCCAGGAATGGGAATGGTGCCACAGAGAATGTAGTTGTAGTTTTCTATCTTTTCAGCTGCTGCATTTTGCAATCTGTTTTAGTTTAGGATAATTTGCACCGTCAGTCAAACCAAATGTAATGGATATTTCAGTTTATAGAAATTTGAAAGAACATGTGAAAGCTGGATTTATCCTTCCCTGCCAGTCATTATGATTGTTTCCTCTAGAATGTGTAATATTGTAACAGTAAAATACTTTCTTACTGCTTGTGCATACAGGATTATTGCCATGTGCCCATTATTTACTTCCGTATGTTCTAATATTACAAAGTGGTGGTAATGAGAATACACTCAGTGTGGATGAAGAAAGCAAGCATACTTTGTTTTAAATATAATCCATTAAATATCCCTTGGCTCATCTTTTTGATTCTGTTCTTATTTGTATGAAGTATATGACTAATACTGCAATTGTTCCCTTTTGGATGTCTGGGCCTTTGTGTGTTCTTGCTGTGGCAGTTTCTATAGCACTTTGTTTTACATGAGGCTTGTAGCGCCATGCATAATCCTCTTTAGTTGCTTTTTACAACTAGCTTGAAGGTTGCAATGGATCAGTTCTTTGCTTCCCTTGGTAACATAAACGCTCATGTTGTATAGTTTTTTTATAATCAGTGATTAAACAAAAAAGTAAGACAGGATATATGCAAATGAGCAAGGATATACATTTGCATATCCATAGACCTTGTCCAGGAATGGTTTGGCATTAGCCACGTATCCTTTCTCTGTTCCTTGTATGTTGGACACCTTTTTTGGCAGATGCCCATCAATTATTTTATCAGTTCCACAGACATATTCACATGTAGTTCCTATCGTTAGTTTGTTGAATAGCTGATATCTCAGTTGTGGAATAGTGCCACCTGTTCACCTCTTCTGATGTGGTTTTATGTGTCATTTGGTTGTTAACCTGGATGTTATGCTTCCCTCTTGTTCCTATATCTACACTTGTTAACCTCTTAGCCTCCTCATAAGTTATACTGATATCAGACTGAGATAGCTTTCCACCTTCCTTGACAGCCTGTCAGGTTTTTCATTATCAGGAATCCATTATCACAACTCCTTGAAATCAGTGATATACTTAATAGAGAGTTATTTTTAATTCTTTTTGATTCAGTAATGTCATAACCACTGACATCGTGCTAGTAAAGACTACTACCTGTCTTTCTTCTTTTTCTGCTGCAATTTTCAAGACCTGCCCTGAGGTTACTTGAAAATTTTTCTGTTGCAACTGATAGCTTTCTGTGTGTACCAATTTTAGACTCAGAAAGATTGTAGTTCTCATAGACAAGCTTTTCAAGACCAGAAACACACGATACAGCGGTATGAAAACAAAAGTTGCTATAAAACAAATCAATTACAGTGGAAAATGAGGACTGCAGCACTGTGATACAGTTTAATGCTGACAAACTTTCTCCACAAAATTACCTGAATTACCATATATTTTCTTTCCTTCAACCATTATCTTGCTGTTCAGAAGCTGATATGTATTTAACAAAGATGATGAACATTTACCACCTGATAACAACTCATTATCATGAGCAACAATTTGATCCCAGACCTGGGAAGTCTGGTATTATGGTGCAATCCAGAAAACAGTGCTGACAAATTATAAATATTTGTTTATAATAGTCAGCAACTGAAATCTTTTCTCGAATCGCCTAGCCCTCATTTGCATCTAACTAATTAACAAGAATCGAAGTTGAAAACACTGAATAAATACATCAAACTAAAAGGCTGTACAGCTCCAACATAATATTAATATATGGATGCGAAAGCTGGAAAATGAGTAAAACTCTTGAAAATAGGCAAGATGGAATTTTTTTTTTAAATGTCTTAGGAAATAATATTAGAGATCAGACAGCAATGAGTTTCTACCATATTAAGGAACAAACGTTGGGCGTACATCAGACATATCCAAGCGATTATGTAGGAAACCAAGTGGCACCAGAAAGAGGGGCAGGTCAAGAGAGACACTACATAGGATAATCACTTAAGAGGTCAACATGCTGGGTCTTGACAACATACAGGAACTACTGCGAGTGGCATCAGACCGATCTACCTGGAGATCATTGAGTTCTGCCATATGCACCATGCTTGGTGCTGAAAGCAGATAGATAGATAGAATAGTCATATAAAACTCAAAAGATAGATAGAATAGTCATATAAAACTCAAAAGATAGATAGAATAGTCATATAAAACTCAAAAGATAGATAGAATAGTCATATAAAACTCCAAATGGATCATTAATGGAACTTCATAAAATAAATACATATTTCTGGGCCATCACTAATCTGGTTTTGATATTTTGTAAATAAAATTATTAAAAGATTATAACATCTGTTGTTGCCACTTGTTTGTTTATGATTTTATTAAATAGTATTGAGGACATGTGCAACCTGTTATCAGCTTCATAACAGTAATTGTTCATTTCCTATAACAATAGATGTCCTCTGTCCTGCTGAAATGAAATACTTGTTCATTCCCACTAAGCATTTTCTTCACAAGCAGCAAGCTTTCTCTAACTTACTATATTAAATAGTATAAAAGAATTTTCAAGTAAATAGTTTAATACAGATAAAGTCTTGTCTCCATATCAATGGTTGACTAATGAATCTCCAAGATGCTCCATTTCTTGCTATATATCCTTCACACTAATATTGCTGTGTTCCTCTTCAGTTGTTCCAGTATTTCACCATTTATTACTTGACTTGGTCAGTTCTCTTCCACCGTGAGGGATTACAATATCTACAGGATTAAGCCTCCTTAGATGCTTCTTATGGCATGTTTGATAGTTTACAATGTGACCTTGTTTTGCTCCCAGTTGGCATGGACGTTCTCCATTTGATCTTGTTTAACCCTTTACAGTCCAGCCTAATTAATTAGTTTTGTCTCTTAGTCCAACAATAACCCTGAGAACAGGCTGGATTCAAAAGAGGGTTCTCCACTACAGACCACCTACACACAATCCACCAGTTGCTGGAGAGAGCACGCAAACTACATCTGCCCATATGTCTGGTGTTTATAGACTACGAAAATGCCTTCAACGGTATTAGGATCAATGCCCTAAGAAACCAGAATGTGGTGGAAAATTGCACGAAGATGATTGAAGAAGTAAACAGGTTGCAGTACAGACTTTACTCTGTACCACTGTCCAATAAATATTCCACTAGCAAGAGGAGTGCTGCAGGGCAACATAATTTCTTCAAAGCTTTTTTACTGCAGCCCTTGTGGACATCTTCCAACAATTGAGTTGGGGCTGATAGAGGCATAAATATAGATGGGAAAAGACTCACCCACCTACTGCTTTGCAGACAACATTGTGCTCATCAGCCACACCACCAAGTAGGCCCAACACTCCCCGAATGAACTGGACGAGGTCAGCAGAGGTGTAGGTCTATGGATGCAGAAAAAGCAATGTCTCCAAAAACCATACTACCGCAAATGCAAGATCAAGCCTATTTAAGACATGTTCTCAGGATCTCGATAAGAGATTGAAGTCAGAGAACGCACCCTATTTCAAGATGCCGGGGAGGACACGTTCTCTTGCAAATACTACTGGGCTGGCCATGTGGTACATATGCCAGATGGACACTTAAAATGACGTTTTGATTATACGAGGCGTGTCCAAATGAAACCAGACCAAACTGCAACATGTGCATTATGTCATTTCTGGTATAAACAGCATATACCCAACCATCAAGTTTGCAAAATTTCATTATCCTCGGACTCCGTTTCCTCAGCAGACCGTTGAAAACATGGCGGATGTAATACGGAATCCGTCCAGAGTTGATCAGCGAGTGGTGATTCGGTTTCTAACAGCTGAAGGATGTCGACCATTTAACATTCATAGCAGAATGCAGGCAGTGTATGGTGACAAAAGTGTGTCGAAGACAACAGTGAAGATCTGGATAACAATGTTCAAAGAAAGACATGAGTTAAGGCAACTCACGTCCTTATTTAAACATTGTTGTCCAGTTCTTCACTGTTGTCTTCGACACACTTTTGTCACCATACACTGCCTGCATTCTGCGATGAATGTCAACTGGTTAACATCCTTCAGCTGTTGGAAACCGAATCACGGCTTGCTTATCAACTCTGGACGGATTCCGTATCACACCCGCCATGTCTTCAATGGTCTGCTGAGGAAAATATGAGTTGGAGGATAATGAAATTTTGGAAACTTGACAATTGGTATGTGCTGTTTACACCAGAAGTAACATCATCGTGCGAATGTTCACTTGTTGCGGTTTGGTCCGGTTTCATTGGAACACGCCTCGTACACAACTAAATTATGTTGTTGTTTTTTTTTGCGTTCACCTTATTTCTCAATTCCCCAAGGCAGTGTGCGTTGCACTGTAGTTTTTATTTTGCGCCTGTCGGCCCAGTGCATCCGACTTCAGCATGCATTTATATGAGTCTGCTTTCTTTTGCATTTTCTACCTACGGGTTGCTTCCCCAGGATAACCGCCAGTGTTGTCATGGGGATCGAACCCAGTACCTTTGAGTTGTGAGCCGTGTCACTAGCCCACGCTGTCCCCACATGAAGTTTTAAATGTCATTGTGGAGGAGAAAATATCGCTTAACGTTTTATCATTTGACTAACCACTTTTCTGTCATCTGTTCCACTGTCATAATCAAAACCAGACTTGTATTGAACATGCACATGTAATTTAGATACATGATCATTGGCGTGTTCAAACAATAATTAATTTATCAGCTCTATAAGTCTTAATTACATCACGCGAATGCAACTGTAAGCCCTAATTCCATCATGCAAAAGCCGCAAGTTAAAAAATGTACCAAATAATGTCAATACCAACGCAACAGCTCTTCGTTAAACAAAAGCTGTGCATTTCATAATTAAGGTCATATCAAAAACCTAAAAGTAGTCACAATGCAACAGAATAGAACGCATGTGTTAGCTCTAGATTTGAGTACAATCGGACCATAACTGATGGTTTACACGCCATCAGTTCCAGTTGAATGGGGCTATAAACGGTTAATGTTGGCTTCTTGTCTGTTTTGCTAACTATCATAGTTTTTGGTTTTCTCAATAGTTAGGAAGCTGTGTAGTGCAGTGATTGGCGAGCTGGCTTCGTATCTGAGTGGTTTTGGGTTTGTTCCCCGGTTGAGATAGAAATATTTTTTTTCAGACCGCAACGGTTTAGTCCAGAAAGTACAAGCGGCGAGGGAGAGGAGATGGCCCTCATATAGCCAAGCCTTTGTAATGTGAGATCACTAACACCTCACACCCCTACGGCAGTAATGCCATAGGTTACTTTACTTTACAATATTTGTTGCTCATCCAGATACATTGCTTCTGTTCATTTGTTTCACTAGTTCTAGCTCGCTGTCAACTAACATTGCAGTACTATCTGTGTATTAAGGTTTATTGTTCCTCCTTGATACACAGTTCCTTTTATCCGTTTGAAAATTTTTGTGTAGATTCTGCTGATGATGTGGCACTATGACTATAACCTTCCACTCAGTTGCTCACCAATGAGATGAATTGTGTACAGCTCTTGGATGATGTGGCGCTAAGACTATAACCTTCCACTCAGTTGCTCACCAATGAGATGAATTGTGTACAGCTCTTGGATGATGTGGCGCTAAGACTATAACCTTCCACTCAGTTGCTCACCAATAAGATGGAGAAATTGATTGTGTACAGCTCTTGGTTAAGCACAGTATTCCAGGTCAAATATTGGAATAAATTCAAACAGCTTTTGGCTATCTGTCTTTTCAGTATATGCTAAATTCCTAGTGTGGATACAAAGAGAGTAGTGCATGGGGCTAGCAATCTCATCATATAAAAGAAAGTGCTACATACAAAAATCACCACTGCAAGAGTACCAAAAGTGTGTTTGGCACAGGCTTCCATTAAGGAGCCATTTGAGGTGGCATTCACTTCATAAGTAGCAAGCTAGAGAAGCATGATCCAGATGGCAGCACACATCATTTGTCTCATTCATCTCTTGATATCATTATATGATGCCTTCATTCTTCTTTGTTGCTACTCTGGTTCCCATACCAATTTTGCATCTCGTGCAGTCCCCATCTATACCTGTTCGGGTGTTCAGCTGGCAAAATCTCTGGACTCATCTCCTTGTAGCAAGGCACTTTCATCACCTGGACAAATGGGGTTCAATTCAAGTATCTTTTACTTCAACTATCTTTTCTGTTTGGTGTATATATTTCCATAGTACTTAAAATACTTGTCTGTGTGGTTGTTGTCCGATTGTTTACTTTCTAACACTTACCAGTTTTGAAGGATTATGGCATTAGTTTGTCTGATTCGGGAGAAATAGGAACCAAAAACACTACTGTCTACAATTGTTAGATAGCAATGAACTCTTGTTGGTGACCTAAATTATAACTGGACATTCAGCATATGCGCATCTTTTGTTTAAATGTAAAATGCATGACATTTCATCGAGATTTGCACACATGGGAAATGTTTTAAAGTCAGCCTTTCTGTTCAATGAAATGAGAGACCAGAGCCTGAGAAATGATTTATTATTTGATCATTCATCTAGATTACACGTGAATATTCAAAATATGTCAGATTCAGACTGATTGGGGCACAAAAAAAAGGGCCTGTTAACTAACCTATTTTCTTTTAGAGATTCAGTTAGCTTTTTACATATTGAATTGTTTTAAAACCTTCCCGTGAAATACACATAAGACACTTATGGACCTCCACAAAACTTTGTCCTGTTTCTGTTTCTAAGAATCGACATTACTGCACTCTGGGCATACCCATAGATGCTCAGTCTCTTTCATCAAATGGCGTAAGGTATGGATGCTGATGGTCCCTGTAGCTCCCTGGTTGTACACTCTCCTGCACCGTCCTCTCATGCGCCTCACTCCGCTCGAACCTCGTTTAATGTCAAAACTTAGCAGCAATCTGTGGATTGATGATTCATCTATTGCGGTGTCCTCATCCAGCAGGCAGTCATTGATTGATTTCAAAATGTCACTTCTGTCTATCACTAATGTGCCCATGATGGGAACTTGTTAAGCTATGATGTCAGCTCTTTCATTGCCCTGAACCCTGGCATGAGCAGGACAGTAGATCCATATCAATGCCTGGAGGTTTGAGGCCTCAACAGCTGCTTTCCACTCGTATCTAAGCCATCCCTTTTGTACTTTCTGAAGTAAGGCTTGCGTGTCTGTCACGATGACTGCCCTTGTTATAGAAGTCTCAGATATCCATTTCAGTGCTAAGGTCACTGCTTCCTTCTCCATTCTCATACTGGAGGTTGAAGACATGTATGCCCTACTGCACTCAGCAACGACCTCTCCTCTCACTCTAGCCGAGAAACCCCAGCCTGATGTCCCACTGCGCACGACTGATCCATCGGTGTATATGACAGCATCACTCTCCTGCGTGTTTTTTTTTGCTTAGATGTTTGCCTCACTAGTTTGTACTGGTGAAGGTGCGCCATTTTCCACCCCAGACTGTAGTCCATTGGGCGATATCAGGATGCATAAACCAGTGCTTGGATGCATGTATGCGTCTGTATGTACCTATGCTAGGTTTGTGCGTCCTCAGAAGCTAGCCCAACCAAAGTGCAATGGAAGGGCCTCACCATGAGGGCGCGTGTGAAAGTTGTGCAAGAGTGTGACTGTAGGACAGAGTCAAATGAAACAGAGTGAGGGAAGAAAAGAGAGAAGGGAAAGAGTTGCCCCCAGGGTGAGCCCCCTGATCTTCCTCTCCTGCGTGTTCTCAGTTATCAGCTGATTTACCTAGTGCTCTGCTCTCCCGTTGCTCTGTTCTCTGCATTCCTTGCCTATGGTTATGATGACTCTCTAGTACTCTATCACCAGCGTGGACCCATTCTTCCACTTTGGCTATCATCTCAGCTGGAGTGACGTGTCCGATTGTTGTCTCAGCCTGTGCCATCCATGACGACCCTCTCTTGATTCTTGATCCCTTGGTGTCTGAGATTCTACTGTGCAGAGGGAGCCATGTATCTATGGTGACACGCATATAGGCTTTGACTTGTGCCAGTTTATGTCTGGATGTCACCAATAACAATCCCAACATGTACCGCATCATCACAATCAGGGTATCTCTAGTGCAGCCTAGAACCAGTCGCATCTCTTCATTCTGGATGAGTTCCAACCTTTCACACTGTGTTCTTGAAAGTGTGAGGATGCTAAGTCCGTAATCGATGACAGACAACACGACCTGGCGAAATAGGATGAACAGGAGGCGTTGTTCCAAGTCGGCAGCAGCCATGGTCTTGAGTGCTCCTAACCTTCTCTTGCATCTTTGTACGATATGGGCAACATGGCAATTATAGGAAAGACTGTGATCAAAAGTCACTCGAGGTATTTCAACCTATCACACCTGTTAATGGTGCAACCATCAAAAGTGATGCCCGGGAGCTCAGCCTTTACTATCGAATTATTCAAAATACACCACATCATGCAGGCCTTGTTCGGATTGATCTTGGAGCTTGAGTCGTTGCACCACTCTGAGATTGCTTGCAAGGTTTCCTGGATGTCTTTGATCAACTCATGATGTTAAACATTCCATTATTGTCTCTTTTGATGATCTCATTCACACATCTTTCTTCTTCTTTGCATTCAGGATCTTTTGGTCATGCTATATCCGCAGACCAGTTGCCATGATCAAGTCTGTAGTCTTCACCAGGTCGGAGCAACTGTCCCACAGAATTTGTCTCAGCTCTGCACCCTCTGGCCAGGTCCGGTATCTCATTTTTCTATAGAGTGGGCATTCCTGTAGAATGTGTTCAGGATTCTGGCTACCTGTTCGGCATGGGCATTCATTGATCTGTGAGATCTTTAATCGGTATAGATGTTCTAGTAGGCTGGTGAAATAAGGTAGTTTGTTGGTTTCTTTTGAGTTGGTGAATTGGGTCTGGTGCTTATGTTTCTGTCTTCTCTCCTTTGGTGTATATACTGATTTCTGATGATGTTCTTGATCTCTCTGTATGGTACTTGATGATTAAATTGTGTCTTTTTGCTGCCATCTTTGTTCATAAATCTATCTCTCGTCAGGACACATTTTATCTTGTGAAATGCTTTATGGTAATCTTCTCATTTATATATGGTTTGTAATGTCATCTTTATCTGGATTCATTTCACATCAAACATATTTGGTGTCTTCATTCAACTGCTGTGGAAATATAAGGTTACTTTCAACTAAAATTACAAATGCATTTTGAAAATTTACTTGTATATAAAACTTGCAAACATTCACATTATACTGGGCATCAATTTGACAAGTTTGCTTATGTGAGGAAGCCAACAGCACTTTGCATGCATCCTGATCATTTGCTGTGAGGTACCAATGTGGACCTTGGTTTTTTATCAAACAATCATTGTATAAACAAGGCCACCAAAATGATATATGTGGTACATATATAACTCAAGGACAGTTATTCAGAGCACACAAAAATGTATATCATAAATTCAGTAGATGATAAAGAATCCTAAAGATAAAAGAAATCTTCAAACAATTGATAAAAAGGAAACGAAAAGTGAAAAATGGCATGACTTTACAGAATATATGCATGATGTGATAACAAATCTGTAGGAACAAGTTGATGCTGCACTTAGTAACATTTTTTAGAGCTATGTTAATGCAGCAAACAATTATTCACATTTGTATAATTATTATTATATGACTACCTGAAATACAAACGTTAAAGTGGTTTGTTTTTTTACACAACTCATTTTTCATGAAGCAATTTTCTAATGTAAGACTTGACTGCCTCTTAACTTTGTATTTCAAATATTAACAGTATTAAGTTTTGACTGTAGTCATACATATATTCTGTGCATTAAGTGCACACACAAAAAAACAACAACATAAATATAGCTTGTATATTGACTTGTTCCAGAAAATTAAGGTAAATTTATTGTTGTTACTAGGATTATTGAGAAGAGCTCAGTTGTTGTCTACGCATCAGTGTGCTTCGTTTCGTTCGTTTAACACACACAAGTGATGAAGACCACTTGCTTTGTTTAGCTGTGCGGACAGTCTTTTCTCTTGCTGTGTCCGCTGAAATGGGTGACTTGGATTAAAGTGAGAAAGAAACTGCACCTTTTGTGAACCTAACTCTCTTGTCCTGAGCTGCCCTTGTCCAGTAGCAAGATATTTATCGAGACGACTGAAGATAGCACAGGATGCAGATTTCTCCTCAGGGTTTACTCCCGAAGTCTTTCTCATAAATAGGTATCCCACAATGCAGCGGAGGGGGGATGATATCTAACATTGTGTGTCAAGCCTTTCCCATAATCACAAGAGGTCGTAGGGACATAACTCAGCGTGTGAGTGAGTTTGGCATCTCTCCCGCAGCTGTGTTCAGTTCATTATAGTCGTGTCTAAATTTTACACACCAAAATTGACACTGTTTGCAGCTAGGGTGAAAGGCGCTAATCATGTGAAGTTCAGCCATGTGAACTAGATCGTGAAATTCGACACAGGTTTAAGCGCAGTGCTATTCATATAGCCAATGTCCAGACCAGGATAATCGGACGTAAGAAATCACAAAAAAACAAACATATTAACCAGTCCAAATGGGAAAACAACACGTTTCCGTGAACACAAGTGTAAGTTGTCGACTAGTGTGAATTTCAGGCAAATCCGTGGTCTGGTGGCATCCATATTGAACTAAAACAGTAGAGCAATATAGACTTACAGCCGGTTACATCGCCATCTTTGTTGCTACAATGGATCTGACAGGCTCTTTCTTGTCCATATCTTCATGCTATTGTAACAGTTCCAGCCTGAGCATGAGCATTTAGGGCAGAGGTGATGTGGTCGGCGACTCTGAGAACAAAGGTACCTGAATGTGTGCCAAGGTCACTCTCCGTCTGGACACTACGCCAAGGTCATTCACCTTCTCAACAAAGGAAATCGGGGTTGGGGGAAAGAATGTGTACAGGTAGACTAGGAACTGATCACTGGTATTTCAATTTGGGTAGTGGGGGGATGAGTGACAGACGGGAGGGCAGCGGAGCTTGCTACGATATTTGAGTGACAGGTGTTCAGAGTAATTTGTTCCAATAACGACTGAATAGAGCCATATCCCAGAGATCCATTGGATAGCTCTGATACTGCTTGAGACTATAAAATACTAGACAAAGTTTAGCTCAAGCAGACTGGCCAGAGAATGTGAGCGAGAGACTGAGAATTTAGATAGGAGTCTGTTTAGCTCACCGATTTGATAGAGGAGCGATTGATGGACTGTTTTACAAATGTTAGAGATAGAACAGGATCGCTCAACCAGCATACACCATTGAGTCTTGGCCAGTTGCTCAAAAAGGTGTGTGTTGGGCGTCCTGTGTCTAGAGGTAATCTGAATGTGTGTTGTACGCAGGACACCTTGTGAACGAGGTATGTCCTGACGAGTTAAGCGAGTGTGTAGATCGACTAGGTGAGATCTAGATGTGTGTGTGGTGTGTGTAGACACCGAGGGAATGAGGTATGTTCTAGAGTTGTGCGAGTGTACAGCTGTGTCTAGGAGAGATCTAGAGGTGTGTGCGGCAAGAACTGGGTTAGAATAGTGGGAGCAACATCAATAGTTTATACTTATAACTCCCGAGTATATAATTAGTTAAGAAGTATTCTTGTATTATTTGTATCACATTGCACTCACTTTGATAGTGTTGTATGAGTATTATATAATAAATATGCCACCTGCTGTGTGCTAAATTATTTGCTGTGTGTGTTCATGAATGATGTGGATGAGTGTGCTAACATTCTAGTTAGAATAACCCTAGTGCAACAGTGGGATCTGCTACACTATCCTCCCACTTTTAGCTTTATTTTCTGCATGTCGGCCCTGTACTTTTTATTGTAAAAGTATTTCAACTGACTATCATTTCATTCATTAATTTTCTTTTTCATCTCTTCCCCAAGACTTACTCATCTGTTTTAAATGTTTCTCCATGACATCCATCACTCTTGTATATATCTACAACCAAAGGCCTCAATTCTCTTCTTTTACTGTTTGTTCACTGTCCTTATTTCTGTCACATACAGTAATATTTGCATTATAAAATGTCAGTAAACATTTATTACTAAAAAAAATATTTTTATACATATTTTAACAAAATGGAGGGAATTTCTCATATCAGTCATAAAATGCAAAATTTGCTAGGCAAAACTTCATCAATAAACATAAAGTAACAACATTCCAAAAAACACGGACTTGAATCTTCATTGCTCATAGGCTAGAAGTGTCCTGAGATCTTTGTATTATTCTTGGTTGATGTACGTAACCAAGTACCTCCATTTTGGCTTTTGCTGGATATAGGCAGCTCTCTGAAAATAGTGACCAAGACCAGACCGAGGACACACTGTGCAAGACCAATCACAGCCACAGCAAATGACCAGCCAGACTCCTCATCATCTTGACCAGCTACTCTTTCAGCCTTGTTTTTGATTTCACCAGCAAATATAATCATGCCGTTGAATACCAGCACAGCTAGAAGCATCAACAAAACACACAGTATTAATTTAAAGTCATAAATTATTGTCTGGGTGGTAATAATTCAAAATATTGTGGTGAAGAGCATTACAAATAAACAATTCTCTCACTGAGGGGTAACCACAGAAGAAAATTGGAACAGAATATGTGACCTTGTCTTCTTCTACCACGGGGTGTAGTTTTTACAGGATGGGGAAGCTAATCTTGCAGGCATTGTCTCAACGATTGATCGCCGTTGTCTCTCCCTCTTTGGTCACGTTCATTTTTCCCGGGAAGTCCCAGCCCACGAGATGCTCCAGCAGGCTGTGTGGTCGAATTACAGGAAGAAGTCGTGCTCTTCCTAGAGAGGTCCTCCGGGCCCGCCCTCAGAACACCTATCTAAAACAGATCACCACCTCACCAATAGAACTGTAGGCTACATGGGGCACGGCCATCAGACGTGGTCATGGACATTAGACACGACGGGACCTGGTCGTCTAAGCGTACAATTGATTGATTGAAGCTGATCCCTTAATCATCTTTCTAACATGTCTTGTCTAGCAGTTTACAGTGTCCCTATTTCTTTCAGAGACCCAGTAATACACAGGCCAGTCAGCATAATGTTGGACCAGAAAGAAAACTAGTAAGATACGGTGACCCAATGTTCTCTGAAAGTTTAGAGTGGGCATGTGCATTTGAGTGAGCCTCAAATGTGCCTTTCAAGCTGAATCTCACATGAATTTCAAAACTGCCATACAGTCGCCCTGAGCAATAGTTCAAGACACCAACTACAGCCTACATCAGATCAACATATGCATTACACAACGCATATACAGTCCATGTACAACACCGACCACACCGTTATGCCATATTAGAGTTATTTCCCATTATCTCCTTTAGCAAGGGGCAGATTAGTTAAAAACAAAAGTGCAATATACAAAGATGCAAAATCCATAATATATATTGTTTAAACCGTGTATACACAGTGGAACTTGTCTATGATGATATAACGAGATAGCTCTAAAGCAATGTGTAATTATACAATAAACACAATCTTAGTATGGAGATAATCATGTGTGAATGTGTTCAATTTGAGGTGTGTTACTATTTTGGGACAGTGAAGAAAAAAACAACTTGGATCTGGGTAACATAATCTCAGCCGATGGCAAAGGAGACACTGAAATCTAACACAGTTGTAATAAAGCAAGTCAAATCATTGAGCAAATGTCTCCGATATTACAATGTAAACATCTGACAACGGATACAAAAAGAACGCTATACAACATGGTATTCCTACCCACATTAGGCTAAGTGCCAAAATTGGACATTGACGAGCAAAGATAAAAGAAACATTGTAACAACAGAGATGAAATGCCTTCGCAGAATGTTTGTAGCAACAATAATTGATAAAATCAGAAACGAAGATATTAAGAGGCAAGTAGATACAACACCAGTGCTAGACCTCATCAACAGACAGCAAACCAAATAGTTCAGCCATGTGGACACGTCAAACACCAAATATTATCCTTCATAAAACAATGCTATACAGATACAATGGATGCAAAGCCAAGAACCGGCCATGCAAAAAATGGATAGCAGAAAGAACAGTAAAGGTCCCCGTTTATGAAGCACATACTAGGGCTTGGTCAAGAAACCTCTTCGTAACTTGACGCTGAAAGGCACAAGCAGGACAAAAAGCTAAAAGAAAGATGGTTTTTGTGTTCTAGAGCCACTTCTGCTGCGATCTTAAGAGTTTCAATGTTGGCCTTGAAGTTGCTTGAGAAGATGCCTGTGGCTATGGATGGGGTTTTCCCCATTTATTGGTCTGATCAATACTCCTCCTCTGTCCTGGGATGGCATTTGTTGCAGAGCTATCTTCTTCTTCGTACGCTGTCAAACGTCATCCTGAGGCTGTCGACACTGCCATAGTGCTTGTCTAGTGTTGCCACTGGTGATGGCCACATGTGCTTTCTCTGGTCCTCGTATGTCAGGCAGTTTTGCAGCAGATGTTCAGCGGTCATTTTCCCTGTACCACAGGTGCATTCGTCAGTGCCACCTATCTTCAGTTTATTGAATAGGTGGTACCTCAGTCCGTTGTGGCCTGTGCGGAGTCTGAAGACCACGGCCTGCTCTCTTCTGTTCAACTGGTAATAGTCATCATTTTTTGTGTAGCCAGTATGTTCTGTTTCCCATGTGGTCATGTATCTGGCTCTAATAAGCCTTTTTGACTCTTCGTATGTCACAGTAGTATCTGGTTGTGGTAGTCTTGCACCTTCTTTTGCCAGTCTGTCTGCCTCCTCGTTGCCTTGGATGTTACAGTGGGATGGAACCCACTGTACCACTACTCTTTTTGGTGCGGACTGCTGGCATAGTTGACAGAGTACTGTTCTTAAATCATTAAGTTCAGTATTTTTCTGGCTTTTTAGTGCTGTGACTTTGGTCGGGCATCTGTAAACAGGACTATCTGGCTTTCGTTTCTTTTGCCTGTCAGCATTGCTTCTACCGCAGCCTTCAGTGCCTCCTCCTCCGCTCTGAAATTGCTTGAGTATTATCCAGTTGCCACTGACAGTGTTATTTTTCTACCATTTGGTAGGCTCAGGAATACCCCTGCGCCTCCGTTCTGTGTTGTGTTTGTTACAGAACCGTCGGTGTATGCATGGGTCCAGTCCATGCTTGGGTAGTTTTATGTTATGTACCTCAAGGTTATGTCTCTTCTTTCTTTTTCAGTCTGGCTGTTCTTGTTTCCAATACCTGGTATATTTTCTACCATCTCCGGAATGATATGCTGCTTCCAAGTAGGTTTGCGTACAGTAGGGATGATCTTTGGTGTTGTTAATGTGTTCATAGGGTCTTCGCTCATCTTTGCTTTGGCTATTTCTGCAAAGTTTCTCTGCTTGCTGCTGGGCTCTGCAGTCTCTTCTGTCGGTCATGGATTGCAGATTTGTAATCTTTTCAAGTTCTACAATTGGCGTTGACTTCATGCCTCCTGTTATAACTCTCATGGCTTGGTTTTGAAGTTTGCTAATTTTATCAAAGTATGCCTTGGCTGCTGTTGTCCATGCCGCAATGCCATACTCTAGAACTGGTCTCACTTTTCCAGTGTACAGTTTCTTTAGTACACTTTCGTCTGCTCCCCAGCTTGTGCCAGCAAGTTTCCTCATGATTGCCATTCTTTCTCTGGCTCTCATTCGGTTTCTCTCGATCTGACTTTTCCATGTCATGCGCCGATCAAATGTGACTCCCAGGTAGTTTGGGTTGTCATTTGGTCGCAGATATTTGCCATTAAGACTTATTTTGGTGTTCTGAGGTTTATTTGAAAGGCAGAGCTATCTGTATAGGAATGTCCTCCTCCTCTGTCCTGGGTGGTATTTGTAGCAGAGATATCTTTATAGGCATGTGGCCACCTGTCTGCTGGATAATTAGCGACCATGTACTCTTCATTAACATGTCTTCTCTCCAGGTCTGCACTCCTTTTACTTATTTGCAATCTTCAATTCCAATATACAGTCAATCCTTTTGTAAGGTGCTTAAATATGGACAACATAGAGAACAAAACCATTACAGATTTTCATAAATGGTTACTTGAGCAACATAGAGGAGTTGAACGTGTATAATAAGATCTAATATGAGCATTCAAAAGAACCAAACAACAGTGGGACAGAAGGTGAGAAGCTGGTGCTGGTGTTGGAAAAGGCATATATTAAGAAAACCAGCCCTGAAATCTACACGGTAAAGAAATAGAGGGAGACCTAAATAAAAAAAACAGTAAAAAAAGCTCAAGACAAACATAAAAGGAAGATCCAAAGAGAGCTGGAATGGATGGCACAGGATATGACTTGGTGTGTATTTCTTTTAAAACCTGTGCTCTATGAGGCGCTGTAAGGTTATGATTGATTGATTTATTTTCAATTATTTAATGATTGTTTCTTGATCTCTTTCACTTACTTGCAAGGCCAGCAAATATCTCAACTATCCTGTTCTTTGCAATGAAGTTTCTGAATCGGTCAGTGGGCAAACACTGAGCGACTTCTAAGAAGACACTCACAGTATAAAGAGCCGCTGCCAAACACATGACAAACTGGATGTATCTAGCTGTGCCAGTATCTGTGGAGAGTTTTTTACAAAACAGATCAGACAACTTGTAAACAAGGTGCAACATATTTAACCTTGAAATATTGTTTGTTTGTATATTAAATGAACATCTGATTAGTGGAGTGGTGGAGCATTAGTTTTTCAAGGCAAAGGTACGGATTTAACTCCCACTACCGAGCCTCCTCAGTTGACCCAATTGTATAGCGGGTTCATTTGTAAATGGATACCTGACCTACAGTTAGGGAAAAGAAAAGGAACTGGCTACCCTACTTCACATAAGCTGTGACTTAGTACAATGAAGTCTTTAACACTTTATCCCAGACTTTAAATTGGCTTGGCTTCATTCGTTCTCAATCTCCCACTACCAAACCCTGAAAGGGCTAAAGTAGCAGAATGTAGTCCAGAGAACAGAATGCATTGTGTCGTAGTTTACAACTTGACTGCGATATTTGCACCTTTCGGTCCAACACATCCGACTTCAGCAAGCATTTTTTTAGTACCGGGTTAGCATTCCCTCCTTGATCCCTTCTCCTTAGCCAGTCTGCCCTGCTGCAGCCTGTTATCCAGGATCACCACGTGGAGATGTAGAAGGGTCTTGGCAGCTTTGGTTTGCTGGCCCTGATGCTAGCAGTCAGCTATGGGCCGCTGACCACTGCAGCTCATGCACTACTCAGCCAGACTTTAAATTGAAAAATATTAAATCAATTCAGGAAATTTCAGCTTTTCCTAATAACTGCCTTTTGTTTTACCGGGGTCCGAAAGGAACAAAGAATAGTTACACTGTAACCTACCAGGCATGACTAAGTGATGGATGAAGTGAGTGGAACATCAGGCTGGCTACTCCAAACTGTAGAAACTTTACACATGTACCAGAGCCGATCGAGCTCTGTTGCAGACGGTAAGGGGGTCTGTTCTATTCTATTGCACTCTATACTCACTACAAATTCAAGTAACACTAAACATAAACACAATGCAACAGATTCTTTATTTGAGTAACACTGCCAACTATAAATTTCTAACAACTTAAATTCTTTCTCACACACGTTTGCTAAAACACTCTTACCGCGAAACCTAACCTTATCGATACTGTTATTGCCCGGTTCTTTCTCTTCTCCTAATCTGGCCTGCTGTGATGATGTGAAGTTCGTAGGTTCTAAACTTAGGTATGACGTACATGGTCTTGTTCCCCTTTGTCGCCGGTAGATCAAAGTGGTCTTGTCATCAAATATAATCCATGGGATCACTGGAAGACTGCCTCTAGCTGTTGCTGACGACTTACATTTACGCAATCAAGGTGATGTCAACGTGATCGGTGGGAATGCGTCAATATAATGAATGGGATGACTGGAAGATTGCCTCTATAAGCTACTGATGACTTGTAATTATGACCAATACATAATATGAGGGTAGTTACCTTGCTTACTGCGTGTCTATCTCAACTCAAAGTTCTTAACTCAAGTCCTAGAATTTAACTGCTTGTTTCTGTGTGTCTCCTATAACCGCCTTTCGCGTTGTCTCCTCTCAAGTCTGTCTCTCAAGTGCACTGTTCTACTTTACTGTGGTTCTCAACTCAAATCTGCCTCAACTGCATATCTCCATTGTCTGTGCTCTCCACTGAGCATATCTTTTGAAAGTGAAATGTGTCTCTGAGGTGAAATATTCTCTCTGTGGTTCTCAACTCAAATCTGCCTCACCTGCATATCTTCATCGCCTGCTCTCTACTGAGCGTCTCTTTCCAAAGTAATGTACCTCATGTCTCTCCACCGAGATATATATTTTGATCTGCATCCCCAGATCACGTGATTTCCAAAACAGCCCGCGTTTAGTCCACACGTTTAGTTCTATTATCTCACATCCTGAGCGCGCGGTTTTCAGATAACACAGGTTTGTCAGCGGCAACAAGTCTACCTATCTACCACTGCTATCATTCCACGTATGGACGCATGGCATGTAAATTACGTCAGGTTACATATGTTTACCTAAACTCCCACCTGCACACTTTGAGACAAAAACGTATGTGGTTCATTTTGGTAACTTAAATTCTAGAGGGACGTAAATTCTGGTGGGACTGAGTTCAGCTGCACTGACTCAAATCCTAAGAAAAAGAGCTGTCTAAGCTCTTTCTATCTTCCTCTCAACTCTGTTAAATGTTAAAACATGTCTAAGCTCTTTCTATCTTCCTCCCAACTCTGTTAAATGTTAAAACATGTCTAAGCTCTTTCTATCTTCCTCCCAACTCTGTTAAATGTTAAAACATGTCTAAGCTCTTTCTATCTTCCTCTCAACTCTGTTAAATGTTAAAACATGTCTAAGCTCTTTCTATCTTCCTCTCAACTCAGTTAAATGTTAAAACATGTCTAAGCTCTTTCTATCTTCCTCTCAACTCAGTTAAATGTTAAAACATGTCTAAGCTCTTTCTATCTTCCTCTCAACTCAGTTAAATGTTAAAACATGTCTAAGCTCTTTCTATCTTCCTCCCAACTCTGTTAAATGTTAAAACATGTCTAAGCTCCTTCTGTGTAATATGTCTCTACAGCTAAGATCCGTGGCGTGAAACACACCACAAAAACAAAGAAATATGAACAAGCAAGTTGCAGGACTTGGCTTGTATCTTTAAGACCTGGTGCTCCACAGGAAGGTGAAATGGTTTGATTGAAAAGAAGACCTCTACAACACGGGGTGGAAGAGTAGCGATTAAAGTAAGTAAGCATAATAATCGTTGACAATGTACAAATATGGGTCGTTTTGGCGTGGGCTCAAATATAGAATAAGTTGGCACCAAAATGTCTTCATCTGGGACAAAAGACAACATACAAAAAATAGATGAGCTAATCTAAACAACAATGATGAATACTGATATAGAAATGACAATCTGCTCACTGATCAAGTAAGATGATAGGCTGGATAAACAGATAAAAGATAAACTAACTGATTTTTACTTTTATAATAATTTAGCAAAATTAAGTTAGTCTTTGCATAAATCAACTGTGACTGAGAGGTACCTGAGCAGAAAATAGAGCCACTGTAACCTTCCATGCATGTAATAAATGGCTAAAGAGGGCTCTACCATAGACTAGCAACCTCAACATGTAAAACTAGCTGCTACAGAAACTACCACTACTAAAGTTCATGTATTTGAATACAGGCTTCCTATAAGTGGACCAGCTACAGCAGTCACTCTATGCTCTGTATGAAGCACGAATAAGATAATGTTCAAGATGGGTCTAAGATTTTTCAATCCCAAATAGCTAATGATTGCACAATATTAGATTATTTAAGACTAATTCAGTTATAATTAACACATAAGGTAGACAGCCAATCATATTTTTTTTAAATTGTATTAATTATGTTTAATATTAATTGATTAATAAAGTCTGATAAGTGAACACCAGATATTAATTTGAATAATGATGGACAAATAATAAAAGTATGTAAATTATATTTTTTTTAAAAGTACAATAAAAATTCCAAAGCTGCCCCTTTTTGAAAAGGACAAAATAAGCCCCCTGTACCCTAATATGCATGTTGCCAAACACAACTAAGAATGGTTTGACACTGGGCTGAATACTTCATTGTGTAAATGAAAGTACTACAGATTCTATGACTGCAACACTGTATAAATGGTTTGACACTGGACTGAATACTTCATTGTGTAAATGAAAGTACTACAGATTCTATGACTGCAACACTATATAAATGGTTTCACACTGGACTGAATACTTCATTGTGTAAATGAAAGTACTACAGATTCTATGACTGCAACACTATATAAATGGTTTGACACTGGACTGAATACTTCATTGTGTAAATGAAAGTACTACAGATTCTATGACTGCAACACTATATAAATGGTTTGACACTGGACTGAATACTTCATTGTGTAAATGAAAGTACTACAGATTATATGACTGCAACACTATATAAATGGTTTGGCACTGGACTGAATACTTCATTGTGTAAATGAAAGTACTACAGATTCTATGACTGCAACACTATATAAATGGTTTGACACTGGACTGAATACTTCATTGTGTAAATGAAAGTACTTCAGATTCTATGACTGCAACACTATATAAATGGTTTGGCATAGATTTATACCAAGAGGCCAACTTGCAGTGATGATAACATTCTTCTATTTGGGGCAAATAAGGAAAGATTTTTAAAACAAAAAACATCAGATTACAGTTAAATAACTGAAATACTTTGGACATATACCTAAATAGCACAAAAGCATTTTATTGAAGATATAAGTGAAAGTGGAAAAGTTTGAAGATGAGCAAGAGGGCTGCGTATAAGTGCAAATTAAACATGAATGGTATATCATCTTTAGGAATTTGGAAAATGGTTCATAGAACTGACTTCCTTACACCTGGTTGACCCATGTGTGCTCAGTCTCTATCATTACTGAAAGTACCTACAACAGAGCACAAACTCCGTAGCTCTAATGGCTATTCCAAAATTTATCTCTGACTTTGTCAGGTACCTATCTACAGATAGATCAACTGGAAGAAGTTGTTGTTCCATTAAAAAAACTAACAGCACATCCTGTTTGTCAATCTGAGCATGACATGATTCGAACCTGGTGCGTTTGATTGCATACCAAGCTTACAACTCCTAACCACTGAATCTCCTCAATTTGGAAATTTAGAAGACAGAAAGAGAAAATATTAGTAGATTTAGTGCAACCAACTATTGATGTGCAAAACTGACTTGTGGCAAACAATATTACAATAACCAATACATCTGAAGAGATAGTAGAGAAAAGAGATTGCACAGGCCTGATAAAGGAGTCCAACAATACAACCAGACATCACACACTGAGATTTAAACTAACAGGGAAACAGAAGAGTTGTGAGGTCAAAGAACACATGATCACAGAAGAGGAAGCAAAGATATCTGGAGTCTCATGGGTGAAGATAAGGAAGACGGCCCAAAATATGGATCAGTGGAAAGTGACTTGCTGGTAACCAGGAAGAAAAGAATTGGGCCATTGTAATCTTCCAAGCATGTTGCAAAAGGAAACTAAAGACGGTGGTATAGAACAAGTTGTAACACCATACACATATGATCACGTAGACCACGTAAGTTACTTACTGCTGAAGTTGAGATTATTAAACAGGCTGCCACAATTAGCCCTGTTCTTGCCATTTGGCTTATAGATTTCACTTTGCCTGCATGCCACAAAGATCCCATAATTTTTTGTGACAACTGTCTGTCAAGGACATGAAGACATGAACATAGCACTTATTATTGTATTATTGTATGCAATCATGCTTTTGAAATCTATACAACTACATAACACAAAAAGGAGATAATATCAATATCATCCACTATCAGTACTGTGTCTTCTTAATTTATGAACCCCCCCAAAAATAAAGTCAATTAATCTTGTATTCCTGAATCATACGTGGGGTATTGTTTCTTGAGCTTCCTTCCAAATCCAGAAGGCAGGACTGAAGATATAGTAGTGAATGAGCTGACTGCAGCCAGAAGCTCAAAGCTGGCTGCTTGCATCGGGTCAGTGACCCATAACTGACGATGATCCTATTCTGACTCCAAGTGGTGGCCCTGGAAACAGACTGCAACCATGCAGCCTGGCTAAAAGATTAGGATTCGAAGAAGGAAGGCAAAAACGGTCCCAAAAATGTCGTGCTGAAAGGCGTTGTAAACTATGACATGACGTCACAAACGTCTTTTTCAGGACAAACGCAAAAGAAGAAGAAATTAAAAAGGCTAATCCACATTCAACAGTCTTTTGGCTTATGAGAATGAAATGGAAGTTATTTGCCTCTTACATACTCTCAGTGTGGCAGTGGCCTTCGCGTGGCAGAACTGTTTTGACTAACATGAGAAGGGGCAGAAGGCGAGTCACTGGCGCCTTAAAACCAGTAGTTTCAGGCAGATGGGGCTCAAAGGCCTAGGAAGGCAGCTCATCTAGGAGAAGAAAAACTCTGATTTCAAACCATGTGAAGTTTTGCAGATAAGATACTGGCGTATCTTGTCGGGTTTTGTCAGATATGGCTGTGCAACCTGTTTTCTGATAATTGAAAGTTGGTCATTGACAACCAAACCTGACAATGTGCGAAGGAGCACACACAAGAGGATACAATGCCTTATCCTAGAGTGAGGAAAGTCAATCTCAGGTGAGTGTTGTGGCAGGGCAGACCAGGCCCTTTAGCCTTGGTTGGTTGCTGGTCTAGGAGTGAAGCCCCGAAAGGAGAACAGATAGAGCATTGCTCTGCTGATCCGGCATCTTGTCTTGTTCCAAATGTATTGGTATTACCTTTCCCTTGGAGCAAAAAAGGCAGGACGATAGAGGGACCATACTGCATGGGCAACACATGGTCTCTATATTTCTGCTCGAGCTTTGTGCTGAAAGCACAATTACTATCGTCTAACAAGAAGAAATAAGCCAATGTTGGGATTCTTCAAACATTTGTACAGGGAGTTTGTAGTTATAGGTATTCAGAGGGTGATTGTTATCTGTAGTTAATTTGTTCATTAAAAATGCATTAAAACAACGAATAACACACAATAGAATTTAATACTTTAATGACAATCAGTTTCTGTAAAGTCATATAGCTTTGTACTAAACTCATTTCTGTATATTATGAAATCGGTGGAGACTTCTTCTATTTAGTGTACCACTTTACCAAAACCAATTATTTCTTAAGTATAGAGTGAGATATAGACATATGTAGTGATCCTGGATAACAGGCTGCATCAAGGCAGGCTGGCTAAGGATAAGGGATTGAAGAGAGAAGGCTAATCCGATATCCAAAAATGCCATGCTGGTCTGATGTGTTTTTTCCTAAAGGGGCAACTATCGCAGTCAAGATGTAAACTACGACACAGCGCATTCTGTTTTCCAGACTACATTCTGCGTCTTGCAAAGCTCTTTTCAGGGCTTGCTAACGGAAGTTTGAGAATGAACGAAGAAGAAGATGTACTTAAGACTCATTCATACATACCCCATTCCACGAACGATAACAAATTCAAGTACAAAGGAAGTCATAATTTTTCACCTCATTAACTTTTATATTGTGCTTCTGAAAGTCAACAGTTGGTCTAACCACCCAGTACGCAGTTCCAAGAGACACAGCAAAACAGATCATCCCCCATGTCAGTAAAATCTGGCCCAGTCGAAAGAAAACTTTGCTGACACATCTCATAGAATTTTCTTTCATTGTGAAAAGTGACTGTGTTAGATAAAACATACATTATAAAATCAAATTAACTTTGACAATTAAAAAAAAATGTATATAAATAAATACTTATATGCAGTGCATGATTTAGTCCTGAGCTAAATAAACTACAGTTTAGGGTCTAACAATTCGCAGAAGCCTACAAAATGTAAGAATTTGTTGGAGGGAAAGGAAGGAAGGCCTTTTACAATTTCATGTGTACTGAATATATAATATAGACTTATTTCCACTAAATTAGCATTCCTGTTATATTTTCATGAGAACTGATGATGCAATTGGTTAACAGGGTGCCTCCAAGGTTTATATAGCTCAAGTCCTCACCAAGTCAAAATTTGGCACTGTGCACATGTAATTTTGTTATTCAGTCAGGCCAATTCTGCGCATGATATAATTTATTCTGGTCTTTTGCACTGGATTACCATGTTGGACCAGTGTCTTTACTCACTCCTTTTATATAGCTATGCAGTCATTGGTCAGGCACTGATGCGTTCTTTGTAGAGGAACTTAAATCCTACAATGCAATTCTAATGACTGCTTTCACTATTTGATACGAAAATACTGTACTCTTTCAGGACCCCAGACTCTTAATCTTTACTTTGGGGGAAGAGGGAAGGGGGTAGAAATGAAAAACAGACAGAAAGACCTTGGACATTTTGGAGCTAGTGTGAATCTAACACACCTGCTGAAAACAATAATGGAAGGAAGGGAGGAGTGCAAATGTGCCAGAGATATGTAATGCTATTGGTGGGAGGATAACATAAAATGATGGACTGGAAAAGTCTGGTCGATTGTACCACCAAGGAAAGAGACAAAGGACACTGAAGATCCATTGCAGCCAACCTTCACTGTGGAAATAGCACATAAAGTGAATTGCGGATCAGCTGTCTTGATTGTAATATGGCTTCTGCCATTAAAAGAGAGATCTTGGCCACTGGATATAGATAAGTGGAAGATATTGTGCTAGGAAACTCTATTCAGAGCAATGCAACAGAAGGCAATCTATCTGCTCATAAGAATTCTCTCATGTAGCCAGAGTTTTGACCCATTTTGCTTCCTGATACTTTAAAGAGGATGGGTCCTCCAGCTGCCGCTACATTTTGTTTCTTCTGTACTTCATCAATTCAAGTGCCGTCTCCGCAATGAAGGTTAGCTGCAAAGGCCTCCAATATCCTCTGTCTCTTGTCTTGTTGGTAGACTCTGCCAGATTGACATACATCTTTTTATGTTGCTCTCCGACTTACAGCGCTGCCCATCTCTTGTCCACCTACCTTCAACCTTCCCTTCCAGTATTGGTTTTAATAAAGTATCATGTCTTTTTAAATAACCAAAATATTTGACTTGCCTAATTTTAATGTTTGTCAAAAGTTATCTATCCATGCCTACTCTCGTCAGGATATTCGCTATTTGTTTGTGTCTCTTTCCACGAAATGTGACACGTTCTTCTGTATAACCACATTTCGGGGGCCTCTATTTTGTTTTTCCAACTTCATCAATGAAGTTTGAAATATGGAGAATTCCTTCCAAAAGGGGAAAAAACTGCCTAATTGTCAAAATACCAAAGACATGTGACCTATCAGATTGCAGTAATTGGTGTGGCATAACACTCTTTTCAGTGCCAGGAAAAGTACTATGCAGCAGGGTGCTATAATATTGGATGAACAACTCAGAGAACAACAGGCTGGTTTTAAACCAAAACAATAATACACAGACCAAATCTTCACCCTTAGGTTAATTTCATAAGAATCTATGGAAATACAATATCCACTTCTCAACTACACTTATTTCCAAAAACCTGTTTGACAGTTTTCACTGCCCATCACTTTGGAAAATCCTTAACAGACGTACAATCAGACTAAATTTGGTTTAGTAATAGACTGGGTGATGCATAACTATGTCCACAACAAACATTTCGACATAAAATGGATGGACGATAAAATCCTAGACGACATTGTCGTCACAAGTCAGTAAATAGGTCACAAACTATCTTCACATGAGATATCTCTGCAGGCTACTTAGGATCAGCTGTCAGGATAAAGTGCCCCTCTAGTCCTCAGCATTGTGAGGCTCTCAGACATCCACACTCTGCTGCAGAGAGCCCAGATCAGATAGATTGGGCAATGTTGTTTGTACGCGCGATGAGCACCTCTCTAAGCAGTAATTGTTCGGTGACTTCAGGACAAGCGTGACTTGTTAGGGGAACAAAAGAAGAAATGAAGAAAGTATCTGCCCTATGTTAGTATTTACTGATTTCACTCATAGTACACAAAGACTAAATGAAAGTCTCTGCTCTATTTACTGATTTCCCTCATAGTACACAAAGACTAAATGAAAGTCTCTGCTCTATTTACTGATTTCCCTCATAGTACCATACCACAAAGACTAAATGAAAGTCTGCTCTATTTACTGATTTCCCTCATAGTACCATACCACAAAGACCAAATGAAAGTCTGCTCTATTTACTGATTTCCCTAATAGGACACAAAGACTAAATGAAAGTCTCTGCCCTATTTACTGATTTCCCTCATAGTACACAAAGACTAAATGAAAGTCTTTGCCCTATTTACTGATTTCCCTCATAGTACACAAAGACTAAATGAAAGTCTTTGCTCTATTTACTGATTTCCCTCATAGGACACAAAGACTAAATGAAAGTCTTTGCCCTATTTACTGATTTCTCTCATAGTACCATACCACAAAGACTAAATGAAAGTCTGCTCTATTTACTGATTTCCCTCATAGGACACAAAGACTAAATGAAAGTCTCTGCCCTATTTACTGATTTCCCTCATAGTACACAAAGACTAAATGAAAGTCTGCCCTATTTACTGATTTCCCTCCTAGTACACAAAGACTAAATGAAAGTCTCTGCCCTATTTACTGATTTCCCTCATAGTACACAAAGACTAAATGAAAGTCTCTGCTCTATTTACTGATTTTCCTCATAGTACACAAAGCCAAAATCAAAGTCTTTTGTCCTATTTACTGATTTCCCTCATAGTACACAAGACAAAATGAAAGTCTCTTGTCCTATTTAACAAGCTCTAATGGTGACTGACAACGAAGAAGTGTGCTAATGTAATTATACACCAGAACATGATATACAGGTGTGTAGTGTACAGACGTTTCAATATATGAAGGCTTTTATGGATAACTGGGTGCATCATGAAAGTATCATCATTCTGATCCAACCAAATAGTATACTATGTGGATTGAAAGGGTGTTTCTTTACCATATAGAAAGTATTTATTTAAACAACAAGATGAGCACACAAAAAGGACACAATAAAACACAACGATCTCAGCTACACAGAAGTCAGAACATAATACTTAATAGAGAAGTAAAGATTATCATTTTAATATAATAGGCGCTGACTGAATTACTGAGGCAAATAACATAGAAGACAGTGAATCTGATTTAACAGACGCCTACAATTCCTTACCCCCCCCCCCCCCCACCCCAAATGAACTGACAATATCTACAACGCAAACATGCCATTGCAGATACATCGGTTCAACAAATTAAAAAGCGAAAATACAAATATGTGCTCTATAGGTTAGGCCTAGTGGGGAAGAACAGAACAGACATACTGGCTGTAGAACATAGCCTATTGTATGCCAATCGCTCTAGAAGATGGACAAGCATACAGTTCATACAGTGACGAGAGAAACCTCGGATCTCCGAAGTGTATGAGGGAAATAGATGTGAGTATTTTATTATTTGATCGAGAATGAACGACGAGGAGGAAGTCTGACTAGCTATACCCATCGTCATGTCATACGTTATAGTATAATTATTAATTTAGTCTAAATCGAAACACTTTCTAACTTTCACATGAATCAATATTCAATTATAATTATATAGTTCTCTAATCTATAAACTAAAACATATTTCATTAAAACAAAACGTCCGATGAGAAAACAAAACAAAAAAAAGGACAAAAAAATAAGTGTCATTTACTGTCCATATAATGATACTATCAGCAGCAAGGTGTGTCTACACACTTTAAGTAACCTTGTGTTGGTTTTATAGTTTGCTTTCAGTTCCCTCTGACACACTCCAGACACTGGGTGGTCGTCACTTCTACACTGCTAGACTAGTGTTACCTGTAAGGTCACATGTACCGGGGCTTGAAGTGCAGGTATAACCGTTATGTCGCTAGAACACACGGAAAAGACATTATATAGCTGGGTTCTTAAAAAGTAGGCAAATTTTTTTTAAAGGCAGGGATATGTCTTCTCTGGGGTTCTTAAAAGGTAGGGGACATTTCTCCTCACTGGTTATTAAAAAGGTATTTGATATACATAACGTCCTTATTATATAGTGGTTTAGAAGACTCTATAGAGTATGTATACAACCAGTTTCTTGGAGCGGTGGTTTTTACCGATGTGCGAGTCCATCTATTCTTAATAGACTCAAATACTAGAGCTAAGTAGACCCGCAGACAGCTAGGCGCTATCTATAGCTGCTCTTATCAAACCATCTGGAGAAAGGTACAAATAACAAATATGTCTCCTCCCTGGTTATTAAAATGGATATGTCTCCTCTGGGGTTCTTGAAAGGTATGGATATGTTTCTTCAGAGGCGTCTGTCTCCCCAGAAGTGTGCGTCACCCGAGAGACGTGTGTGTCCCTAAGGGATCTATTTGTGTCTCGAGGGATATGTGTCTCACTAAGGGAGTGTCTAATCATAGGGGCGTGTCCCCCAAAGGGTGTCTCTCCAGGAGAGGTGAGGCAGGGAAAAAATTACAAGTTAAGTTTCCTGCGGATCCTCGGCACAATAAAGCCTCAGATAGATGGTCACTGCTTCGAACTACATTCTTAAACTGGATGTTGCTGCCATGCATGCAACACTGGGGTCAGCAACAACCTTGGCTCTCACTCTAGCAGAGTAGTTAAACCAGATTTCACACCGTGCAATGCAGATCCAACAATATATAATGGCAATATCGACATCCAGAGTATTTTCACTGATAAGTTGTTCGAAGTCTGCTTTCCAGTTGTGAAAAAAAATAATGGGTATGATCTGAAACCGCACCGAGACGAGAACACGAACAAAACCTAATTTACTATCATTAGGCCTTCATCTGGGGCAACAATAATTAACTAACAAATCAAAAAAGAAGGGGTTACTACATGGGGGTGTCGAAATACATAGTGATGAAAAAGAGGTACTTAGCTGAGAGAACGCCAGATTACTTCTTTTTTTTCGAAGGTTGTATGAACCCAAATGACAGACAGAAACGGGATGAAGTGGTCAGGAGAGCGAAAGGCGTGGTGAAAGGCCAGGAAAGCCAGTGGCGGTCAAATACGCCATCCTTTCAAGTCGTGGCATTTTCTGTATTCCCTGCACAGGATGACGATAGCTAGGTGGTAGTCTGTCATTTTATCCTCAGCAGTATTGACCCATTCTTTCACTTGGTCATAATCTCTACCGTGGACACCTGACCAATCGTTCTCTCTGCCTGTACCATTCATGACATGATTCTCTTTATTCTCGTTATCTTGATATCTACAGTGTCCATGTGTGTTGAATACGTCTTGTTTGCTGTCACTCACATGTAGGCTTTAGACTGGGCCAGTGAAAATCTAAATTTTATAGACAATAATCTTTCTTCTTCTTCTTTTTCGTTCGCTGTCAAACGTCAACCTGTATTTGCTCGAAGAAAGCAGCGGTCATCCTGAGGCTGTCGACACTGCCATAGAGCTTGATACACAATAATCCAAGCATGCATCTTAATTTCACAATAGGGATATCCTGGTACAACCAAGAACCAGTTGCATTCCTTCATTCGGGACGCGTTCCAACTTCACACATTGCGACTATACCCAGCCCATAATTGTTTACAATTGATAGGACCAACTTACTTGCAGTGTCCCTTGCACTACGTCACACATCATTCTTCTAGTATTCAGCCACATGGATTGACTTGTCGTTGCTACTCAGCAGGTCGTCCATACTGCAAGTCTTCGGGAGGTTTGAGCAGATCATAAGGTGGTCTTGTGTTGCTCCACATTCGCGTATTCCATCATCCTCGTATACTTATCTTTTTTAGGTTTTGCACGCATCGAGGTGCGCCATTTCAAAGTATGTTTAGTGACTTCCATGTTGCGTAGAGCAGGAGATGTCCCGGCGCAGGTTCCTCCCGCAATTCGACCCAGGGGACCTGCTATCAGCTCTTTCCCTCTTAAATGCGGCGTTTTCCAGGCCTATTCTATAGGGGCTGGGTTTACTGTAAGAAACTTCGTCTTGATTTTAGTCTTGTGCGCTGTACCTGATGTCCGAACATAGGGTACCTGTTTCTTTCTATCTCTGGCGCAACGATTCTTCGTGTCTCAGTTGACGCTTCGTCGATTATGCGGTACATTTTCCGTTAGTGTAGGTCTTATTCTTAGACACCCAGTGACTATCCGGCATTTCTCATTCATTGATGTATCAATAGGTTTGACATGTGCTGTGCTGAGCTCTATCAGACTGGCGCGGCGTACTCAGCTACGTAGAAACACAGGGTGGGTGCTGATGTTTTGAGTACATCTGGTTTTCCTCCACATGTGCCAGTTTTCGTATGAAACTGTTTCTCGTATATATTTTCTGTTTTGTCTACTGCAATGTACCATATAGGACAGCGTGCGGTTCAATTTTACTCCCCGATATTTGGAAGCCGTACTGTGTTCCAGCTCATGTCCTTGTCATTTATCTGTAGCTTTCTTTTTACTTCTCTGTTTATAGGACCAACTGGCTGTATAACCTCTAAGACAATTGTATCTAACAAAGTAGCCGGGAGTTCCCTTGCACCGATTTCGAAATGGCCAATCCTCTCAACACCCAAGCGCCAATCATACATGACCTACTTTAGATTACAGCTGGCCATGACTCATACATAGGACCAACCGACTGTATAAGGTGCAAAACAGCTACCACAACATGTATACATTTATTGTTGTCTTGAGTGCTGTCAGATACGGTTTACATCGATGTATGATTTGATCGACCGGTTTACATCGATGTATGATTTGATCGACCGGTTTGCATCGATGTATGATTTGATCGACCGGTTTACATCGATGTATGATTTGATCGACCGGTTTGCATCGATGTATGATTTAATCGACCAGTTTGCATCGATGTATGATTTGATCGACCGGTTTGCATCGATGTATGATTTGATCGACCGGTTTGCATCGATGTATGATTTGATCGACCGGTTTGCATCGATGTATGATTTGTTCGACCAGTTTGCATCGATGTATGATTTGATCGACCGGTTTGCATCGATGTATGATTTGATCGACATGGAATTTATAAGACAGACTGCAACCAAATGTTACTTCGAGATATTTCAAGCTGTATCATTTCTCAACTGACACGTTTGACAAGGATAATGCTAGGAATATCAGCGATTGCTATGGCGTTGTTCAAGCAGCACCATATCACATCGGTCTGGTTAGGATTGATCTGGGATATGGACTCCCTACACCACTGTCATATTGCTTGTAAAGTCTCATGATCTTTGACAATCTCATTTATATCTGAGCAAGTCATGTATGTGAAGATGTGATCTGCAAATGTCGTTCCTCCTGGACATGTGGGTTAAGTGTTGGCTATTTTTATTGTGTAAATGTTGAACGAGATACCAAAGAAGGATACACTGGTGGTACAGGGGGATTGGAATGTCACAATTGGTGAAGACATGGTGCGAGATTGGAAAGGCACATACGGTAATGCGAAGACGAACGATAGAGGATTGAGACTCCTGGAATTCGCTCATTACAATAAGTTATTGGTGACGAATACGCTAGGGTCAAACAAAATGTCGAGACGGTGGACATGGCACAGCCTAAATAATGCACTGCAAAGACAGATAGACTACATTATGGTCCAGAAGCGATTAAGATCCAGCATCAATAGTGCACGTACAAGGAGTTTCACAGGAGCCGATATAGGGAGCGACCAGGACTTAGTGATGATGACCATGAGTCTCCGACTTAAGAAAGCTGTGAACAGAGAGGTAGCTAGACTAAGATTTGACCTTGACAAGTTGAAGCACCAGAAAATAGTGGAGGCTTTTGGAGCGATGATGGGAGGAAGAATCGCACCAATATTGGTTCTTAACGAAGAGGCAGATATTGAGGCGATAACTGAGGCTTTCAATTCGGCATTGATAGCCACGGCAACTGAAGTCTTAGGGAAGCGAAGGGGAAAGAAGAAGGCATGGATTACAAATGAAATACTCGAGTTATGTGACTAGAAGATTACTGAAGAGGTAGAAGAATACCCTGTATGGGATTACAAAATACAGAGAGATAAATGGAAACATAAAGGCCAAGATGAAAAAGGCCAAGACAGAGAATGGATAACTGCTCAGTGCTCAAATATCGAGAAAAAATATGGGAAGAAACGATGCCAAGGGAGCATATAAAATAGTCAAGGACCTAGTAAGGTCTATACAAGGTCGAAATACAACGATTCATGATAAGAGAGGGAAATGTCTCACAGAAGCCCAAGCCATTCGGGTTCGTTGGACAGAGGACTGTTCTGAATTATATAAGCATAAGGGCCGAGGTGACCCAGGAAATGCAATCGCCCCCGTAATTAATATGTTAGAGAAGAATCAACCGACAAACAAGAGAGGAAGTAACTGATGCGGTGAAGATGCTAAAAAAGGGGAAAGCTGTAGGTGTGGATAATATCCCAGCAGAACTTCTACAAGTGAGAGGTTAGGTAATAATTGAGGCTCTGGCATACATCTGTACCATAATTTGGCGAACAGGAGAGTGGCCAACCATCTAGACGAAATCAGTGGTTTTACCTCTGCCTAAATCATGGAACCTAAAGATGTGTCAGAATTATAGAATAATTAGCCTCATTAGTCATCCTAACAAAGTTCTCTTAAGAATAATCCTCAACAGATTAAAACCACAGGCAGAGAATATGATTGCCGAAGAGCAAGCAGGTTTTCGAGCGGAAAGAAGTGCAACTGAACAGATATTTAATCTGCGGATATTGAATGAGAAATACTTAGAGTATTAACAACACATATATCATTTCTTCATCGATTTCAAAAAGGCGTTCGACAGAGTTTGGCATGCGGCGGTATGGACAGCAATGAAACATTACAAGATGAATAGTAATATTGTGAAGGTAATTGAGAACCTTTATGAACAGGCGTCAAGTGCAGTTTCTGTAGACGGAATACTAGGTGAATGGTTTCGCACGTCTGTTGGGGTGAGATAGGGTTGTATCATGACCTTGGTTGTATACTCTCTCCAACACTCTTTAATGTATTCTTGGAAAAAAATAAGGGCGGTGGCCTTGGAAGACAATAGTTGACATATAATAGGTGACAAGACGATTACAAACCTACGATTTGCAGATGCTATAGATGGTCTGGCAGGCACGGAAACGGAACTCTAGGAACTGATTAGTAGATTTGACAGAGCGGCGCAGTTATGGCATGGAGATAAATGCAGAGAAAACAGAGCTGATGACTAATTACACGGAAGGGTTTACATCTGTGATTAAAGGAAATAGTCAGGAATTCGAAGTTGTACACCGGTTCAAGTATCTGGGATCACTGATCAGTGACGAGGGCTCGCAGCCAGATATAATTGCCAGAATAGCACAGACACCGGCTGCGCTTACTCGTTTGAAACCCATATGGCAGGATAAGCGGCTCGCCCTCATCATATAAGTTAGACTAATGCGCTCATTGGTGCTCTCAATATTTGTGTATGCCTGTGAGACTTGGACCATTGGGGCTCTCAATATTTGTGTATGCCTGTGAGACTTGGACCATTGGGGCTCTCAATATTTGTGTATGCCTGTGAGACTTGGACCATTGGGGCTCTCAATAATTGTGTATGCCTGTGAGACTTGGACCATTACTGCGGAAATCCAGGGCATAATACATGCAATGGAAATGAGGTGCTTTAGAAGACTCTTAAATGTTACATATAAGGATCGTATCACGAACATAGAAATACAAGGAAGAATGGAAAACGCAATTGGGCCTTTTGATTATCTGTTCACGGCTATCAAAAGGCGAAAGATGACTTGGTATGGGCACGTCTCGAGGTCCAGCGGAATTATAAATTCGATACTGCATGGTTCCGTACCAGGAAAGAGGGGCAGACAACAACACTGAGTGGTCAAGCATTCGTTCCGGTGAGGCACGACTGGCGGCATCGGGCAGAGAGTGATGGCGTGGGATTGTGCCCCAACGACCTGATGGGTTACGAGATGAACTGAACTGAAATGTTGAACAGCACATGGTGAGAGCAGAGAACTGGGACAGTCCTGGACAATTATTGCGTACGGGCTCGGATGTCTATGATCTCAAATGGAGTGTAATTTTTTTTTTCTCCAGCAGGGCAGCTCATATACAACTAACTGTAAGTCAGGTACTTTCTTCTTCTTCATCATCGATCAACTAATGCTATGCTTCTAGTCCGGTGAGGTTCACGATCAACTAATGCTATGCTTCTAATCCGGTGAGGTTCACGATCAACTAATGCTATGCTTCTAGTCAAGTGAGGTTCACGATCAACTAATGCTATGCTTCTAGTCAAGTGAGGTTCATGATCAACTGATGCTATGCTTCTAGTCAAGTGAGGTTCACGATCAACTGATGCTATGCTTCTAGTCCAGTGAGGTTCACGATCAACTGATGCTATGCTTCTAGTCAAGTGAGGTTCACGATCAACTGATGCTATGCTTCTAGTCAAGTGAGGTTCACGATCAACTGATGCTATGCTTCTAGTCAAGTGAGGTTCACGATCAACTGATGCTATGCTTCTAGTCCAGTGAGGTTCACGATCAACTGATGCTATGCTTCTAGTCAAGTGAGGTTCACGATCAACTGATGCTATGCTTCTAGTCAAGTGAGGTTCACGATCAACTGATGCTATGCTTCTAGTCAAGTGAGGTTCACGATCAACTGATGCTATGCTTCTAGTCCAGTGAGGTTCACGATCAACTGATGCTATGCTTCTAGTCCAGTGAGGTTCACGATCAACTAATGCTATGCTTCTAGTAAAGTGAGGTTCACGATCAACTGATGCTATGCTTCTAGTCAAGTGAGGTTCACGATCAACTGATGCTATGCTTCTAGTCAAGTGAGGTTCACGATCAACTGATGCTATGCTTCTAGTCAAGTGAGGTTCACGACCAACTGATGCTATGCTTCTAGTCCAGTGAGGTTCACGATCAACTGATGCTATGCTTCTAGTCCAGTGAGGTTCACGATCAACTAATGCTGTGCTTCTAGTCCAGTGAGGTTCACAAAGGAGACTGTGCGTTTCAGGTCTTCGCCGGTCCCCAACAACTTTTCGAGCACGGTCGCTCCCCCAGGTCAGACTGCCTCTCTTTGGTCTGTTTAAGTAGGGCAGTCTTGCAGGATATGTTCTGGTGTTTGCTTGAGCGCTCCACAATTGCACGTGGCAGTGTCTCGGAAACATATTTTGTGGAGGTGGGCCTTGAGTCTACAATGTCCCGTTCTGAGTCTGAAGATCTTTGTCTGCCCATCACTGCTAAGTTTGTCTATGTTGTCATTTTGTGGCTTGTATTCTTTGTGCTGCTCTTTCAATTCTGTCCTCATATATCGTTTGATGAGTGTCTTTGCTTCTTTATAGCTCTGTGGATGGGGAGTCTGCGTTCCTACACTTCCGGATTTTGTGAGCTCATCTGCTTTCTCGTTTCCAGGGATCCCACAGTGGACCGGAATCCACTGTTTGACTACGGGATGATGAGGCTAACGTCTGGTCAGGCAAAACACACTGATGAGAGAATGTTAGACAGGGTCAGGAGAAATATACTGGCCAAGACCCTCACCTGACCTCCTCGTTGGTCATTCTGGAAACAGGCAGTTGTCCAGGACAACAGTCTGGTTAACAAGGTGAGGTTTGACATGATCTCTGTAGTAATGAGCGACACGCAGATAAGGCCAAGCATAGCACAACCGCCTGGAGGATCCCAGTCCACCTTCATCAGCACGCTTGGGATGTGAGGAAAGCTACTGCAATCCGTCACTTAACACCCTTTTCAGAGCGCACATAAGAGTAACCTATTCATTGTGGGCATTCGAAACAACAACTGTAAGACTACATCTATTTTTTGAGACAGCAGTCCTATGTTGTATTTTATTTCATGTAAGAGTCTATCTTGTTTGAGGCTTGGGATGGCTTGGAGTACACTCCTGTAGTCTGTTAGAATGACCATTTTCCTTGAAGTTATGTTTTGGCTGATAAGAAACTGAATTGCTGTATGAACAGCTCTTGGTTCAGCTCTGAAATTAGTACAAGTCTTTCCTGGTGTTACGGAGTGATTTTCCATGTCGCTATTGGAGTGTTCGATGTAGACTCTACCGCCTCCCCTTTTATCGCTCACTGAGGCAGATCCATCCGTGTCCACATGTGTCCAAGAATTGCTAGGATACTGTCTCCTGAGCTCATGTAGAATGTGGATTTTTTTTTGTTGACTGCTCACTTTTCTTTGTTAATCATGAACCTCCAAGATTATTTTGGACCGGTCCTGGCTCCGTGTCCAGGGTTCTGGAATGAGTGTATCACACTTTTTGGTTTCAGGTTCAATGATGTCTGCGTGCTTTCTGTGGATTTCTCTGGCCAGATGGTTGGGGCTTTTCCTTAGTAGTCTGTTTTTTGTTCTCTCTTGGAACATCTGGTGCGTAGTATGATCAGGTAACCTTTTTAATTTTTTGAAACTGAGTAAGGGATTCATATTTTCTCCTTAATTCAAGGGGCTCAATACTTGCTGTTTTTCCCAGCTCTGTAATTGAAGTAGTTTTCAATGCCCCAAGGGTAATTCTGAGACCCATATTTTCAACTCGGTCTTCTCCTATGTTTATTTTGGCCGCTGTTGACCAAGTGCTAGAGGTATATTCCATGATTGGTCTGATTGCACCAGTGTAGACCTGCTTGAGGATTTTTTGTCCACCATCACCCCCCCCCCCCCCTCCCCCCTCCCAAACGATGTTCCAGCCAGTTTTTTCATCATTGATAGTCTTTTTATGGCCCTTGTCTGGATTTTTTCTATATTTGACTTCCAGGTAAGTCTCAAGTCAAATGTGACTCCATGGTATGTGGGTCCAACTAGGGTATTTGTTTTTTTCCAGAGACATGACTGTTTTGGCTTCCTAAATGTACGCTAAATGGTGTAGTGGTAACCATGCTCCTACTGGAGCAAAGAATGGATGATGATCATGATGAAATCTTTGCTTTTACCTCAGTCTCTTATCTTAAAACATCATTCAAATCATTTAACCACTGGAGCATTTATTTAACAAATTTAACTTTTATTTTGTATAAGAAATATATTGATATTAAGAAATACTGCAGACCAAACAAAATTGCAGTTAAAAGGTTCAAATTTAGCACAAGTATTGATTCACAAAAGGAATCTCTCAGATTTCATCACTTTTTTGTTTGATGAATTGCTTTGATTTATTCATTGCTTAGCTGTATTGTTTTTCAAGTTTTCTACTTACATTGTAGATTAGTTATCTCATGTTTTCTGTGCTGAATTGGTCAGGCAAAACATACTGATCAGACATGTTAGTCAGGGTAAGACAAAATATACTGGCCAAGACCCTCACCTCGGCTTCCTAGTAGGACTTCCTGATTACCAGCTGTTTTTATGGCAAATTGGCTAATGAGGTGAGGGATCAGCATGATCCCCGTAGTAGTGAGCGACATGCAAATGAAGCCAAGCATAGCACAACTGCCTGGAGGACACCAGTCCACCTTCATCAACATGATCGGGATGTGAGAAAAGCTACTGCAACCCGCCACTAAACGTTCTTTTCAGGGTGCACAAAAGAGTAGCCTACTCATTGTGGGCATTCGCAAACAACAACCACAGAGATGGAATAATATGGTTGGTACAAAAATATAAACAATATGCATCTCAAGATTGTTTGAAGAATCCAAAATGCTTGGAATGCATTGCCATAGGAAATAGTGGGGAATGAGTCAGTTAATGCATTCAAAAACAGATTGGATACAATTTAGTTATTTATAGATCAAGTTGAGTAGAAGAAACTGATTGTATATAGACTCTGCAAAGCCTTCTAAACCAGTATAAAGAAGTAATGTTAAACATTGTATAGTGTCCGAGACCAAATTTAGCCAGTGAAGCAAAATTATGTCCGTGGCTCTAAGCCACGAGTAAACCACCCTCAACTGGCAAGGTCACACCGTTGATGTAGTTGGCTTTATCACTCAGCAACCACAAAACTGCATTTACAACATCTTCCACTTCTGAAAAAAAGAAAGGTCATATAATGAATAAAATAGGATCATTTTTCCTTCCATTTTTGCTTGATAATGAATATGAAGCCACATCTGATGTTGACTTCCTGGCAGCAAACCAAACCAAAGCATTAATGAGATCTTGCGGTGGTGTTTTCTGTAGCACTTTGTTTTATATGAGACTGCCAGTCCCATATACAACCCTCAATAATCATCTATTTTGAAATGCATAGTAGGTTTCAATGAGACGGTGTCATGGTATCCACTCTAGCACAGCCCTTCTGTACTTCAGAAGAGTAGAATGAACAGAATTCTCCTGTGGATGAACTAGCTGGCAAAGAAGATGACATCAACCGACACACATCTGGATATTAATGAGAGAAAATCGAGATGGATAGGTTTGAAACTCCAGTTTTTTGTCAATAAATGCTTTTGGAAGATAACTGGTATAGGCTGGCTAGACATGGTGAGGAATGAAGACCTATGGGAAAGGAACCAACAACAACCAGTGGAGAAATAGATCAAATGTTGAAAATGGGATTTGAATCCACAGGGAAAGAGGAAGAGAGATAGACCAAGAAATACACAAAAAAGAGACTGAAAATAAATTGCAGTTCTAGACGGACGGACGGACACGCAGTGATGTTAATGGCAGCTAGTTTATAGAGTGGGGTGACCAGTTTCCTTTACTCATTGCTTTTCTTTCCCTAACAGTAAACCACCTACCCCTTTACAATTGAATTGATTGGAGCATGCCGATAACAAGAGCTGAACCCTATACCCTTGCCATTAAAAGTGAGTGCTCTACCAACACGTTAATCAAGACCCTTTATAGTTAGAAATGATACAAATTACAGATAATTACCAGTGGTCTGCAGGGGTCTTTGTGTATGACAAACACAAGAATAGAACCACTACCCCACAGAGAGCATGTCGTAATGTTGTAAAAGATGACCAACTGTGTGACATGGTATAACACCAGCAATGGTTAGGTGGATTATTAAGATCAACATAGATGGCGCCTACAGGCTGAGGGGTCACTTTACTCTAGTCATTGAGTCTATTAAGATAGACTCACACATCGGTTAACCACCATCCTTGGCACTTGTCCCCAACGCAGCAGAGTAATAAGCTGTTCGAGCCTGGCTTGATAAGCAAAAAGTCTTCTCCTGGCTACATCCAGCTCACGCCAGAGCTGGGACCTACACAGGGGCATCTGTTCCTGTAGAAGTATGGGTCGACTAAGACTAAGACGGTGTGCTAGTTCTGGTTCATGATTTTTAAGTCATGATATGAAGGATTACCACAGACAGACTGAGACATGTGGAAGGAGTTTGTTGTTGTGTTGAGGGACACTACCAAACATGATGATCAATGACCGCTTCATCAGTAAGCAGCCAAAATATCATGAAATTGAAGACAAATAATTGGCATATCTAGGCAAATGGTACATCTGTATGTTGATAGTGAAGAGTAATCAGGGTCAGGTGAAACATACTGACCAAGGCCCCACCTTACATTTTGATTCATGCTCCTGGAAACAGGCTGTGAAACAGCAGTCTGCCAACAAGGTGGGGATCAACACTGTAATCCTCATTGTGATGCTTTACACCACAATCCACCTTCTCAAGTGCATCTTGGGATGTAAGTATGTAAGTAAAGGTAAGTCCCATGGTAACAATTGTCGTTGAGGATGAAAATAACTCTTCATGTACTAAGCCGCAGCCTATGTGAGGTGGGGTGGTAGTTCCTTTTCTTGATGTCTTTACTTTCCCCAACTCATATGCTAGGTACTTATTTACAGCTGGGCTGACTGGAGGAGTGGTTGTACCAGGCATGGACCATGGCTCGGAATTTTTTCTGTCCATTCGTGAACTTGAACCCCTTGCATGCTGTAATCCCAGTCAAGTAAGCCAGCTCACTGTCGACTAGGCTACACGTTCCACATGTAAGAAGAGCCACTGTAACATGCTATGATTGAAACATCGTAAAGAGTTAACTTAACTCAGCATAAGTAGCTTCGAACATCAACACCAGTGTGTTACTGAGTCCTGGAATAGGAACAAAGAATAGTCACACTGTAACCTGCCAGGCATGGTGTCTTTTTATTCTTTGTCATTCTCAATCTCCCACTATTAAGCCCTGAAAAAGGGCTTTCTAAATAAAAGGATGTTGTCTGGAGAATGGAATGCATTGTGTGGTAGTTTACAGCTTGACTGAGATATTTGCACCTTTCGGTCCAACACATCTGGCTTCAGCAGGCATTTTTGAGTATAAAGTTAGCCTTCCTGCTTTAATCCTTTCTCCTTAGCCAGTCTGCCCTGTTGCAGCCTGTTATCCAGTATTACCTCATATAGATGTAGAAGGGTCTTGACAGCTCTGGTTCATTGGTCCTAATGCTAGAAGTCAGCTATGGGTCGCTGTTCACTGCAGCTCAGCGTCTTGATACCAGGCATGTTGTAAAAGATGGCAAAGGAGAGCTGGGCATGGGGCCAGCAACCACATGACGTACCTCTACATACGAAGGTAGAAGTGTAGACTAAATCAAGTCAAGCAAACTATACTACGCAAGTTCTCTTTCTTTTTCTCGTTCCCCCAAAAAGCTGGGCCGGTTCAATGGCTACTGGTGTGCCTCCTGGCCTGGTACTACTGTCTTCAGCACCTATTCTATTGGTGGAGTACCTACCCCGTCTGACTGGGGACTTTGAATTTGTCTTATCTCACGCCGGGGTTAAGCTTTAGCAAGATTACTGGGTATAACAGAGCCTACCAACGTGTATGTAAGGTAGACAGGCAGAAGACATGAGTCTAGTATTCCGTAATCACTTCCCCATTTGGACCCCATGACACAAGTTAAAACTGTAAACACAACTGTTAAAAATTGATCACCTGCTAAACGGCCCAGAGGAATTCTATCAAGTAAAGGCTTAGACTTAGCTGGGTCGCTCCAAGCATACAGACCCATGGCTGTCATTGTTGCCGTGGGGTTCACACAGTTAGTGCGGATCTGAAAATAAATAAATAACAGTTTCATAATATGGATACTGCACTGATTCTGTATTAAGGAAGCTTGGAAAAAGTGAGATTATTGAACAGCAAAACTAATGACAATGATGGCAAAGGCATGTATTTTTTTAAGCAACCAAAACAAATTTATATACCAAATAAAGGAAAAAAAAGTTATAAATTTAGTCTATTACAAATTAGTGGATTGTTGTTGCTGAAAGCTACTCATGCTTAGTTGCGTTAAGTTTTGATGATGTGTCTTTAGTAGCAGGTTGCAGTGGCTGTTCTAACATCCTAAGACATACTTGTAGTAGACTGGAGTCCTGGTTGTATTGAAATGTAAGGATACTCATTAAGCTCATCACTATAGAGATGACAGTGTTGATCCCTACCTTGTTGCACAGTCTGTTTTCATGAGCATGAATGAGAATGTAAGGTGGGGTCTAGATCAGCATGTTTCACTTGACCCTGCTTACTCTTTGCTCTAATTCTGGAAGGTTTGTTATCAAAGCCCGAAAGGGGTGCTAACAATAATAGCCTACCAGGCATGTCGAGGGTTGGCTACTCATCCTGTAAAAATGATAAGCCGCAAGAGAAATAAAAGAAGATCTCTACACCGCATGGTAGGTGAGCAAGGACTAAGTCTAGTCAATTTTAAAGTGTCTTTACATTGACATCAATGAAGCACTTACATAAATTGACATAAATAAAACATTGATATAACTGAAGCACTAACATAATGAAGAATTCATATAAATGAAGCATTTAAATAAATGAAACATTGTCATAAATGAAGCATTGACATAAATGAAGCACATGATAATGTTTATGGACTCTAACCACCTGTGTATATTTTAACAACATTTGACCTTCAGTACCATTACAGCTTCTCTGTATTTTTACATAGTCCATTTTACAGCTGTTACAATTTCTTGTTTCATTACACCCACCCACATCAGTTAATTCCTTCCCTCATTTTGTGATATGTTAGGTGTTTTCATTTGTTCTGTGCCTCTGATGAAAATATTCTAGCTATAACGCTGGGTTTTGTTTTGCTTCTTTCCCAGTGTGGCTACTGAATCATACCTGTATCTTTTTATCGGAAAGGAAATGGTCACATCATGTAGAATGAAGCCTCCTAATGGGGCCAAGATGCAGCAGTGCATGAGCTGACAGCAGTGCATGAGCTGACCAAGACCCTATTCTGCCTCCACGTAGCCGACCTGGTAACAGGCTGCACTAGTCACTAGTGTAGTGTGGCCAAGGGATAAGAATCGCAGAGGGAAGGCTAACCTGGTACTCCAAAAAGTCAGCTGATGTGTCGGACCGGAAAAGTGCAGATGCAGTAGAAATGCAGCAAACTATGAATGTCCTTTTCAGGATGAACGCCAAAGAAGAAGTCCTTAACACTTCCTCCCTAATGGCAGTGTCCGTTATGTGATTACATTTACCTATTATTATGCAAAAGTAGAGTGGCAATATTAATTGATCCCCGATAAGACGCCCCAAGATTCACAAGGCGGTGTAAGTGATACTACCACAGGCATAAATCCATACCTTGTAAGGCCCAAGTTCTAAAGCCATCACTGTAGTTAGTGAATCCACAGCCCCTTTTGTAGAGCAATAGACTGCATGATCTCTTACAGACTGTGTAGATGCTGCACTGGACAAATGAACAATTGCTCCACCACTTTTATTGTCTACCATTGACCTTGCAACTGTCTGTAAGTTTCAAAAACAATAATATTTTTATTTAATAACAATCATCACGAGGATCGTGTGGCCCATTACTGACAAAGAAAGAATAGACCAGTGTACCTGAGGGAGCCGCGTAGCGCAGTGGCTAGCGCGCTGGCTTCGTATCTGAGTGGTCCTGGGTTCATTCCCCAGTTGAGGCAGTAGTGTTTTTTCAGACCGCAATGGCTCCCGGGTCGACCCAGCCTTAAATGGGTACCGGTTCAGTCCGGGAGCTAAAAGCGGCGAGGGAGAGGAGATGGCTACCGCCCTCATATTGAAATGTGAGATCGCTAACACCTCACACCCCTACGGCAGTAATGCTATGGGTTACTTTACTTTACCTTACTAAAGTGTGATAAAACAACCAAAACCTGTCAGCTCCCTGTTGAGCATAGGCTTTCTTCTTCTTCATCGTACGCAGTCAGACATCAGCCTTTATTTTTTCGAAAAAAGCAGCGGTCATCCTGAGGCTGTCGACACTGCCATAGAGCTTGTCTAGTGTTGCCACTGGTGATGGCCACATCTGCTCTCTCTGATCCTCGTATGTCGAGCAGTTTTGCAGCAAATGCTCAGCGGTCACTTTCCTGGTACCACACAGGCATTCGTCAGTGCCACCTATCTTCAATTTGTTGAATAGGTGGTACCTCAGTCTTTTTGTGGCCAGTGCGAAGTCTGAAGACCACGACCTGCTCTCTTCTGTTCAACTGGTAATATGCATCGTTTTTTGTGTAGCCAGTATGTTCGGTTTCCCATTGAGCATAGGCTTTCAACAAATAAACTTTGTCTAGCTGTGGTGTCATCCTTTCTAGCTCTATCAATATCTTTCCTGACACTTTATGTTGGCCACAAGCTCTCTTCCCCATGAGTCTTTAGGTTTGCCTCTACTTCTCTTACCTTAGGGATTCCAGAACAAACTCTGTCTTGTAATCCACTATGAGATGTTTTCCGCATTGTGTGTCCTATCTAAAGCCACACCTTCTCCTTATGTCAAGTGCTTCTGATATCTGTGTGTTCTTTCCCACAGTTTTACATTTTATTTCTCCTGTTAACCCCTACCTTCCTTAGACATTTCAGTTTACAGTTCACTATCATAGCTAACACAAAGTTGGTACCAATATACTGTTTATAAGTTGTTGCTTTGCTGAGGATCTAACAGGGGATGAAATGTTTCATGCAACTTTTAAAATTTGCTACCAAAAAATGTTAATTCATGTAATTTTTAAAGCAACAGTCAATAAACTGTGGTATACTGAGATGAGATATACATCACTAAATGGAGAACAAAAATCATCAATAAAAGTACATTACACAAAACCATACCTGAGAAACGTTGAAAAGAGCCTTGATGTTTGTGTTGAAGACGCTGGAGAAACAAAAAGTATGTCCCCATAAGACTATGCAAGCATATGAACAAAAATAAGGGGATGTAATAAGTGATTTATAAGAATACGTTCCTAAAAAGATAAGAAATATACATTTTTTTCACCCCTAAAAAGTATTTATGATAAATAGAACGTTCAAATGTCTTCAAATTTAAACAGAAACTAGACTGCGACACCTTCGTGTTCATATCACACAATATCGCTTAGTAACACTTTAAGGCAATTTACAATTTTTTTTATAACAATGTAGCGTTTAAAAAAAAAATAAAGATGATTTTCTTTTTAAATAATCTTACTACGTCAATTTTACAACTTAACCCATTCACTCCCGTGAGCCAATACATCGGCTTCTGGATTTTTCAAGAAAACCCAGGAAAACTCAAATAATGGAAAAACAACTGCTCCAAATTAGGTATAACTTCCAGAACATCTTCTTTTGTGGATTACCATCAATGGAAAGTCATTATCTTATTCATGTATTGGTTAAGAGCTGAATAATGTGTAGTGAGGAGAAAAAATTTTTTCATAATTAAAAAAAATAAAAACGATTATGCAACTATAATCCTTCAAACACAAATGTTCATCTCCATTTGTAAAATATGTGTATTCCATTGTATTTTGGCCGCATATATACAAATTTTGGTATATAATATGTGTAGGGACTGTTTATTGAAGATAAACAGATCACAAATAAGTGATACTGTGTTTGCGTTCTACATAAGAAAAAAACTGCATCCAGAGGTCCAAAATATTTAGGAGTGAATGAATTAAATAATCCATAATTTCCACTTTTATTTGTCAAAATTCAGAATTTCAAAACTATTATCCATAATTCATAATAAAAGTTATTAATAGGCAAACAATTTTATTCAAAATCTTATGAAACAATATTAACAATTTGAAATTTTATTAGTCAAACACTGTCATTTATAATTTTAATAATCAAAATCCACAATTGAAATGATATAAAACAAAAACCATAATTTAAAATCTTATTAGCAAAATATAAAATTCTATAAATTTTGCCAGCAAAATCGTATTAAAAATTATTTAAGACAATTTTTATTTCTGAAAAGATCTCACTCACTAGTCAAAATCCTCTTCCTGGACATCAAGAAATGGACCAATCCTAGAAACACCTGCGCTGTTAACTAGCAGGTCAAAATGCCCTAAGGCCTCTATGGCTTTTTTAGCAGCAGACCAGTCACTGATGTCAACTAGACATGTCTCAATTGATGGACACTGTAACACACAAACAATACATTTCTTGGTAACATTATTTTAATTCTGCAGCCAGATTAGTTTTCTCAACAAAAATGTTAAAAAAATGAACCAAGCAAGGAACCTTCACTGGGGCATATAAGAATTATTTGAGTACTGGGTTAGCATTCACTCTTCGATCCCTTCTCGTTAGCCAGTGTGCTCTGTTGCAGCCTAGAGGTGTAGATGGGTCTTGGCAGCTCTGGTTTGCTGGCCCTAATGCTAGCAGTCCAAATTACTTTTGACTACCAATATTATTTGATTGGTCAGTTCTAAGACTGTAATATTATCTAAGCATGTCTCTCCACTTAACCCTATCCTCTGCAGTTCTCTTTATTTCAGCATAGATTCATTCTTTAATGTCTCTAATATGCCTGAGATGTAAAGGTGAGTTTTGGTTGCCCTCTTCCTCTTTTCCCCCAGATCTTGCCCCTAGCATCTTCTATAGAAGACTTTCATGTCGCATATTGTGTCTCAGTCAACTCAATCTTCGTTTCTGTATTATTTTCAAAATTAGTCTTTGTGTGCATACCTCAATGAGCACTTTGTCATTGGATCTTTTTTCTGTTCAACTCATTCGCCCACTCTACGGAGCACCACATTTAAATGGCTTCCAACCTTTCTTCATCCTTCTTTATTAGAGTCCATGTTTCAATTCCCACACAGTGCAATTAGCCATATATGAGTGGTGATTATTCTTTTCCTCAATTCTATCCTAATATTCTTTGAGGTTATCAACTTCTGTTTTTCTCTGAATGCCTTTTTTGCCATTGTAATCCTTGTTTTAATTTCTGTCTCATTGTGCGTATCGTCTGTGATGGTTTGCCCTAAATATATAAACTTCTGTACATGTTTGATTATTTCTCCATTGATGACTATATTTTTTGCCTATGTTGCTTGGCTCAGAACAAATAGCCTTTGTCTTCAATGTGTTTATTTGACCATAAAAATGATATATGCAGTTGCATATGGTAACTTCAAAACATAAATGTTATCTTTCAATTCATGCATAACATTATGGACTATTTTGCATATTCACTGATTTTGCACGAGCAACTGGAATTCCAATAGCAGGAGAAATAAAGAAAGACTAAAGCAGACATCGAGAAAAGAGCTATAGACAAGCATTCAGGAAAGAGGGAAGATGTGGTGAGAGCTGGAGTGGATGGTTCATGACAAGAGGACTTGGCATATTTTTGTTAAAGATCTATGCTTCACGGGAAGATGAAAAAGTTTTGCTTGATTGATTCATTCATTTAGGGTTTCACTTGTGTGTATCCTGGGGCATATTTTGGGTGTTTGCCTTGTTTCCTAAGGTGGAGTGTGTTGTAATGTGTTTTGTGCCATAACAGTCCAGTGCATTCAATTTGAACACGCTTTTTTAAAAAAAAATGTGATTATGTCCCATAGGAGTAAAACTTTCTGCTTCATGAATCCGAACACAAGCAAATCTGAGTTGTGAGCCATGCCACTACCTACTTCGCCATGCAGTCCCTATTTTGCATGACAAAGGAGGCAACTAGGAAAGATAATGCATGAAGCCAACAATATCATCACATAAAGTAGAGTGATATAAAAACCACTAAAGCAGGGCCACAAAAATGCTTTTTCACAGGTTTCCTGCAAGCAAAATGGTTTTGTAAATAGCTGGACAATGAAGATATGTAAATTTTAATGAATACAGTGAAACTTGTTTTCAAACCTACCAACTCAACCTATCTAAATTCTTATTACTGGATGCTGTTTCTTGATCAAGCCAATATATTTGAGTACATTACATTTTCGCATCGTTCCTCAAATTAACAATTTATAGCTTTAACCTACATACAATATGGTTCTACTTTTCATCGTTCAGCAAATGTGCCGGTCTTCAATTTTATAAATGTTCATTGTATTCAATGTTCTATCTACTTTTTCAGTGATTCTCTGCACGAAGACTCCACAGCTACATTCAAGAATAGTTTGCAAGATCTTCATCACCATGAATAAGATTCGTTGAACAGTCAAAAGGTTTAAATGTGCAGTCTTTGTCAATCTTCCTAAAATAAATTTACTCATATTTGTCATTTACATTTATAATCATCTTCATAATTATTCATTTTAATCAAAGGATGGGAACACCACTAATATTGTCCTCCTTGCAGGAAGCATGTGTCAGTGTATCAGAGCATGTATAAGCTCCCATAGGGACTGAACCCATGCAGGGGTGACAAGTATAATAATGTCAGCTTTATGAACCATTGTTGTGTAATACTAGTGTGAAAAAAGGTCATTTGAAACCTACTTTACTGTATAAGTGGGGTTCTTCTGTTTTTGGGATGATTAAATTCAACAATTTACCTCTGCTTTCAAAGTGTCCAGGTCTGCTTTTGTCCTGCTTAGAGCCACAGTATTAGCTCCATATTCTGCAAGTTTTAATACAATATCACGACCGATACCTATCAGATGAAATGGGAAAGAAAATGTAACTAGTTAGTGCATATAGTTGTTGTTATTGTTTAATGCCCACAATAAGTAAGTTTACTCTTTTGTGCGCGCTGAAAAGGACGTTAAGTGGTGGGTTATAGTAGCTTTCCTCACATCCCAAGCATGCTGGTGAAGGTGGTCCTCCAGGTAGTTATGATATGCTTAGCTTCATCCGTGTGGTGCTCACTACTATGGGGATCACATCGATCCACATCTCGTCAGCTGGATTGCCTTGAAAACAGTCTGTTTCCAGGGAAGACTACATGGAAGAGAGATTGTGGTCTTGGTTATGGAATTGTGCCTGACTCTGACATGACATCTTGGTCAGTAAGTTGTGCCTAACTGGACTAGCATCTCAGTTCCCCAGAGCATATAGTAAACCGTCACATGGTAATTATTTAAGTAAACAAACTATTAACACATCATCATTTGGGGTTCATTCTCTTCTGGCATTATGTTATACAGAACTGACCTCATTACACTGTACAGATGTATAGGTGCTCAGTCTTTCTCAGAAAATTATGAGAGATAAAGCTACTGCTTGTTTACTGTAGATCCCTGGTTATACACACTCCTGATCCGTCCTTTCAGGTGTTCATCCCTGCTCAGGTGGTTCAGTGGTCTCGAGGTAAGGTGTTCACCTCAGGTGCCAGAGGTTGCGTGTTCAAATCATGGTGGAGACCAGGATTTTTTCACGTGGATCTTCTGGTAAAAAATACCCCTGATCTCTGGGTAGTGAGGTAAGACTCCAGTGTTCATTATTGAGCACCATAAAAATCCCTTGGCAAGTTAGAAATTGAAAAGAGTAGACTTAATGGCCACTGACAAACAAAAATTCAAAAATTGTAGTTTAAAATCAACCCAAACTATTTGTATCTTCTCCCAGCCTCAGTAAGCTGCAGTAAGTTTAAAATACCCGCTATGGATAACCGATAGTCTTTGGCTACCTGGAAACAGGCATTAACATGCATGTTTGAATACCAGAATTCCAAGTATCCCTGCTCAGTCCATGTTTGATGTCAAACCATTAAAAACTGTAAATCACCTTTTCAACAATTATATTGTCATCATTCATCATGTGGTCATTGATTAATGTCAAATGTCCTCTCTATGTCAAATGTCCTCTCTATGTCAACATGTCCTCTCTTTCTGTATCTAAAGCCTCCATTACATGAGAGAAAGCTGACAGTTCTTTCATTGCTGTAAACCCTAGCATTACCTGGACTGTAAATCTTCACAAACACATGAAGGCTCGAGACCTGTATATCCGTTATCTGTTCTGTACATTCTAAAACAAGGATTATGATTCAGTCCCAATGACCACTCTGATTACACAGATCTCAGATTACAACCAGAGAGCTGAACCTTCCTGGATTATAAAGCCACATTTCGTGCATTGTATGACTAACTAAAAAATTAAGAGTGGCGGTTCTTACAACAAAAGGGACTGGGTGCGTAATTTAATTGCATCAAACTTCAGGCCATAATAGCAAATCTGACTCGATTATACAGCTATAATAGGATAGACTGTTATGTAGCTGTAACAGGAGATGTGACCCTGTTATGTAGCTGTAACCAGGTTGAGGATATGTAACTCTGTTATGTAGCTGTAACCATGTTGAGGATATGTAACTCTGTTATGTAGCTGTAACAGGATCAGGATATGAGGCTCTGTTGTGTAACTGTAACATGATATACGACTGTTATGCAACTGTAACAAAACATGTAACTCTATTATGCAGCTATAACAGGACATGTGACTCTGTTATGCAGCTGTAACAGGATATGTGACTCTGTTATGCATCTGTAACAAAATATGTGACTCTGTTTGCAGCTGTAACAGGACATGTGACTCTGTTATGCAGCTATAACAGGACATGTGACACTGTTTTGCTGCTATAACAGGATATGTGACTCTGTTATGCAGCTGTAACAGGATATGTGACTCTGTTATGCAGCTGTAACAGGACCTGTTACTGTTATGCAGCTGTAACAAGATATGTGACTCTGCTAGACTTATAAGTGGCAAAGTAGTGAGGAAGAAAACCTTCCATCCCACTTGATAAAATCTCAGATAGCAAAGTCTCTTACACTTCATCTGCAACATTAGTATCATCTATGACACTACTTTCCCCTTATTTTAAATTAGACAAAATATTTCTTCCAAGCAAAGAAAAAATGAAGGCAATATTGGTTCCCAGTAAAGGAAAAATGCAAGCAATATTTCTTCCCAGCAAAGGAAAACTAGAAGCAATATTTCTTTCAAGCAAAAAACAAATGGAAGCAACATTTCTTCCAAGCAAAGAAAAATGAAGGCGATATTTGTTTCTAGTAAAGTAAAAATGCAAGCAATATTTCTTCCCAGCAAAGGAAAAAAATTACTCATGACGATATCTCAAGACATCTTGAAGTGAAGGATGGGCTGGGGAAGATGTGTTTGGGAGGGAGTTCCACAGACAAAAATAAAAACACTCAAAAATCTAATTGAGGTTGCTGAAAGATTAGGTACCTCAATGGAAGTGAGACTGGTTTTAGTCCTATTGGAGATGGATAATAAACTTTGAGGTATACACTTGAGAATTGAACCCTTGACAATTGACAAATGCAGGCTGTTTGCCACAGCTTGAACAAAACTTCTAAAGGTAATGAAATTCCTACTAAATAGTGTCCTGCATTAAGGCAGACTCTCCATCATGCAAAGACACAACAGGCCAGTCTCCTATTTGTCTGTACACTTGATTGTAAGTACAAGGGTAATTCAGTAAGTAGATCATAGACTGATATGGGATAATTGAAAAATGTAGTTGATAGTTTCTAAAGGTGTCATTAGGTGGCAGCAACATCTAGCTTTGTGATAACTGTAGGTAGCAGATGCTAGATATCGCATGCAAGTACGCAGTTCAGATACAATATGGTGTCTGTGCTCACAGATTGTACAATCACAGAATAGTGTGCTGTTGTGCAATTTTTGTTGCGAGGGGGGCAACTTCTTGAACATCCACCTTACAGTCCCAAGTGATTTCTACCTTTTCAGTGCACTAAAAACCACCTTGTAGAGAGACAATTTGTGAATGATGGAGAGGTTGAGCTTGAAGTGAAAATATGACTGAGACAGTAGACCAAAGACTTCTATGCTGCAGGTTTTGGTGGCTAAGACTACTGTCTTAGATACATTTTGACCAAAGACTTCTATGCTACAGGTTTCAGTAGCTGAGACAGTAGACCAAAGACTTTTATGCTGCAGGTTTCAGTAGCTGAGACAGTAGACCAAAGACTTTTATGCTGCAGGTTTCAGTAGCTGAGACAGTAGACCAAAGACTTTTATGCTGCAGGTTTCAGTAGCTGAGACAGTAGACCAAAGACTTTTATGCTGCAGGTTTCAGTAGCTGAGACAGTAGACCAAAGACTTTTATGCTGCAAGTTTCAGTGGCTGAGACAGTAGACCAAAGACTTCTATGCTGCAGGTTTCAGTAGCTGAGACAGTAGACCAAAGACTTTTATACTGCAGGTTTCAGTAGCTGAGACAGTAGACCAAAGACTTCTATGCTGCAAGTTTCAGTGGCTGAGACAGTAGACCAAAGACTTCTATTCTGCAGGTTTAGGTGGCTGAGACAGTAGACAAAAGACTTTTATGCTGCAGGTTTAGGTGGCTGAGACAGTAGACCAAAGACTTCTATGCTGCAGGTTTCGGTAGCTGAGACAGTAGACCAAAGACTTCTATGCTGCAGGTTTCTGTGGCTGAGACAGTAGACCAAAGACTTCTATGCTGCAAGTTTCAGTGGCTAAGACAGTAGACCAAAGACTTCTATGCTGCAGGTTTCGGTAGCTAAGACAGTAGACCAAAGACTTCTATGCTGTAGGTTTCGGTAGCTGAGAAAGTAGACCAAAGACTTCTATGCTGCAGGTTTTGGTCCACTGATAAAGTGATGGTACAAGTGTATCAATGTTGGTGGGAAGTATGCTGACAAATAAGGGACAATGTAAGTACAATAAATAGTTTTCAAGTTCACATCTCATCTAGTTCTTTTAGTAGCCATTTGTCACCTACTTACTGACTTGCATATTCCATAAAAAGACATCTACACTCTCATTGTAGATGAGCAGTGAATAAAAGAAGAGAGTAATCTAACTGATACAAAACTACCAAACACATTCAACATTTCTTCTGCTTTATCCGATTGTTCTAGGAAATTCTTATTCCATTCCTTTGAAATGTGGTTTTGTAGCAATGTTTTGACATGTTAAGGTTACTAACCCAATCTTCAACCTTCATTTGTCCTCTCTTAAAACATGCATGGAAGGAAGCAGTAGTTCTATTCTGTTGGCCCTACTTAACATTCAACATATGCACTAATATAATTCTTACGTGGAATTAGAAACATTATCTTAATATCTTCTAAGTATTATCAGACAACAAAAACATAGAGAAGGAATGAAAAGAACAGCACTGTGGTAGCCAGGTCAGGTCGAGTAGGTCGTTAGGGCATACATGGAATCACCTCCACGCCACCCCTCTGTGTCAGCGGCCGCTGCCTGTGCCTCCTCAGGTCGGAGCTTGGTCCATTCTTTTATGTATCCTCCATTTATGTGTTAATCCCTTCTTCTATGATTCATTAGTTAATTATTGTTGTTGTTCGTTGTCCCTGATAAAGATATATTGGTCATAACATTGGTTTCATTTGTATTTTCGCTTCGGTGCAGTCTCTGATCATACCCATTTATAATTTATGTTGTCCTCCCACCTCTTTCTTCGTCATCTGCCTTGCCCCCTGCTTAGCAGGATTGTATTTGCAAGTACTGGTGATAAAGATTGAAAATAATGTTGACCAAATATATAGCATACGAAAGAAAATTGCTCATCTCTGCAGCACCTTCTTCTTCTTCGTACGCTGTCAGACGTATTTGTTCGAAGAAAGCAGCGGTCATCCTGAGGCTGTTGACACTGCCATAGAGCTTGTCTAGTGTTGCCACTGGTGATGGCCACATGTGCTTTCTCTGGTCCTCGTATATCGGGCAGTTTTGCAGCAGATGTTCAGCGGTCATTTTCCCGGTACCACAAGTGCATTCGTCAGTGCCACCTATCTTCAGTTTATATAATAGATGGTACCTCAGTCTGTTGTGGCCTGTGCGGAGTCTGAAGACCACGACCTGCTCTCTTCTGTTCAACTGGTAATAGGCATAATGTTTTGTGTAGCCAGTATGTTCTGTTTCCCATTTGGCCATGTATCTGGCCCTAATAAGCCTTTTTGACTCTTCGTAGGTCACACTAGAATCTGGTTGTGGTAGTCTTGCACCTTCTTTTGCCGGTCTGTCTGCCTCCTCGTTGCCTTGGATGTGCCCTCTGCAGCACCTAAATACTTAAATCGACAAAAGAGATGTGACAATAGTAAAAATTAAGCAGAATACTCACCTTTGCCAGCTCCGGTGACAAGGGCTCTCATTCCGTCAAACCTAATTTCCATTGCCATAATTGATGATATTCTTGATCTGAAGGTGCTGCGATCTGAGTGACGAGAAATAAAATTTGTCTAAATGTAACAGCACAGAATAATTACTAGTGACAATGATCACAAAACAAGTATTAATCTGCACTCAAGTAACATATTTAATGAACAACAGAAAAGAAAGTGAAGTAATAGACAGCACAGAATTGGAATACCAGACCTCCAGGTGACACAAGTGAGAGATGAGTTCAAGCACTAGACCAGCGAGACACGCTAAAAAATGTGTCACAACTGTCTTTTGTCATTCAAAACTTGGATGGAGCAGGTATTCAGTTGAACAATTACAAAATTAAAACCTGGAAATTAGAAAGTACAATGTTATTTCCTTGCTCTAAAGTTATCAAACATGCGTGTCATAACGTACACTAATGTTTACTAATGATTGGAAAGTGTGCAGAAATGTTTAACTAAAGATTTTAAGATGCAGAAAGAATTCAACCACTTGTAGTCGCTGTACTATGTGGACCAATGTACACTTATCAAAGAGGAGATAAGACACTACATATTGTCAGATGTACTACCAACTGAGATGAATTTATGTTGGCCCAGTGAAATGAGATACCAGGCCTTGTGCACAGTGTAACCTAAATTATTTAAAAAAAGAACACACATCTAACAGAGCTGATCAATAATAAAAACTATTATCAATTTGTTGTTGAGAATAATTTGCCAGTTCAGATTGGTTTCACCGATTTGGTTGAGCGAATGTTTCACCAAAATACCAATTTCAAATACAAGTGCACGAAAATGACTCAAATCATCAAGTTGCGCATTGCTCCATCCTTCACCAAAACCCTATGATTCAGGGGTGTAAAATGGAATCATTTTCATTAATGATCATGACAGTAATGATAAAAATGAGCAGTTCCAAATAAAAGATGGATTACATGGATTTTCAACTATTATTTACTGAAGTGGACCCTCTTCAGATATTGAAACACTGTTCCACCAAATGGTTGTTATTGGAGAAGGTAGTCATCAGAATACTGAACCAATATCCTTTGCTCTGCCGAGTTATTCTTCACTGTGAAACTGAGAAGCCTGGAAAAATCAAATGTATCCATGATCATTTGAAGAATCCAATAGAAAAAAAATATGACTCTCTTTTATCTGCAATGTCTTGCCTGTTTTGAACACTTTCAACTCTCTTTCAAACTGATGACTCAAAGACTGGTGCTCTAGGGCCAGAAATGGATTTACTTTTTCGTAAATGAACGGTGAAATTCATTCAGATGACCTTTGTCAAAGCCAGTAAAGATCTCATAGAAATTGATATTACTGACACAAAACTTCAACACACTGGTTTCTTTCGGAATAACAACCAGCGAATATATACATACTGAAGATTTTATATCACGTGCAATCCAGAGACAATTTTTCATTGATGTGAGGGCATTCTATGTTGCAGTAGTGAGAAAAATAGGAAACTGTGACGCACAGTTTGAAAACCTCTGTTATAACCAATGACATGCTAACCACTGCCAAGAGTTCCACAAGCAGTTACAATAAGCAGCATGTATCAGCAGGACCATGGATGTCTGACATAGGAGAAAAGAGGTGTGACAATTCCAGAAAGTATTTTTCCAAATGCATCCTGATCAAAGAAATATTATGATACAATTGATCTACACAACACTGCACATATTCTTCTTCTTCTTCTTATTTCGTTCGCTTTAAAATATTGTCTATATCTGCAATGTTGTCTCTTGTATAAACTTCACTGTCTTTTGTAGTTCACATACAGGTCCATAAAGTTTCTCTTCCAATGTTGTTTCTATGGGCCAGTGAGATTTTCTCTGTATATCATATTCGGGGCAGTTTTGCAGTATGTGCTCTGCTGTCTGGAGCGCCTGTTCGCATGTACACATGGCTGAGTTGCCAATCTTCATTTTTGTGTACATGTGACTGCGGAGTCGGTTGTGTCCTGTTCTAAGGCGTAACACAACAGTTTGCTCTTGTCTGTTTATGTTATGGTAATCGTCTGGTGTTACTGTTGGTGGCTTTCTGATTGATTTGATCATCCTTATCTTCTGTTGGTATGTAACTGGCACATCTGGTTGCTCGTCTGCAACACCCTCCTTTGCCAGTCAATCTGCTCTCTCGTTTCCTGGTATTCCACAATGAGAAGGTATCCACTGCATGACAATCTTGCGCTGGTTGCTCAATTCAGACAGTAGAGCCTGTAGATCTGGCAGTTTCTCAAATTTAAGTGCTTGGAGTGCTGATTGTACATCTGTAAGAAATACTACAGGTTGTGGACCTGTTGTTTATGTTAGGGTAATCGTCTGGTGTTACTGTTGGTGGCTTTCTGATTGATTTGATCATCCTTATCTTCTGTTGGTATGTAACTGGCACATCTGGTTGCTCGTCTGCAGCACCCTCCTTTGCCAGTCGATCTGCTCTCACGTTTCCTGGTATTCCACAATGAGAAGGTATCCACTGCATGACAATCTTGCGCTGGTTGCTCAGTTCAGACAGTAGAGCCTGTAGATCTGGCAGTTTCTCAAATTTAAGTGCTTGGAGTGCTGATTGTACATCTGTAAGAAATACTACAGGTTGTGGACCGGCATTGGTGTTCAACAGTTTCTCAGTTGCCACCTTGATTGCCTGTATTTCTGCATCATATATATGACAGAATTTCCCAGTTGGTACTCTGGCTGTATCCCTAATGTTGTTTGGGTATTCTATGTACACTCCCGCTCCACCATTCTTTACTGCATTCTGTGCTGACCCATCTGTGTATACTCTGATCCAGAGGTCTTGTGGGTATTCTTCATCCAGGAAATTGAGGATCACTATCCTACGTTGCACACTGTTCTGTTCATCCTTGTCTAATATTCCTTTCACTTTTGTTTGAATGCATACTGATAGTCCGTGCTCCTCTCTCCAAGGGGTTTGTTCTGGCACAGACTTTAGGGGGATGTCAACTTCAGGTAGATCCATAATTTGCCTGCGAAGTCGTTTTGCCTGATGCATAAAGCTACTTCTTTTCAGTCTTCCCATTGCTAAATTTTGAAATCTGTCTTTCATTGGATGGCTCGGCATGCAGTGGAACTTTTCTGCCTGTGTTAATACCTTTGTGTCTCTGTGCTCTCTTAGTGCTTGTATCCTTCCCATTTTCTCCATCTCCACAATAGGTGTTGATTTCATTGCTCCTGTAATGACCCTAAGTGCCTGAATTTGCACATTATCCACCTCTTTAAGGGTAGTGTTTGCTGCGGGGAACCACGTTGCTGACCCATATTCCAGAAGTGGCCGTACACCTTGTTGGTAAACTTTATTAAGTATTTTTCCACTAGCATCCCATGTGGTTCCACTTAATTTTCTCAGGATGGCTAACTTCCTCCTGGCTTTTTTTGGCTGCCTTGTTGACGTGTTCCTTCCATGTCAACCTATCATCAAATGTAACTCCAAGATAGGTGGGTTGTTTATTTTCTTTGAGGTGTTCTCCATTTATCTTGATAACTCCAGCTTTTTGTTTTGGGGAGAGGGTGAAAAGCGTAGTGCTACATTTTTCGGTGTTAATGTTTACACACCATCTGTTTGTCCATGAGGTCAAGGCATCAATAGCTCTTTGCAGCATTCTGGTGGCCACTGTTGCTTGCTCATTTACACACCATATTACCAAGTCATCTGCATACATTGCAACTTTTGTTCCTTGTGGTAGCTCAGCAATCAAGTCATTGATGAAGACTATGAAAAGTGTAGGGGAAAGAACCCCTCCCTGAGGCACACCATGACGCAGTAGAATTTTCTTACTCTTGAGGCCATCTAGTTGGACTCTGGCTTTTCTGTTATGTAAGTATGATTTTATCCATTTGTACATCCTACCCATCACTCCATTATTTCTCAGTTTCTTTAAAAGTTCTTCTTTCCAAACTGCACATATTAATTTGCAAATATATTAAATTTATTGTTTATATAAACAACATCAATCTTGACCACTTCTTACTGTTTTAAAACATTAATAAGGTTTCTTATTGAATAATTCAAAACACCATATACAGGTTGTATTCAAAATGTGTAAGTCGTAACAGGGTAGTGACCAAGAAAGGTTGACAGGTATGCCTTGAAGACTAAATAGACATGAAATTGTACTATGGCAGTGAGAAATTATTATTGTATACTAAGCTTGAATCACGAAATTGGTCTGCCAACTAAACTTAGTCTACTTATTTTAAGACTTTCAGTTTTAATAATACAAAATTACAACCAACAACAGTGCTGCTTGTGAAGTTTCTACTACTTGTGATATGACGACTTGTGGCCTGTCCTCTATAATTATGGTAAATTCACAAGAACTGGTGTTAGCATGTATTATATACATAAAATCTTGTTTTAGTCAAGTCATGTATATAAACTTGCTGAGAATGAATAGTTGCGTTATTTAATAGCTGCAAATCGAATCGTTCAAGGTGTAGGAGTAGGCATGTGGCCTGATGTACATTGATGTGGGTCAAAGTTCAAAGGTCTGAGAGATGTCAATACAGCACAAACAACAAATTCGTACTTAGTACTTTCACATTTTGTACATAGGCGTCTTGTATAATATGGTCTACAGTACTAGTATACACAGAACAACTTAATTTTCTTCTCCAATTTACACTGTTTGTCTATGGTGTTCTATATCTCTCCTCTGTTCAAAATAGGTTAAGTAGTAAGTAGTAGTACTAGTAGTCCTGAGTGGGTAGACCTACGTAGTACCGTAGTACGATATAGAGAATAGATGCAAGACTGAAGACTTGGACAGTGCCCACATTGTTTCGCTACTTACTTAGTACTTTGATCAGACTTCCGACACTTCGTCGTTGTCAAAAGCGACAAATGATGGTTGTGCATCCCCATCGCGAAAACATGATACTTTTACTGATTACATAATGATAATCAACTACTGTAAAATCGCATAACGTGATAAGTTCTTCATCAAAATCAAGGTAACTAATTTCAGCAGTTACCGTGTGCTGCTGTAGCCTGTTGTAGCAACAACAACAAAAGTCGAGGATAGTGAAGATCTTCCGGAATGAGAACGGTTAGACTATCTATCTTTAATCTTTTTTTTGGAGCTCTTAACTTAACTTAACTTCATTATACTGGTTTAGAAGGCTCTACATAGTCTGTATACAACCAGTTTATTTCACTCCGCGGATACCGAAAATACTGTGAGCATCCAACCTAGTTTTGAATGCATTAACTGACTCTGCTTCTACTACATCCTGCGGCAATGCATTCCAAGAATTCACCACTCTCTGACTAAAAAAATACTTCCTAATATCTAATCTGGACCTGTCTTTAAACAATGTGTAGCTGTGCCCTGTTGTTCTTGAAGCCGGTTGTACCTTGAAAAACTTGGTATGGTCTAATCTATCCTTTCCATTTATTAATTTATACACTTGTATTAAGTCACCACGAATTCTTCTTTGTTCAAGACATCGAAGACCAGTCTTTTTTAGTCTTTCCTCATAACTACAATTCTGAAACCCTGTGATCATTTTTGTAGCTCATCTGTGTACCCTTTCCAGCATGTTTATATCCACTCTATTCTATGGACGCTATACTCCAATGTAGGTCTCACCAATGATTTAGATAACTTGACTATTACTTCCTTGCTCTTATGTGAAATGTTTCTTTTTATCATACCTAACATGGCATTAGCCTTCTCGGTCGTCAGGAATCTATTTGAATTCGCGAAGTTGCTCAAATCTTGATGGTTTAATACTTTAAATGTGTTCTATATTCTTTTCCTGTGCTTCCTTCGATTTGTTGTCTCTCTGTCTTTCTTTCTCTTCCTCTAGTATTTTCTTATCTTTTTTCTTTCTCCTCTAACGTGTTTGCCTGTCTGTCTCTCCCTCTCTTTCTCTCTCTCTCTATCTCTCTCTCTCTCTATATATATATATATATTTCTCTCCCCAACTTACCTTCTCTTTTCCTATTTAAATAATGACATATCTAATACACTAACCTGACTTGGTTACCTTCCTCCCCTCCTCCCCCCACCCTCTCTTCTGTGTTACAGACTTATATTTTCCTTTTCTTGTGGCTTATAGTTTCTACAGAATTGGGTGTCCTCCCCTTATGCCCAGTTCTGTTTACCCGCCTTATACGACATGTCTGACATATTACATTATGATGATTCTTTGCTCTCCTGTTGACACACTGCCTTCTTTTCTCCTTGGGGCAGCAACTGGTCTTCGTGCAGTCTTTTGTTTATCATCCTTTTTTTCACTTTACGTGTTGGCCTCACTTGTTTCTACTGGTAGAGGCGCGCCTATTCCACCCCAGACCATAGTCCATTTGGGCGATATTAAGATGCATAAACCAGTGTTTGGATGCATGTGTGTATCTGTATGTACCTAACCTAGTGTTTCCGTGATGCAAAGGTGTTCCTCGTCATTTGATGGTCCTCTCGTTGTTCCTCGTCATATAATGGTCCTCTCGTTGTTCCTCGTCATTTGATGATTTTCTCGTTGTTCCTCATTTGATGATCCTCTCGTTGTTTCTCGTAGATAGGAGGTTGCTATTTTCCTTTTTCTTCTTTTCCTTCGTGTACAATTTTGGGAATTAAGGTTTTCCTCCATAATTGATAGGGACCCCTTTAATTGATTTAAAATGTATTTTTTCCATATTAAATTAAAACAATGTAAACAAAACAAGATTCAAATCATCATCATATATTTACAAAACATTGTGAAGATGCAATGTAGTGAGGTGTACAACAAGGATGAATGAAATGGGATGATTTTGGAGGATGATAAAATATAGACTGTAAACATAAGAATTAAGAGTACAATATTGAATAGATAAATTAAATTATTTGAATTTTCCTTCTGTTGTGAGGCCCAATCTGCGTTGAGTTCTTTCCGTCTGGTCTTGGTGTTTCAGATTTTCATCACTGCTCTCACATATTTTTCTATCGCAACCATATTTTCCAACTTCTAAGCGATTTTCTGACTTCCGCGGTTAACTTGTAGATAAACCACTGCACTTAGGCCACTCTTGCAGATAATTAGGTGTCAAATATGAGGAAGGGTCAGGAATCAAATATCAAATAAATAAAATAGAAGTAATCTAAAATTGAGAATAAAGTATAATAAGTTTAAATAATATATACTGGTGAGTATGATTATAGAAAGAATATATATATATTGTGGATGACTTAAAAAGATAATAGCGGTTAGAATATATATATTAAGAAGTTTTATGGTATTGGAGTGATGATCTATAACCAAATATCCATTTCCACTTTTGAAACTCGTGTGGTTATTTAGGTGTAATTGGCGAGGGTGAATCCATACAAAAATATATAAATAATATAGATATATATATATATATGTTCTTGTTGTCTAGTGAAGGTTTTAATGGGGCTGGCAACCTCACTTGAATAATAACCATTCCAATAAAGTCACGAAAGCAAATGGATTCAGAATTTCTTATAAGCTGGATAAGGTGGACCCAGATGTAATATTGGACATATTCTCTGCCGTTTGGAGTAGCGAATTACAAAATAATGATATTGTTGTTTATTGTTTAATGTCCACAATCAGTATGTTTACTCTTTTGTGCGTCCTGAAAGGGGCGTTAAGTAACGGGTTGTAATAGCTTTCCATACATCCCAAGCGTGCTGATGAAGGTGGACCGTGGTCCTTCGGGAAGTTGTGCTATGTTTGGTTTCAACTGCTTGATGCTCACTATTACGGGGATCACGCCGGTCCTCATCTCGTCAGCGAGACTTTAAAACAGCATGTTTCTCAGGTACCCTACGAGGAGGAAGTAGTGGCCTTGGTCAGTATATTGTATCCGACCCTAATAGAATGTCCTGGTCAGTATGTTGTGCCTGACCGAACTATCGTCTCAGCTCCCCACACACTAATGCGGACACATGAAATAAGAACAAAGCTAAATGCCATACAAACGATCTAAAATATCCTAGTGCGCCCCCCCCCCCCTAATTGTGGAATTACGGGAAACTAGAGAGCCGATGCACTATCTAAAGCAAATGGAAAAAATGGAACAATACATCCATAAAGTGCCATAAAAGGAAGCTAAAACCATCATTCGCAGCCAGCATAAAATAAAATGGGAGAAAGAAATGGGAGAGAGTAACACTCCAGACCCAAATTACCAGCTACAAAGACACCAGCAAACTGCAATCTTCCGCGTGAGGAGAACGGTCAATAGCAGACTATTGGGCCACCTATATCGGCTCAAAATCTCCCAAACAAATGAATGTCCAAGTGGGACAGGAGTCCAGACCACTGAACACGTACTTCAAGAATGCCCGGCCCACGAAGAACTAAGATGCCGGACCTGGCCAGATGGAGCAGAAATGAGACAAAAACTATGGGTTCACCGCTCAGACCTGGAAATGACTGTGGACTCCATCCTAGCGATTGAACTGAAGATTTAGCATGATCAGAAAACCCGAACGCAGAAGAAAGAAGAAGTGACTATAGTTTTCCCAGGATTATGTAGCTAACTCACACTGGGCTCTCCTTAGCCGTCTAACATTCATATCAAGTTACAATGTTGGTATCATGTTCTTGACCAGCGGACTCAATAATACAATGTTGGTATCATGTTCTTGACCAGCGGATTCTATAATACAATGTTGGTATCATGTTTTTGACCAGCAGACTCTATAATACAATGTTGGTATCATGTTCTTGACCAGCGGACTCTATAATACAATGTTGGTATCATGTTCTTGACCAGCGGACTCTATAATACAATGTTGGTATCATGTTCTTGACCAGCGGACTCTATAATACAATGTTGACAAATATGTTAGCATTGAAGTAAAGAAGAAATGAAGACGAGTAAAAACGTTTATTACTGTAATGATACCTTACAGAGCTTTACAAGCATGAAATACATGGGCAGGATAAACATTTACAAATTGGTAGGGAATGGGGGAAAAGTTATTCCGCGGAAATAATTTAAGCAAGAACTCTCCACAGCACGTTAGAATTAATCTCAGTCACGACACGCACATACACAAACACTTTTTAATGCGCTATACGTTTTTATTCTGAGGTAGGTTTATTAAAAGGCAGAATAAATCAGAAATAAATGACAAAATCTTTGAGCCTGTGAATGAATTATCACCAGAACAACTTACTATAAAACCAAGAAATAATAATAAATGCACAAACAAGGTTTAACATTCACGGAGGTCACACACACAAAAGTAATATAATATGTATACAGTATATATATTTATAGTCGATCGCTTTCGAGTTGAGGTAATCTGATATATACATATATATATATATATTTATATATATATATATATATATATATATATATATATATATATATATATATATATATATTTATATATTTATATATTTATATATATATATATATATATATACATATATGTATATATAAATATATTTATATATAAATAATAAAAATAGGAGGTATATAAGCAACAATAATTATGAATTATTTGTCAGATAATGACATTTTAATGAGGTACATTGAGCGTGGTGTATTAAACAATATGCCATCTATGTGATCGATACGATCATTATTTGTCATACCATCTTTCCTTTCCTAATGCTGTTTCTCTCCTTCAAGCTCTGGCGTTTATCACCTACCATGCCTAGTGCTGTATACTAATTACATTTTCGACTTTCCTCCAACACCTAGCGCCCCCCCCCCCCCAAGTTATATTTACCAATTACCTTATTGACTCTCTTTCTATCCATTATGTCTAACTTCCTGTTTTCCCTCTTTGTCATTTTCCAAACAGTTCTACATGTTGTGAAAAGACTGCTCGAACCGTCTATTTATAACATTTACCCCCCCCCCCCTCCCTCCTCTTATGTGTGCGTGTGTGTGTGTGTGTGTTTAAAAAAAATGTTTTTAAACATTTGAAAAGCTGCAATTGAGCACCGCCTTAATCAGTACTTTACCAACTTCCAAATCGCTTATTAGTTGTTATGTAAATCTCTAACGTGAATGAGTTTTAGCAAGAATTGATGGCGCTTTGCACATTGTGAAGGTCTTAACAAATGTAATTAGGACATTACGTTGGTGCTTGTCTCGAATTAAACCTGCTAAGTTTTGTGTGTTTATGTATGCGTGTTTATATGTTTGGTACGTATATATATGTATGTGTGTTTATATGTTTGGTACGTATATATATGTATGTGTGTTTATATGTTTGGTACGTATATATATGTATGCGTGTTTATATGTTTGGTACGTATATATATGTATGTGTGTGTATATGTTTGGTACCTATATATGTGTATGTGTGTGTATATGTTTGGTACGTATATATATATATATATATATATATATATATATATATATATGTGTGTGTATATGTTTGGTACGTATATATATGTATGTGTGTTTATATGTTTGGTACGTATATATATGTATGCGTGTATATATGTTCGGTACGTATATATGTATGTGTGTTTATATGTTTGGTACGTACATATATGTATGTGTGTTTATATGTTTGGTACGTATATATATGTATGCGTGTTTATGTTTGGTACGTATATATATGTATGTATATATGTTTGGTACGTATATATGTATGTGTGTATATATGTTCGGTATGTATGTCTGTATGTATATATGTTCGTTACGTATATATGTATGTGTATATATATGTTCGGTATGTATGTATATATGTTCGTTACGTATATATGTATGTGTATATATATGTTCGGTATGTATGTGTGTATGTATATATGTTCGTTACGTATATATGTATGTGTATATATATGTTCGGTATGTATGTGTGTATGTATATATGTTCGTTACGTATATATGTATGTGTATATATATGTTCGGTGTGTATGTGTGTATGTATATATGTTCGTTTCGTATATATGTAAGTGTATATATATGTTCGGTATGTATGTGTGTGTGTGTGTATATATATATATATATATATATATATATATATATATATATGTTCAGTATTTGTATGTGTGTGTATATATGTGTGATTTAAAATAAATTGTACCGTAATAGTTTCCTGCATACTGGAGATAAAATAATACATAAATTGCAAACGAGTATTAACTGTCGTGAATAGTTTTGTTTACAGTATGGATTACTAAAATAACCGCATCGAAATCAAGAATAATCAATTGAAACAATGCAATCTAGATTTTGATAAGGGAAAACATTTAGCATATTTAACCCCAAACAGAAATAGCCAAATAAAGACATTCTTGAATAAACTAGACGGGGATCAAGATGCTGATCAGCAAATGAGCTGCAGTGGTCAGCGACCCATAGCTGACTGCTAGCGTCAGGGCCAGCGAACCAGAGCTGCCAAGACCCTTCTACACATCCACGTGGTGATCCTGGATAACAGGCTGCAGCAGGGCAGACTGGCTAAGGAGAAGGCATAGAAGAGGGAATGCTAACCCGGTACTCAAAAAATGCTTGCTGAAGTCGGATGTGTTGGACCGAAAGGTGCAAATATCGCAGCCAAGCTGTAAACTACGACACAACGCATTCCGTTCTATGGACTACATTCTGCTACTTAAGCTCTTTCAGGGTTTGGTAGTGGGAGATTGAGAACGAACGAAGAAGACGAAGAAGAAAAAGAATAAACTAGACAACATGGGTTTTTTTGTTGTTGTTGCATTCGCCTTATTTGTCTAATCCCTAAGGCGGTATGCGTTGCCCTGTGTTTTTATTTTGCGCCTGTCGGCCCAGTGCATCCGACTTCAGCATGAATTTTATGTAAGGGTCTGCTTACTCCTGCATTTTCTAAGGGTTTGCTTCCCTGGGGTAACGGCCGGTGCCGTAATGGGGATCGAACCCAGCACCTTCGGGTTGTGAGTCGTGCCACTTAACCACTAGGCCACGCCGTCCGCTCAACATGGGGTATGAAAAATGAAACAAGTAACATGAAATATACAAAATGAAATAAATAAACGATATAAATAAATGAAAGAGATACAATGAAATAGATGCAATTAGATAATTATTATATGTTTACAAAACAGGGACTTGATATTCATGGGTCAGATACTGATATTCATATCGATATTCACACCGATATTCATACCGAAGTGCAATTGATGAAAACAAAATCATGTCTAAAAATGATCATTGATGGATAGCAATGAACTAACATATTCTGTGTCTAACTAATAAAACAGTTTATTTGTCTTTGACATTTTGAAATATTACCTGCATCTAATAGTAGCTTATGGTTGATGTCCGATAAGCAATCAAAACGTTTTTAGAAGTAACGTGTGTGGAATCAAGCTTGAGTCCCTGTTGACCTGGCTGTGCAGGTTCACCCGGCACTTTATTTTGGTGATAAGATATTGATGTCACCGTTTATTGTCAGTTTAAAGAACAACAACAAAATCGGCGGATTTCCTTCCTGAACATTTTGTGATTCAGAAAAAAGAAGATAAGCTGGAGCAAACGAAAGAGAGAAGTACCCGTATAGGTTCTTATGGGAAGGATTTAGACAGTCAGTGTGGCAGAAGTGGAGAACTTTTTGTGACGATTGTTAGTATTGTATTGTCTTGTGTACAATGACAGTTTTATATTGTCTCGTGCATAATGACAGTTGTGTATTGTCTCGTGCACAATGACAGTTTTGTACTGTCTCGTGCACAATGACAGTTTTGTACTGTCTCGTGCACAATGGCAATTGTGTATTGTCTCGTGCACAATGACAGTTTTGTACTGTCTCGTGCACAATGACAGTTTTGTACTGTCTCGTGCACAATGGCAATTGTGTATTGTCTCGTGCACAATGACAGTTTTGTATTGTCTCGTGCACTATGTATTACTATTGAGAAACAAATTGTACAACGGGATATTCTGAGGACCATTTTAATTTGTAACAGATGTGCCATAACCAGTCAAGAACTGATTGTCCAAAACAACCAGACCCACCAAGATAGCCGGTCGTCGCTGAGAACTGATAGGCCATGTCCTAACAAGAGAACCTGCTATCATCACCAGAACCACTACGCCGTATACGTCAGGGGAAAGACTATTGAGACACTGACCTAAGACAGCTTGGTGAAGAACTATCCAAGCTGAAACGAAGATCATGAACGAAGATTGACTGCAGAGAAGGTATCTGGAAGGATTTGAGTCTGCTCTTAAAAACATCATCAGGCGTGATGGTTACTTATTGCTTTGTCGGCAGTGGATCACGGATCATGGTACAGATTGACGACGAAGAAAATATAAGAAAGAAAAACACGACTTTTTGTTTTAATTGAAGGGAAGAGTTTTGTTAACTCACACAAAACAAAAGTTTTATTACGCGCGAGAACCAACCATCGATAACAATGCAGTTTTGTTGAAGACGTTACTTACTTCCCCTATCCTGGGCAACACGTCAGTGTTTGCGGTATTCAGCCACGCAGATTGTCTTTTTATTCCCCCTCACCATGTCATCCATATTGCATGTTTCCAGAAGGTTGGGACACATCATCAGGTGGTCTGGGTCTTGTGTTGCTTCACAGTCACATGTCTCATCATCTCTGTATCCCCATCTCTTGAAGTTATACCTGCATCGTGATACACCAGTTTAGAGTCTATTTAATGACTTCCATATTGCATTATCTAAGTGGTGTCCATGCGCAGGTTCCTGTCGCAGCTAGATCCAAGCTACTTGTGTCAGCTCATTCCATTTTTAGATGCGGCGTTTTCTTAGACTAGTCTGCAAGGACTGTGTTGACTAAGAAACTTCGTGTAGATTTGAGTCTTGTGCTTCGCACTTAGTTGAATTATTGAAATATATGCTATAAGAGCTTGAAAAACACACGCCGACCTTACAACAGAAAATAAAAATAACCGTGGCTGAGATTTGAACAACATTCATCCACGTGAGACTAGCGCGCTCACTCCAATACAGAGAAGAAGCAAGAAACGTCTGTCTCTGTTTATCTTCACTGACGATAGCCTTGTATTTGCTGCGTTTCACATGTCCCAGATGACGTCATCTTAATATTTGAATATTCAAATTAGGAAATATATATGATGATTTCTGATTAGCTGAAATTAGTTATCGACATAACAAACAATTGTTTAAAACAGTGGCTGTGCACCTTGAAATTGGGATCAAGATGTTGAGCAGTGCATGAGTTGCAGCGGTCAGCCGAGACATAGCTGACAGCTAGCGTCAGGGTCAGCGAACCAAAGCTGCCAAGACTTCTAGTCCAAGCGATGATGCTGGATAACAAGCTGCAATTGAGCAGATTGGTTAAGGAGAAGGGATCGAAGAGGGAAGGCTAACCCGATACTCAAAAATGCCTGCTGAAGTCGAATGTGTCGGACCGAAAGGTGCAAATATCGTAATCAAGCTGTAAACTACGACACAACGCATTCCGTTCTCCAGATAAAATCCTGCTACTTGCAAAATTCTTTTTCAGGGCTTGGTAGCGGGAGATTGAGAACAAAGAAGATAAAGAATACATTTGATGAAAATACAGGTATCATACAATTCTAGTGCATTACGTGACATGTTTGTGTACTTTCCTTTTTTTCTGAAAAGACGGTGCATCGTTGGTGTTAAAATGTTCTCTTTTGTAGTATCTTGCTCTTCTCTCCAGTGTCCTAATTGATGGTTGGGCTTCTCTCTCGTAGCTTAGGTGGTGGCTGGGCTTCTCTACTCGAGCCTAGATGGCGGCTGGGCTTCTCTACTCGAGCCTAGGCAGCGGCTGGGCTTTTCTCCCGCAGCCTAGGCAGTGGCTGGGCTTTTCTCCCATAGCCTAGAGGGTGCTGGGCTTCTCTTCCGTAGCCTAGGTGGTGATTGGGCTTCTCTCTCGCAGCTTAGAGGGTGGCTGGTCTTCTCTATCGTAACCTAGGTGGTGGCTGGGCTTCTCTATCGTAACCTAGGTGGTGGTTGGGCTTCTCTCCCATAGCCTAGGTGGTGGCTGGGCTTCTCTCCTGCAATCTAGGGGATGGTTGGGTCATCACTTCTAACAATTTTATGAAAAAAGCAAAACGAGAGAAAGTTACAAAAAAGACCAAGATGACCTGCACACATATTGAGAATCGGACGGGAAAACCCTTTTAAAAGAAGGGAAAACCTATGAAAGGGACCAGGGAAACCCCTGAGAAAATGATACATTGGAGATGGCTAAACATAAGCCAATTAATCAATCAAAGCCTTGTAGCCCCCCCCCCCCCCCCCCCAGCAGAGCATAGGGCTTGAACTAACACAGGTCAAGTCTGCCTGTTGTTCGACCTATTCTCCACCGTTTGTTTTTCCTCCACTAGAGTTGTCTTTAGTTCTTTTCGCCAAGTGTGTTTATATATTTATGTTAGGACGACCTCTTGTGTCTCCTGTCTTCCTGGTTCCAGAACAACTAATTTCTCACCATGTCATTTACCCCTTTACGTAAATTATGTCTTGTCCAAAACCACGACCGTCTCTCTATCTCATGCCATCTGTCGTGTTCTATGCCGTAGCTCCACGTTATCAACCGTATTGTACCGTTTCAACCGAAATAATCTGCGTAGGCATCAGCCGGTGAACGCCTGCACTCTCTTTGTAAGTGTCTTTGTAGACTTCCAAGCCTCACATAAACAGATGTAGACAGACTCAGTTAATTATTCCGAAAATGTAAATGTAAGTTACTGTGTCGTTTAACTTTGTAAAAACAATAATGGTTTTACTTACTGAACTGTATTTGAAATAAATTTTATGTGTATTATTATTGTGTGACGCGCCGACTGACATAGGATATATAACGTCCTGTCTCTACTTACTTACTTACTTAGTCGCTCCTCTTCTACCGTGAGGTGTAGAGGTTTCTACTACTATACATAAATTCCCTTGGCAATTATTCTACTATATCAGGATGTTGAGATGTCCTACTTCTTCTTCTTCTCTCCCTCCTTTCTCATTTTCCCTCCAGCAATTCCACATGTTGCCATATTGTATTATAATATATATTTCTAAATACTGTGCCCCCAAGATTAGTTTCCAAATAGTATCGCCAATTTTGTGCGCACGGCACTCTTATATGTTGTATCATGCAGGTGTAGGCTATATTGTGTTGACTTTATCTTAACAAATTTATTAATTTGAATTCCGACACACATTCCCCAAAACAACTATGAACAAATAGACAGTTCATATATCGTTATTCTGCATACTGATTGATCCAACATCATCAAATTAATAGTTTTATGCTTGGAAACTGTACGACAGCGGAAGCCTATCGTCGGTTAGGTCTACGACGTCTCCCGAAAAGGTTCCGCGGTCGATTAGTTCCTCCTTGAGGTGCCTCGTCACTTGCAGCCTGGTAGCCAGGATGGCTGCTAGCCACATTGTAGCATTCTGAGCTGAAGGCCAAGAAGATGCCGGCTTGACAACCCCAGTTACTGCTGCCCAGTAGCACGCATCGACCTCCGACACGTCTTGTCTGAAAGTAAACCAGATTTTGAATGTTAATAAAAATTGAGTATATTTATTATGGTTTGTTCCGTTTTAGAAGATAGTTGTACAAATCAGATGTTTTTTTTTTTTACTCTTGAGTTATTGCTGGTTTCCGGTATGTAGTGGTCCATCTTACGTCCATAGGTGAGAGATAAGACTAAGGTCAGGGTCAGGTGATATATATATTGTCAAGACACTCACCTAACGTCAGATAATTAAGACCTCAGCTCAGGTTCATGTGAGAAATGCTGACCAAGATCCGCAGCTCAGGTCAGTCAGGTAGGAATATCCTGACCAAGACGATATCCTACGTCAAAGTCATGTGAAATATACTGAATATGATCCCCACCTTACGCCAGTGCCAGGTAAAATATACTGACCAAGACCCCCACCTTACGCCTTCATGGAAACAGACCTGATCAACGAGATGAAAATCGACACTTTGATCATCGAACAATAAGCCTATAGAAAGGCTTTGCATGGCACTACAGCGAGCAGGATCCATGTTCACTTTCTTGAGCACGCCAGGTGATATAAAGTGAGTCACAGTAAGCCTGCTGCCAGAGACAATTTATCAACGGTGAAGACCTCAGGAAGAGTAACTACAAAAAATACACCACAGGCCGTACTTATGAGTATCTACCTAGGTCTTCCTCGCTATAGTGCAAAGCAAGGCGTGTGAACATGAACACTACTATGGGGTTCTAAGTGTTTGTCACCACTTTGTTGGCGGTGAGGATGCTGCAACAGACCATGGTTACAGGGATATGGAGTGTAAATGAAATACGATCTAGATCAATATGTTTCACCTGACGCAAGCCAATGTACAGTTTTGGTAGATAATATCGCGTTCTGTTTCAGGTGTCACCATTATCACTATTTTCATCAGCATCCCACCACCACCAGCATCATCATCACTACCACCATTATTATCATCCTCACTATCACCACCCCCATCATCAACACCATGGTCATCACCACCCCCATCGTCATCACCACCCCCATCGTCATCACCACCCCCATTGCCATCACCACCCCCATCATCAACACCATCGTCATCACCACCCCCATCATCATCACCACCCCCATCATCATCACTACCACCATTATTATCATCCTCACTATCACCACCCCCATCATCAACACCATGGTCATCACCACCCCCATCGTCATCACCACCCCCATTGCCATCACCACCCCCATCGTCATCACCACCCCCATTGCCATCACCACCCCCATCGTCATCACCACCCCCATCGTCATCACCACCCCCATTGCCATCACCACCCCCATCACCACCCCCATTGCCACCACCATCGTCATCACCACCCCCATCATCATCACCACCCCCATCACCACCCCCATCGTCATCACCACCCCCATTGCCATCACCACCCCCATCGTCATCACCACCCCCATTGCCATCACCACCCCCATCACCACCACCATCGTCATCACCACCCCCATCACCACCCCCATCGTCATCACCACCCCCATCATCATCACCACCCCCATAACCCTCCTCCTCCCCATTATCATTCCTTCTTTCCTCTGTAAGAAGAATGTGGTCGACAGTCCCATTGCTTTTCTTGTAAAAAGCTGCGCCAAAGTATGTATGTGGTCTTGCAGTTATGGTTTCTGTACTATTTTTTACAATTTAACACAATATTGCCCCCATCCTATGAATTTGGACATCGTTTACAATATATATAGTCAGATTAGTGCCCACGTGGTTCTATTTTATTACTCATAATAAGAAGAGCAAGGCGTCCCATGAGCACGAATATAAAAACACAACTACTAAAGAGAAAGATATTTATAACAAGCCCTATCAATAACCCGTCAATAATGATATAAGTAAATCAAAAACGAATTCATTCAAACAATTTTTTTAAGGTAAGTTTAAAAGTTCTTTGATGACAAAGTTTTTTTGGAGTGTGAGTGATTTTTTGTTGTCTCAAAGAGTATTTCCTGCTAAAAAATAGTTTTTTAACAAAAACTTTCAAGCTGTCAGGATTTGTTCCCATGGCAAGGACAATATGGTACTTGCCGTGTACAGCAACGGTATACGATGAGTAGGATTGCTTGATTTTTCAAAAATTTTAATATTAACACTCAGTTATTAGATTTGCATATCACTCCGTCACCATGCGCTGTAGATTTTTCCGACTAAAAAAATAAATAAAATAATATTACTGCGTAAATATTTCATTGTGTACACATTATTTTCTGAAATTGCGAAATCAATTATACGTCATTAATGAAATTAAAAAAAAAAAAAAAGTTTTTATAATGCAACTTTAAAAGAAAACAAAATTCCCGCTAGGCAAATTGGAACCCACATCCTATGGATTTATGCATTTTCCACTGCGAGAATTATGTGCATTGATATGAGCGGATGCTGAGAATCATCTTGCACTGTGATCAATCCAAAAACTGATGGAAATATGACATTTACGAATGACGTAATTGTTGTCTTATTTAAATTTGTAAAACTCTCGAAGATACAGGAAATGTTAATGTGTGCCAGGTCCCACTTAGGGATAAAGTAAGCGTAAACTTGCGAGGACACCATTCCATTTTAGCTTCTATTTACTGTGTATGTGCTGTCTGTCTCAGATGTTCGAGAACACACTCAGTTTTTCCTTCTGTTTTTCATGTATCATGTGCGACGTATTGTAAAGAGATGCAGTGGTCTAGGAGTGGTCTAATGAGACGGTGTTCAATCCAAACGTACTAGGTTCGTATCACGTTTGGCTCACTTTGACAGATCAAGCTTGTCAGGGTTTTTTCATGGTAGCACCGCTTCTATGTATATATATATATTCACACAAGAGAAATGGTTGGAGGGTTTTGCACTGTGGTATAAGAAGTTAGGTCGCGTTCCTGGAGGTTGATGTGAATTTTGGTCCTTCTCTATGCATTCGTCCAGAGTGGTCAGCCGGAGTCTTTATGTATAACAAGGACAAGAATAACACCACTACCACACATAGATCATGTCAATAGAGGCGATTAACTGTGTGACATAATATAACACCAGCCATGGTTAGGTGGTTTGTTAAGAGCAGCATAGATGGCGCCTAACATTGTCTACTTTGCTCTAGTGTTTAAGGTGGACTCGCACATCGGTTAACCTCCCTCCGTGGCACTTGTCCCAATGCAGCGGAGTAATACGCTGTTCAAGACTAGCCCGGCAAGTAGGAAATCCTACTCCTCACTAAGAACTAAGACCGCTTCTCCAGTCCACCCAGTTGCGACAGAAGTGGGTTGTGCCGGTGGATAGCAAGCTCATCATGTATAGCAATTGCTAGCTGTATAATAACCGATACTTTTAATGCCCAGAAACAGGTTCCCTGCATAGTCTGTTTCAGAGAGTGCCTTATGCTTCTCTAAGAACGAAGAGTCGATTCGTCCTTGTATGTATGCGTGCCTGTGACATCTTTAAGACTAAATTCCCCAAGTAAAACACCAAACTGAAGTCCCCCAAATAAAACACCAAACTGAAGTGCCCAAGTAAAACACCAAACTGAAATCCCTAAGTAAAACATCAGGTTGAATTCCCCAATTAAAACACCAGGTTGAAGTCTCCAAGTAAAACACTAGACTGAATTCCGCAAGTAAAACACTAGACTGAAGTCCCCAAGTAAAACACTAGACTGAAGTCTCCAAGTAAAACACTAGACTGAAGTCCCCAAGTAAAACACTGGACTGAAGTCCCCAAGTAAAACACTGGACTGAAGTTCCCAAGTAAAACATTAGCCTGAAGTCGCCAAGAAGTAAAACACTAGACTGGTCCCCAAGTAAAACACTAGACTGGTCCCCAAGTAAAATACCAGCATGAAGTCCCCAAGTAAAGCACTAGACTGAAATCCGCAAGTAAAACACCAGCCTGAAGTCCCTAAATAAAACACTAGACTGAAGGGCCCAAGTAAAACACCAACACCAGCTTACCTGTGACTAATTCTCGAACAGAAGGACCGAAACTAGACTCAGTATTAAGTAAACAAGTAAATAAAATAAAGAATGTGTTTTTCGCAGCAACTTTTATTTATAGGCATAATTGTTAAAAAGTGAGATAATCGGCAATTTGAAAACTATAGAGGAATTTCCTCCATTAGTGTCCCTTGAAAAGTAATTTAAAAAAAAAATGTTACATGTGTTTATTTATCCAATATTCGTTAACAAAATTATTTACTAACAATTTGTTAGATGAATAGATCGCACTAGTAGAGGTTGTGTACAAAATGTAAGCTCTCTAGGTTAGTTAGCTAAAATTGGAGAAATAGAGGTCTGCACGTACAATGTCATGTCAAGTTAAATAGCAGATCGTAATGAGACATGGACTCACCACAGGTACTTCAACATAGCAGTTGACATCTTCTGGGCTGGGTGTTGTGGGAGTGTACCTCAGTAGGTTGATGTCTACGCTGTTCGTGTCATACTCCTGCATTATGTTCATCAGCTCTTCATTACCTGGAGGTATCTAATAATAGAATAAACTCGTTTGTGTGGGGAACTAGCAGAAAATTAGGTCTTCTTAACATAAGAGAACATTAGGTCATCTTAACATAGCAGAGCAATAGGTCTCCTTAACATAAGGGCCTCTTAACGTAGAAGAACATTAGGTCTAATTAACATAACAAAACATTAGATCCCCTCAACATAGCAGAACAATAGGTCCCTTTAACATAGCAGAGTATTAGGTCCCCTTAACATAGCAGAACATTAAGTACACTTTACATAGCAGAACATTAGCTCCCCTTAACATAGCAGAGCATTAGATCCCCTCAACATAGAACATTGGTTCAACTTAACATACGGTACCCTTGACATAGTAGAACTTTAGGTCCCCTTAACATTGCAGAACGTTAGATCTTCTTAACAAAGCAGCACATTAGGTCCCCTTAACATAGCAGAACATTAGGTCCACTTAACATAGCAGAGCTTTAGGTCCACTTAACATAGCAGAGCATTAGGTCCACTTAACATAGCAGAGCATTAGGTCCTCTTAACATAGCAGAGCATTAGGTCCCCTTTACATAAGAGAACATTTGGTCCCCTTAACATAGCAGAACATTAGGTCCCCTTAACATAAGAGAACATTTGGTCCCCTTAACATAGCAGAATATTAGGTTCCCTTAACCTAGCAGAGCATTAGGTTTCCTTAACAAATATGATAAAATATCAAACTTAAGTACACAGGGAAGGCTAACTCGGTACTCAAAATGCCCTGCTGAAGTCCGATGTGTCGGACCGAAAAGTGCAAATATAGCAGTTAATCTGTTCTTCGTCTTCTTTTGCGTTTGTTCTCAATCTTCCGCTACCAAGACCTGAACAGAGCTTCGCAAGTAGCATGATGTGGTCCATAGAACGGAATGCGTTGTGTCGCTTCATTCATTCCCCCCTTGGTCCATTTCCTTCTTGATTCATTCCCCTCTTGATTCATTCTCTTCTTGATTCATTTCCCTCTTGATTCATTCCCCCCTTGATTCATTTCCCTCTTGGTTCATTCCCCCTTGATTCATTCCCTTCTTGATTCATTTTCTTCTTGATTCATTTCCCTCCTGATTAATTCCCCACTTTGAAACAGTTCAGGAAACATTAGCATTACTTCTGGGGAATAATATGAGGCGTGTTCATATGAATCCTGATCGAACTGCAACAAATGAACATAAGTACGATGCGCATAATGACGTCACTTCTGGTGTAAACAGCACATACCAAGCGTCAAGTTGGCAAAATTTCATTATCCTCGGACTTATAGTTTCCCCAGCAGACCGTTGAAAACATGGCGGGTGTGATACGGAATTCGTTCAAAGTTGATCAGCGAGCGGTGATTAGGTTTCTAACAGATGAAGGATGTCGACCAGTTGACATTCAAATCAGAGTGCAGGCAGTGTATGGTGACAATAGTGTGTCGAAGACAACAGCGAAGAACTGGACAACGATGCTTAAAGAAGGACGTGAGTTAACGAAAGATCTTCCGAGACCGGGTGAGGCGTATATTGTTCAATTAACTCACATCCTTCTTTAAACATCGTTGACCAGTTCTTCACTGCTGTCTTTGACACACCGATGTCACCCTACACTGCCTGCATTCTGCGATGAATGTCAACTGGTCGACATCCTTCAGCTGCTAGAAACCGAATCACCGCTCGCTGATCAACTCTGGACGGATCACACCCGCCATGTTTTCAACGGTCTGTTGAGGAATCTATGTCGGAGGATAATGACATTTTGCAAACTTGACGGTTGGTATGTGCTGTTTATACCAATAGTGACGTCATCGTGGGTATTGTAAGTATGTTCATTTGTTGCAGTTTGGTCTGGTTTCATTTAAACACGCCTCGTATTTGGAAACTGCGTGGCAGCACGTTGCAAAGAAAATACGCTTGTGTTGACAACGATCTCAGACACAAGTATTTCTTGCACTCAGAAAACAGTTGCAACTTACAACAAACGGCTGTACGTTGTATGTTTTCTGAATGCAACCAAATTGCATGTATTTGACATCGCTGTGACTACAATTCTACTTACCATCAAAGCTGCAGCTTTCCTTAGTTGCTACCGTTCTAACGAGGTGAAGTAGTCTTCTTTAACCTTCTTATGCATTTTAGTTTCTACAGGATTTAGTAGCATTCTTTTTTACTCTTAAAACATGTCTAGCATGTTAAAGTATTACTATTCTTTATGCCTGTTTCGGGCTCCAGTAACTCACGAGGGATCGCCGATTCCATCGTGATATAAACAACACATCATTGCACCACTAATTTCATCACAATACTTCACAGCACTACTACCAAATATTGCTACACAACATTACTACAAAATATTACTACACAACATTACTAACAAATATTAAGCAACATTACTACACAACATTACTGCACCAAATATTGCTACACAACATTATTACAAAAAAATTACTACAAAATATTACTACACAACATTATTTCAAAACAACTACTACGCAACATTACTACCGAATATTATTAAGTAAAATTACTACACAGAATTATTAATGCACATTATTACACAATATTACTACACAACATTAATACGCAACATTAAAACGCAACATTACTACATATCATTACTACACAGAATTATTAATGCACATTATTACACAATATTACTACACAACATTAATACGCAACATTACTACATATCATTACTACACAACATTGCTAATAAATGTTGCTACACTCCATTACCTGACAAGGTGCATAACATGACAACACAGATGAACAGCCAGAACCCTTGACAACGTACCTGACTGCTGGTGACTGTCCTCTTTTCTCTGTACTTGGCCGCTGCACTATTCTCCTTTACTCCTGAGCCACCTTTTCCGATCACTATGGTCACCATCAGCAGGTAGACAACAGCAAACTGCAACACTTGACATAACCTGGCAACCGATGACACAGATTCACTGTTCCGGGCGTTCATTTTGCTTGTTTCTTCAATTGAAAGAATTAGTTTGACGGGATGAATAATTTTGATCTCAAAATAAATTTTTTTTAAACAATTTACCAAATTGATGACAGGTTGCTGGGAAATCTTTGTCCAAGACAGATTCAACTCTTCTAAGGCTTGTTTAGCAATTATTATTTTTAATTGTTTAAACTTATGCTAAATTTGCCAATAAATAAACCGCTGATTGTCTTTCATTCATATGGGGATATCACGCGCTATTATTATTACAGATGTAAATACGAGAAGGAAAATTAAAACCCAAATACACGGCGGTGGTACGTTACAAAAATTAATATATCTTTCTTGTGCGTCTGGTTGTCATAAATATTTGGCGCTGATGCGACTAGGACTGGTGTATGTCGCGCAATGTCTGGTGCTATTAAATCTTATCTATCGTCGCGGTGGGTCTACAGACGGGAGTGCTTTAAGCCGTGACCTGCTGCTTCCACATCTCAGTGGTATCTGCTTCAATCTGCCAGCAGCCCTGAATTATAACAACAACTGGCAGAAAGGCTTGGTCTAGTCGGGTCTACAGTCGACCGAGAATATTGAAGGGTGTCTAGACTGTACAATATACCACACACTCAACACGTGATCCTCACGTGGTGTGGTGTGATCGAGTAGGTGGGAGGTGCATGGGTGCGAAGATAAGATGGGTGTGTTGTGGAAATGGTTGATTGAGCAGAGCAGATTTCGTCAGAACGCGGGATGAAGTACCATGTTTGTCATTTTCTCCCTGGCTACTTCTATTTCGAACATCTGAGTAGTGGAGCGGTAGAGAGCTTGCGTCTACAAGCTAAGGTATCTGTCTCGACCCTGTTAGCGACACTCGGCTGTAAATGGGAACCTGTCTTGCTGCTATCTGGTTTACTGTGCCTCTTCTTACATCATGGCATACTGAAGAAGGTGCACCTGGATCTACCTTGCTATAGTACAGCGACAGGTTTAGCAGCACATTTTTTACTACGAGAATACCCGCGCTAATCCGCACCTCATTGGTCAAACTTCTACAACACAGCATGTTCCAAACGATAACGGCAAAGACGTGAGTTAGAGGGGGTCGTCCTCATTATATTCCAACTTATACTTGACGTTATGATTTGCTCTAACGTTAAATGTGGATATAGTAGACCAGCTGACATCAATAGAGAACCAACTGTTTGAAAGATACCACACATTCACGAATGAATTAACTATTGTGAAACTGCAGGAGTTTGGAATCAACCAGCGACTAGATGGAGGTGCCTGACAGAACGGATCAAAAGTGTGTATAATCAATAACTAATAATACACTTGGCTGTTGGGAAGAGAATACAACTGCCGCTACTGATACTACTACCACTACTACTAATACTACTACTACTACCACACCTATTACTACTACTACTACACAAATATTCCAAATACCACTAATACTTTTAGTAATGAAACGACTACTGCTAAAACAACAACTACTACCACTTCGACTAGGTTTGGGGGTAGGGTGGGGGGGGGGGGCGGCTTGTGAGCCTAGCAGACCCAGTGAGCTATGCTGACGAAAACGAATGTTCCCGGTACGGCCATCCCAGCTAGACAGGTCACTGGAGAGGGACCATATTCTAGACTGCAATAATGACAAAAAATGGCCCCAGCCAATGGGAAAATGATCTCAAGTCCACTGTGTATCAACGTCCTAATGGACTGGGTGGCTGCTGAGAAAGCAGTTATGAACGTGGGAGTCTGGTGGGCGAGAGAGGTGGCGCCAGACTCATGGACTCCAAATAGGACATCCTCTGCCTCTTCCCTGACAAGGGGCAACTGTCAAAGTGACCGTATAACTACCCCATCAAACCAAATATAAACATGGTATCAGAAAATAACCTGCTGCCTTGCAAGTTTGACAGCCAGGTCGGTTGGGGACAACCAAAGGCTAGAGATGCAAACCTGAAGAAAATGCTTGCTGAAAACAGAAGTGTTGTACCGAAAGGTGCGAATAAAAGAACTCGTTGCTGTAAACCACCACACTACGTATCTCATCTAAGGATTATCAAAGACTATATAAGAAGACACCATAAGGTAGCCCCACAGACAAAGACATGTTTCTCCCACCATGGACACACTGATACATCTGCCACACAAACCCATCAGGTGTTGCAATGGAACATTGAAGGTATGTACTGAACAACAAAAAAAGAATCATTGTCCAGAAGACTATTTGATGAAGGAATACATATTGCATGCTTCCAGGAAACACACCTTAATCCCAACCACAGATTTTGCATAAAAGGATTTTTTTGTTTGCGTTCGCCTTTTTAACTATTCCCCAAGGCGGTGTGTTTTCCCATATGATTTTATTTTCCGCCTTTCGGCCCAGTACATACGACTTCGACATCCATTTTATGTAAGGGTCTGCTTTCTCCTGCATTTTCTAAGGGTTTGCTTCTCCAGGGTAACGGCGTGTGCTGTGATTGGGGAATGAACCCAGCACCTTCGAGTTGTGAGCTGTATCCTTTAACCACTAGCCCACGCCGTACCCATAAGAGGATATGAAGCTAACATACTGGATGGAGATGGACATAAGGGCAGTGTGCTTATTCCCTTCAAATTATCGATCTAATCAAAGGTGATTTCGCTGGAAACTAACGGAGAAGTCGAAACAATAGAAGTGGACATAACCTTATAAAATCAGACACTACGAATCTTTAATACGTACTGCCCGCTAACAGAAAATCTTGGTCCTACAAGCCATGCATATTATGGAGCAGGCAACCGTAGTAGTAGGATATTTTACCAGCCAGTCTGAGAGGTATAGTTACATAAACACCAATGCAAGAGGACACAGACTAGAGAAATGGGAGGTTGACAGCAACCTCTACCTGGTTAACGTCACAGACGATTCTCTAGCGTTCTATTCAAGGCGATGGTCATCACCATCATCTCATGACCTTGCTTTTACCACTGGTGACCTATGTCAAAATTCCAGTAAAACGGTACTCGCACCTCTTGTAGAAAGTGACCACAGACCCATCAGACTTACCACATACTCATGCAACTAACCACAGACCCATCATACTTACCTAATACCTGGGAAACATTTCATACGACCACAAGCCATTGCCCAGATGAAACTATAAGAAAGCAAACAGGCAGAAGTTTGCCATAAATACAGATCTTTACTGCTAGTCCATCAACATTCACCACAAGAAAGTAGGTAACATGGTGGAAAAATTCAACTACTTCTAAAGGCAGCAATGGAGAACATCCAAAGAGGCGTCAGAAATAATTTCAAACCGTATTGGTCACCTGAAGTGCAATAGATGGAACCAACTAACAGAGGCAAGAGAAAGAGCGGAAATTGGCTTAATCAAGAAAGCAACATCGCACTCAAGACAGCTGCAGCAGGATATAAGAAAACAATCAACCAGGCATGCATGAAAAACTGAAATACAGAAACTCTCAACTTTAATAGAGAGAGCAAGAAGCTCTAGAAGTTAGCAAATGCCTTGAGTGACGAAAACCGCTAGAAGTCAACAGTTGCGATTGTAAATGGAGAATAGGTACTAACCGGGAAAAAATCTGCAGATTTTCTAATTCGAAATTATGCAAAAACAAATAGAAACAACATCTTAACAGACATGAAAAAGTATATTTAGAAAGATATAAACCACATCGAGCACTCATTGCGAGTACCTGAGGAACATCTGATAGTAAATATCACCAAGACAGAACTGGTGTCAGTCACTGGTAAACTCAAGAAGAGAAAAGCCCTAGGAAAGGATAGCATAACAAATGAAATGCTCTCTAACATGGGAGAAATAGCAAAGAACAAACTGCTACACATCTTTAACACAAGATGGAAACAAGGAACTGTCCCCACAGTGTGGAAGGAGGCAAGGACTATCCCCATCCTTAAACATGGGAAAGACAACATGAAGCCAGGCAGTTACAGACCTTTTAGTCTACTCAGCTGTGTGGGGAAATTAATGGAGTGAATAGTTAACACTAAAATAACCTGGCATATGGAATAAAAAAAATTACTTATTGCCCCAGCAAGCAAGTTTTCGTAGAAACAGATCAACCGAAGATCAGGTGACATATCTCGCAGGAGATAGAAGATGATTATAAAGAGAAAAAAAAGAGAATAAACTGGCAGTCTAGATAGATCTAGAGAAGGCCTTTGAAAGAATATGGAAGTTAAGACTCAAACTACTGCAAATGGGTGTAAACAGCATCATGTACAGGTGGATCAGTGATCACCTAAATAACAGGACAACAAGAGTAGACCTCAAAGGACACCTCAGCAAAAAGATGAAAATGGAACAAGGAATTTCACAAGGTAGAATACTCTCACCCATTCTGTTCCTCATATACATCAATGATATAATCACAGGAATCCACTAAAAAAGCACACAGTGCACTATATGCAGATGACTTGGCACTATGGACATCCAAAGAGTCTACAACTGTAAATAGAAGTCAAATGCAAGATATTCTAAATAAAATAGAGACATGGACAAAGAAATGACAAATCGCCATAGACAAAACCAAATCCACGTACTCAATCTTCTCCATTTCTCCCAAACCCAAAGAAGAGATCCTACACATAAATAACCAGCCTCATACCCTTGACATAAGTCCAACTTACCTAGGAATAACTATGAACTCAAGGCTGACATGGAAAAACTAGATTCAAAAAGCCACCAACAAAGCTAAAAACAGAATGGCCATAATTATAAAGATTTCGAGCTCAACATGCTGACACAAGCACCCTAAAGAAATTGTACACATGCTATGTGAGACCAGTACTAGAATACGGGATAGCAGCATGGTTCACAGCAACAAAAAATAACGTCCCCAAAATTAGTACAACCCAAAACCAAGTCATATGTATCATCAGTGGAGCTATGAGAACAACACTAATAATTGCAATGGAGAACATCACACAACTCGAAATTGTAGAGACGCGCAGAGACTAAAAACATTCCAAGAGGGCCAGAAGTTCAAATAAATGTACGTTCTCCCAATATAGGACAGGATAAATCGCACGGGAAGAGAGAGATTAAAGAGAAACCACTTCATACATAAAAAATAAAAACTTGCAAGAGCTGACCAAATCATAACCCTGGCAAAGGTTAGAAATCTAAAACAAACATCCCAAATTTCAGGTCAGGTCAGGTCATACCCGTAACCGGTGAGGTTGTTGGGGCACACATGAAGACATCCTCACAACCCCACGCCACCCCTCTCTGTCAGATGCCACTGCCTGTGACTCATCTGGTCGGAGACTGGTCCATTCTTTTATGTTGTCCTCCAATCTCTTTTTGGGTCGGCCTCTTCGTCGTCTGCCATGCACCTTTCCGTGGAGGATTGTATTTGCAAAACTATTTGATCTCGATATGTGACCGTACCAAGTGAGTTTCCTTTTTTTGACAGTTGCCAAGAGGTCTTCAAAAGGCCATATTGCTGTTTTAATTCTATCTCGTATCTCCTCATTTGTAACTCGATCTTTGTACGTGAGGTTTAAAAGTTTTCGGAAACATCTCATCTCCAAGGCCTGTATCCTTCGTTGAAGGTCAGCTGTAACTGTCCATGTCTCACACGCATAGAGGAATATTGACAGGACCAGTGTACGCATTAATCTGATTTTCGTGCGTAGTGCTAACCGTTTATCTTGCCAGATTTTGTTAAGCCGTGCAAGCGCCGCTATTGTCTGTGCTATTCTGGCCAACACCTCACATTTTGATCCTTCATCACTGACAATCGACCCAAGATATTTAAAACGGTCAACCACTTCGAGTTCCTGGCCATTAGCTTTTATCCGGGTGTTGAAGTCCGTGGCGTTGTTGGTCATTAATTTTGTCTTTCCAACGTTTATCCCCATACCATAGTCAAGAGCTGTTTCATCGAGCCTTCTGGCCCATTCCTGGAGTTCTGCTTCTGAACCCGCCAACCCGTCGCTATCATCTGCAAAACGAAGGTTGGTAATCGTTCGGCCCCCTATCTTGACAGTACCAACGTGACCTTCAAGTGCCTCACTCATAATTCCTTCAAGGAATATATTGAAAAGAGTTGGAGAGAGTGTACGCCCCTGTCTAACACCAACTGATGTGCGAATCCAGTCCCCTCGCCTCCCATTCACAAGAACTGCGCTAGACGCCTTGTTATACAGGTGTTCAAGGACTCCTAGAATTTGCAAGATGCAACCAGCTGTTGGTGGCAAATAAATTTGGGTTAAACAAGCCGTCGAGACGTTGGACATGGCATAACCCAAGCAAGGAAGTGCACATCCAGATTGACTATTACTGGTCCAGAGAAGATTCCGATCGAGCATCAACACCGACAAAACGAGAAGTTTCCCCGGAGCTGATATAGGAAGCGACCACGATCTGGTTATGATGACCAAGCGTCTGCGATTGAGGGGAGTCGCAAAGAAGGAAATGACCAGGCTAAAGTTTGACTTGGACAAACTAATGGACCCAAAAATCACCGAAGTGTTCCAAGCAAAAGTGGGAGGGAGATTTGCGCCACTGTTGGCTCTCAGAAAGGGACTGGATACAGATACAGTTACAGAGTATCTTAACGCAGCTCTCATAGATATTGCAACAGAGATCCTGGGATGCCACCAAACAACAAAAAAAGAAGCCAAATTTCACCTTGGAAAAAAAGCTAAATCCCCTGAGATGGAGGAAACCATAGAGGGTATGGTGAAAAAGGCAATAGAAAATAAATTGATCACAGAAGAATATCTTAGGAGAGTATACCCGCCAGAAACATGGATATACGTATATACAGATGGCTCGTCTAACAAAGCCCCGCCCAATGGAGGTGGAGGGGTCTATTACAGACTAAGGAATGGAGAAAAAAAAACTCGAGTAACAACGAGAACATACTCTAAAAACTTCCGTGCAGAAGCAGAGGCACTGGCTGCCGCAGCTGAGCTTGTAATCCAAGGTAAAGATATTAATCAAGAGAACTTAGTATTCCTGACTGAGGCCACGTTAGCATTAGCAGCGCTAAAACAACACAAATATCACGATCTCGTTCAATGTATATACTCCCAGACACAACTTTCAACAGAACACCCAAGGTTGGCCATACAGTGGATTCGATCCCACTGCAATATTAAAGGCAATGAAGCTGCAGACAAACTAGCAAAGTGTGGAGGAATATTTCCACAAACAGACCTGATCATCACATTTAAGGAGGCCAAGACCACAATTAAAGCCAACTTCAGGGTAAAATAGGCTGATCAACACCCCGACTTCCGAAAATAAGGCAGTTACTTTAATTTAACTAGAGAAGAGCAAGTCATCATCTTCAGACTGAGAACTGGGCACAACAGACTCAAGGGTAATCTTTACAACAAAATGAGGATTGTGATAGATGACAGGTGCCCATGTGGGGAGCATATCATGACCGCGGAACACATCCTGCAAAGCTGCATGCTCACGCAGGAAAAGAGAGAACAATACTGGCCTCGTGAGACAGATATGAGACAAAAGCTGTATGGAGATGAAACAGCCTTACAAACAACGGTATTCTTTGAAGGAAAATCCGGAACCTTGATCTGAGAATGTATAAAGAAGACGAAGAACTATTAATACTACTACTACTACTACTACTACTACTACTACTACTACTACTACTACTACTACTACTACTACTACTACTACTACTACCACCACCACCGCCACCACCACCACCACCATCACTACTACTACTACTACTACTACTACTACTACTACTACTACTACCACCACCACCACCACCACCACCATCACTACTACTACTACTACTACTACTACTACCACTACCACCACCACCATCACCACTACTACTACTACTACTACTAACACCATTACTACCACCACAACTACTAATACCACCACCACTACTACCAGTACATGACTGCCACTACAAATACTACTGCTTTACTACTACTACTACTACAATTAATATTACTACAATTTTAATTATTCCGTTAAATTACTGCAGCACGTGTTGGATCCTAATTTCTTCATAAGACACGAGGGCTGTTTGGTCATCGACGTGAAGGATGCACATACCAGAGTGGATTTTGGGACCTTCATGTGCGGTTTGAGAAAATATGGAATTAACCCATGATTGGTGAGCTGAACCATGACCATCTGTAGATTTAGAGTAGGCCATGGCTGAACAGCGGCTGTCTTGAACGAGAGAACAGTTGGACTCCGCAGGAGATCATGGTCATCAGAACTTGTGTACAACGTCATGGACTTCACCCAGTATCTCTACTCTCACATTTGTTTTTCTTATTTATTAAGGTTTACATAATACCCGTAGTCAAACTCCAAAACACTTGACCAATGTTTCTGTTTCTGTTTTCAAGAATTGACGTCACTGCACGCCGGGCATATCCGTAGGTGCTCAGTCTCTCTCAGCAAATATCGCAGTGTATGGATGTTGATGGTCCCTGTATCTCGCTGGTTGTACACTCTCTTGCTCCGTCCTCTCCGCTCGAACTTCGTTTAATGACAAAACGTTGCAGCCTGTGGATTGCTGCTTCATCTATTGCAATGCCCTCATCTAACATGCGGTCATTGATTGATTTCAAAATGGCATTCCCATCCATCACTAACGTGCCTATGATGGGAGCTTGTGAAGCCAAGATCTTAGTTCTTTCATTGTCCTGAACCCCCATCACGATTAGGAGTAGATCCATGTCAACCCCTGGAGGTTTGAGACATCAACAGCTGCTATCCCCTCGTACCTACGCCATCCCTTCTGTACCTTCTGAAGTACGGCTTGCGCATCTGTCACGATGACTGCCCTTGTTATAGAAGTCTGAGATATCCACCTCAGCGCTAAGGCCACTGCTTCCATCTCCATTCTCAAACTGGAGGTTGTTGACATGTATCCCCTACTGCACTCGGCAATGACCGGTCCTCTCATTCTAACCGAGAAGCCCCATCCTGATATCCCGCTGCGCAGCACTGATCCATCGATGTATATGACACGTAGGACCACGCTTAGCATGAATATTTCCAAATGACATTCTCACTTACAGGGCCGACACTTATCGACCTCTACATTGTCAGAGACGTACGTAGGACCTTACAGTAAATGTCATGGAATTGTGTGTGCACGCGCGTGTGTATGTTGTATGTGTGCGTACGACGTGCGTGCGTGTGCGTGTATGTGTGTGAAGTCCAGCTAAAAGCTTAATCCCATCAAAGTTGTTGTGACGTGGCGATGCTTGAACAGTTCATCGAACGGCTTGATCTCCTTAACACTGCGTTGTGTGTAGACATTCATTAAAAAGCGTGATAGGATGAAATATCACGTGCACAATATTTGATAACACCGTGTCGTAAAAATAACACGAAGATCAAACCATAAAATAAACAAACCAGGTTTGGTAGCACATGACAATTGTAAATGCAAAACTTGAGCAGCGACTGGGCCTTATCCTATACCATCAACTGCTCCTGTTAATCCTCGTTTATCGACTATGCATCCTCACCCTGTCAGGTTAGAGGATGAAATGTTAAAACGTAGCCAGAATGGGAAAAAGTGATTGGTTATCGGTTGTATTTGGGTGCCCCCAAATGTGAAGATCAGACGCATGCTTGGAGAAACGTCAATACAATAAATGTGAACTGACCCAAGTCAAAGACTATTAGCAAGCCACAGCAGAAAAAGCCATAAAGTGTACACAACACCGCAGACACAAGAGGATGTTTATTAATGGAGTGTTTGCATGTATTGCTCCTTCAGAGCATACGCTTTTAACACGTGACCACAGCTGAGACTATAATTAAATTGGAAGAATTAATTCATAATGGTGATAGAGTGACAGCCGACCACCAAGTTTTCACCACCATCGATAGAGAGTGCAGATATTGGAGATGGGAGAACGTTTAGCTTGAGCTTAAACATCTAATAATAGACTAACTTCGCAATGATATGATGTAGCAAATACCGATGAAGATCGGCGACGTATCATTGTGGCACTTCTATACTGAAATGACAGATACGATCTTTGCTGTGCGCAGAGATACTTTAACAACTGTACGAGAATGAGCAATGAGACCTGAGACCGTGACTTAAGCTCATTAATAAGCGGTTTCGTCCAGTTGCATCCTTTGCTTTGAAAGGTGCAGTGTGAAGACTTCACCACGAGTGGATAATGAATATAGAGAGATCATCCCATCAAGAGGTTTGTATAAATTTGCTACCTTCATCTTATGTGGTTTTACGGATGTAAAAGTTTCTATACCCCAACTGACGCGATGAACGCCATGGCTAGGTCCTTGAAAACCACGATTACAAATCAAAGAACGTTAAGTGAAACCGACATTTCCAGAGGGCAACAAAGATGGCGCAAAACAGGCGGTGGATCAGATTTTGCTCTCGTGTTATGGTCCATTATGGTTGCCACAAGCCAGGGATTTGACTGGAATTCACATTAGTCGAAGACTTACACTCGTGTCCACAGAGACGTGTTGTAGTTTTCAATTTGGATTAGTTAGTTCGTTCATTCTGGGGTGTTTTTACCTCCAATTATCCGAAAATAGTAATCGGATATTTGAAATAGTATTTCAGTTATCCTGTGTCGTAATTCCACGCTCCGGTGCGCATGACTGGACTTCACGAGATTGGCGTTCTTCGCTCTGATTGCTGATAGATCCGGTTTTGGTGTTGCTGGGAAATTACACATGGACCAATAGTGGACTAACATATCACCGAAAGAGATTGAGCCCCGCCCGGTGAGCGGTCTGCCGGAGACACATCGCTCCCACGCTGAGTGATGCCTATAATCCTCGTAGTACTCGGCTCCCCCAAGAAGTCCCCTGGGTCGGCACACTTACCATGAAACAACAATGCGTCAGGGCTTCATCCTTGGATATTAGAAGTTTAATTAGACTTGCAACGTGCAGTGTCTTATTCTGCTTCAACACGTGATAGTGTTTGATCAACACAACGGCTCAATAATGCCGAAGCAAACATTTATGATTATTATATTACCATAGACACAATTATATACAAGGCGTGTTCAAATGAAATAGGGTCAAACTGCAACAAGTGAACGAACATACGTACGATGCGCATGATGACGTCACTTCTGGTGTAAACAACACATATTAACCGTAAAGTTTGCAAAATTTCATTATCCTCCGACACATATTTTCCTCAGTAAAACGGTTGAAAACATGGCGGGTGTGATATGGTTTCTAATAGATGAAATGTGTCGACCAGTTGATATTCGTCGCAGAATACAGGCAGTGTATGGGGACAAAAGTGTGTCGAAGACAACAGTGAAGAACTGGGCAACGATGTTTAAAGAAGGACGTGCGTTAACGCAACAACATTATCCTGAACTGGTCTCGGAAGATCTTTCGTTAACTCACGTTCTTATTTGTAGGCACCGAACAAAGGAAGTAGCATGTCCTTTGCAGAATGTCGCTTCTTACATCCGCCAACCGATTTGGCTGTCATAAGTTTCTTGGAAGGTGTTCAGTACGGTAGGTTGCCATTCATTTCCGTACGTGGAGGAGCGATCGCGCCGAGAAAAACACCAGTGTCTGCCAAACTGGACACGGCGGGATTCGAACCAGGTGTGTTAAGATCGTGAAATGGCTTTGAAATGTGGGCATACAGAAGAACGGGGACGTATCTCGTGGAACATAAAAATAATAATAACGTATTTGATACATTGAACTGAACTGAACTGTACTGAACTGTACTGAACTGAACTGTACTGAACTGTACTGAACTGAACTGTACTGAACTGAACTGTACTGAATTGAACTGTACTGAACTGTACTGAACTGAACTGTACTGAACTGTACTGAACTGAACTGTACTGGACTGAACTGTACTGTACTGGACTGAACTGAACTGTACTGGACTGAACTGTACTGAACTGTACTAAGCTGTACTAAACTGAACTGACCTGTACTGTACTGAACTGAATTGAACTGTACTGAACTGACCTGTACTGAACTGTACTGAACTGAACTGTACTGGACTGTACTGTACTGAACTGTACTGAACTAAACTGAACTGAACTGTACTGAACTGAACTCTACTGTACTGAACTAAACTGAACTGAAATGTACTGAACTAAGCTGAACTGTACTGTACTGAACTCTACTGAACTGAACTGTACTGAACTGAACTGAACTGTACTGTACTGAACTGAACTGTACTGTACTGTACTGAACTGAACTGTACTGAACTGAACTGTACTGAACTGCACTGAACTGTACTGAACTGTACTGAACTGTACTGAACTGAACTGAACTGCACTGTACTGAACTGAACTGAACTGTACTGAACTGTACTGTACTGAACTGAACTGTACTGAACTGAACTGAACTCTACTGTACTGAACTAAACTGAACTGAACTGAACTGTATTGTACTGAACTGAACTGAACTGTACAACGATATTACAATCACAACTTGTAGACAACTCTTCTTCTGTGTGGCGACTTTAGAAACACACCTGATTGTTGATACATTGGAACATCAGGGCAGTGAAAAGGTTGCCAGTCAAGAGAAGATGGAAAGCTAACTCAACCTGATATAGGTAGAACATCAAGAGGCTAGGAGATTACCAGAGCGACTGAGTTGTCTCGAGGTAAGACATTGGCCTCGGGGGGCTGGAGGTCGCAGGGTCAAACCACGGGGATACCAGGATTTTTTCACGTAGATTTTCTTGTATTTTCCCTGATCTCTGGGTAGTAGAGCTAGGACGCCCGTGTGCAGTGCGTGCATGTTAAAAATCCGTCTGCAGTTGCAAATTGAAAAGAGTAGGCCGATGATCTGGCAAATTTGAAAATTGTGTTAAAAATCTACACAATCTATTACCGGATCCTCGCCGGTTACCATCATTGTGCCGAGATTCTCCCAAAATATAGAGAAGAACAAAGCACTTATGGGTTAAACCGCGTGCAATGACGTTGATTCTTCGACTAAACTAAACTGAACTAGATACAGGAACAAGTGGGAAGCAGAGAATTCAGATCAAAACACAACAACGCACATTACCAGCTCGACAGATGTGAGCAGGTAGTATTCGTTAGACATGCCACAAAAGACTGAGATACTCACTAACACAAGGATGAAAAATATCAACGAAAGTCCCCGCAGACAATCTTTACGGAGATAACAATATCCTCAAGCTGATAACTGTTTCCTTAAGTTATATTCTATATGATGTATGAGAGTATGCGATGTTGATGTACTATTATTTTACATTCGCAATCACCAGAAATCTCTGTTTTGTGTGACAATTTTACAAGACTTCTACTGATGATCATATATATCGTATTGTGTGTCATCCATAAGATATCTCATGTTTTATGTGACGACTTCATGAAGACTTTTGGTGATGTTCAAACAAGATAACTGAACTTTTTTTGTTTTGATTTTTTTTTTTGGTTGCGTTCGCCTTATTTATCTATTCCCCAAGGCGTGTGTGCGTTACACTGTGGTTTTTATTTTGCGCCTGTCGGCCCAGTGCATCCGACTTCAGCCTGCATTTTATGTAAGGGTCTGCTTCTTCCTCCTGCATTTTCTAAGGGTTTGCTTCCCCGGGGTAACGGCCGGTGCTGTGATGAGGATCGAACCCAGCACCTTCTGGTGAACTTAACATCTTTAACTTAACATCTTTATACTGGTTTAGAAGACAGTTTCATTTACATTTCCTTGCTCTAAGAGCTATGCGCATCCAATCTATTAATAAATGCATTAATTGTCCTTATCTCCACTACATCCTGTGGCAATGCATTTTAATCATTCACCACTCTCTGACTAAAAAAAAAAAAGTCCTGATATCTAATCTGGACCTTTCTTTAGTTAATTTATAGCAATATCTCATGTTTTGTGTGGCGAGTTTATGAAGGCTTTTATTGATTTTCAAACATATAGCGTTGTCACCTATAAGATAGCCTGTTTTGTGTGACGAATTTATAATGATTTTTGTTGTTGTTGTTCCAATATATCGCACTTACAGCTACAAGAATATTTTGTGTGACGACTTTAGATGACGTAGTAACTTCTTCAACTATCCCACCCACCACCTGCCTTTTGTAAAACAATGTCGCTAAGAGCAACGGTACTGCGGATGTAAACACTTCAGGCCACATTAGTACACTCGTACATTCTGTCTCTCGTTGTGATCCTGTTGTGTTCTCGGTGTCTTCATTTTTCTTATTTCAAAATGACCTGACTTAATTTTTCTCTCTCTCCAAATACAAATAAAAAATACGCACATGCAGATTTCCGAAAATGTCTTCTCCTAATCATTCCCAGCAGAACAGTTGCTGTGGTTTTGTAGCAGTGTAGATAAGAGAACGACGGAGATCTATCTAAACGCGGCTTGTAGTTTAGCCTTTTTTGTTTTGTAGATGGTACAGGCAGTTGGAAACGATTCTCAATTTAATTGGGCACACTGCTTGTTAGTCGCAGTGACAAGAATAAGACCTCTGTAACCGGTTGCGCACGTAGTAAAAGGCAGCTGAAAACTGATGTGCACTGGACTAGCAATCTCATCATTATAAAAATACTGCTACATAAACCGACAATGTAAATGAAGGTCCAGTAAATGGACCAGCTGTAATACAGCCCTTATGCTTCTATAGACGCGAAAGGGAAAATCATCATCATCATGATCTTCTTATTTTTGAATAAATTGCCAATTAGAAGTTTGAGAGTTAGAGGCTGACAATTAGAGGCTTAACAGCCTCTTCCCGGACAAAATTCCAGCTACAAATCTACCCAAAATGTATTTGTACCATCCCTCATTGGGTTTTCTAAGAGCAGCTATAGATGGTCCCTAACTAGCTACGGGTCTACTTAGCTCTAGTGTTTTGAGTCTATTAAGGTGGACTCACACATCGGTTAAATACCACTCTCCAAGAAACTGGTTGTATAAAGACTCTGCAGAGTCTTCTAAACCAGTATAAAGACGTTAAGTTGCGTTAATTGTTACGATACACATGTTTCCATCACGTCATCCAGCAACATTTCACGCGTACTCAATAAAACGTATTCACACTTCAAGTTCAAGTTCACTGATGACGCAGAGTGGACAGATAGATTTCACATTCAGAAGGCGAACAGTGTCTACTATAAAATTGTACCGATTTTGAAACATCCTACGGTCATGGGCGGGACTCACCCTGGGGGCCACTCTTCCCCTGCTCTCTCTTCTTACCTCCCCCTGTTTCATTTGACTCTGTCCTACAGTCACACCCTTGCACAACTTTCACACACGCCCTCGTGGTAAAGCCCTTCCATTGCACTTTGGTTGGGCTAGCTTCTGAGGGCGCACAAACCTAGCATAGGTACATACAGACGCATACATGCACCCAAGCACTGGTTCATGCGTCCTGATATCGCCCAATGGACTACGGTCTGGGGTGGAAAATGGCGCGCCTCCGCCAATAGAAACTAGTGAGGCAAACATCTAAGCAAAAAAAAAAAAAAAAAAAAAAAACATCCTACGGTGCATCTTTCAACTAAGAGGAGGCTGATAAATACACTATGTATTCCTACATTGTATTACCAATGTCAATCTTGGTACTTATTAGCAACCCATAAGAGTAAGACCCAGAGCTGTGAGATGCGCTGTGTGAGGGGTGAAGCCGGAAAGACAATCGGTGACCGAATCAGCAACACCAGACAGGGGGGACAAACCCAGTTAGGGCCTACATTGACTCTCAACAAATCAAGTGGTTTGTTCATTTAGTCAGAATGCATTATGACCAGCCTGCACCAAAGGCGTATCATATGCAGGTCTCCGGTCCACGAACAAGAGGCAGACCACGATGTCGATGGATCGAAGGTTTCTCTGACACTCTCAAGAAGCTACACCTAACGATAGCACAAGCCTCCCACATGGTGATAACAAGAAATCTACGGAACCCACCTCTCTGCGATGTCTCACGACAAGAGCAGTAGGACAAAAGAAGAAAGAATAAGAAGTTCAAGCAAATATTTGCGTTGTCAAGTATTTAAAAACAAAATCAACCAATTAAATTTAGACGAGTTCCAGTTAGCAAAAGGATGGAAGAGTAAGCCAGGGTTAAGTTCCTTTTGAAGTTTTGATAAACGAGAAAATTATGCGTGATGTTTCTTTTACAGGGAAAGTATTTTTCTGGACTGGCAGAGTGTCGACTTGGGGTGAGATAGTTGATATGATGTGGGAAATCCCCAGATCCCAGAAATGGTAAATTATACACCTGTATATAAATGGAGTAAAAAATAATTCCCGTGTTTATTCCCATTGCAAAAGTCCACGGGGAATATTTTTGTTTGTTTGTTTGTTGAGGAATAAAGGCTGCTTGCTTCTTCAGTCCTCTGGTAATATACAGGCTAGGTTTTTATGTTATCTCCGATATGAACAAAAACGTTTTTCTTATAGAAGTTTTGAACACACATATTTGGGGTCAGACGAATGACACTCAAGACACTGGACCAGCTGCTAATTTATTGAGTATCAAAGATAAAACTCCAAGTAAATGAAAAAAATGGCTTAAAAAAGTATTTACAATAAATCTTATTTTGTCAATTGAGCTTTTTATAGTAAAAATTAGCTGCTGAATTTGGATGAAATGTGTAAAAATACAGGTTCTTAAACGGCGCATATCCCAGTAGAGCGAACAACGAGTGTATTCCAGTATAAATGTATTCCATAGTCTCCGTGTTTGCATATAAAAAGACGATAGAATAAGTGGTTCTCAGCCTGGGGTCTAAAGGCCTCTCGAACAAAACGTTTTTCTAAGGCTTATAGCAGACCTCGACAGTTCGTCTCGCTGGACTCTCGCAAAGAGCTTGTGACCGGCAAATGGAAAGCAGGAATCCTGCCTAAAGGCCCTGTCCTCGCCTGACCAACTCTAGGGAGAAGGGCAGGCCGGCAGGCAAAAATCGTCTCCAGTCTCTGTGAAATTCATCGCCGGGGCCGTTGGGATTCGTTCTGCACAGAGCGCTGCCATCCCTCCCCGAGCGAGCCCGGTCGGTCGGTCGTCTGGTGTGTGTACGGGCCCCTGTCAGGCGGTCTTAGGTTGACGGAGTGAGGGACGGAACAACCGTTCGTCCGTCAGTCGGTCCCTGCGGCCGTCCTAGTGAGGCTTTTTACACATCCGTCCTCCGCCGACCGGTGTGTGTCGTTCGTACGTCTCCGACAGATATCTGGTTGATCCTGCCAGTAGTCATATGCTTGTCTCAAAGATTAAGCAATGCATGTCTAAGTTCGCACTGTCTCACGGTGAAACCGCGAATGGCTCATTAATTCAGTCGATGTTCCTTAGATGACACGATCCTACTTGGATAACTGTGGCAATTCTAGAGCTAATACATGCTTACCAAGCTCCGACCCTCGTGGAAAGAGCTCTTTTATTAGTTCAAAACCAATATTCGTTTCCCCTCGCGGGGTTGCGGTGTCCCCACTGGTGACTCTGGATAACTTTGTGCTGATCGCATGGCCTCATGTGCCGGCGACGCATCTTTCAAATGTCTGCCCTATCAAATGTCGATGGTACGTGGCATGCCTACCATGTTTGTAACGGGTAACGGGGAATCAGGGTTTGATTCCGGAGAGGGAGCATGAGAAACGGCTACCACATCCAAGGAAGGCAGCAGGCGCGATACTTACCCACTCCCGGCACGGGGAGGTAGTGACGAAAAATAACAATACGGGACTATTTCGAGGCCCCGTAATTGGAATGAGCACACTTTAAACCCTTTAACGAGGATCTATTGGAGGGCAAGTCTGGTGCCAGCAGCCGCGGTAATTCCAGCTTCAATAGCGTATATTAAAGTTGTTGCAGTTAAAAAGCTCGTAGTTGGATCTCAGGCGCAGGCGGGCGGTCTGGCTCGCGCCGGTTCACTGCCCGTTGTCTCCTGCCCTACCTTCTGCCGGCTCTCTCCCGCGGGTGCTCTTTGCTGAGCGTCCCGGGTGGCCGGCGCGTTTACTTTGAAAAAATTAGAGTGTTCAAAGCAGGCCTCGACCGCCTGAATAATGGTGCATGGAATAATGGAATAGGACCTCGGTTCTATTTTGTTGGTTTTCGGAATTGGAGGTTATGATTAACAGGGACAAACGGGGGCATTCGTATTGCGGCGTTAGAGGTGAAACTCTTGGATCGCCGCATGACTTGCTACTGCGAAAGAATGTTTTCATTAATCAAGAACGAAAGTCAGAGGGGCGAAGACGATCAGATACAGTCGTAGTTCTGACCATAAACGATGCCGACAAGCGATCCGCAGGAGTTGCTTCGATGATTCTGCGGGCAGCTTCCGGGAAACCAAAATATTTGGGTTCCGGGGGAAGTATGGTTGCAAAGCTGAAACTTAAAGGAATTGACGGAAGGGCACCACCAGGAGTGGAGCCTGCGGCTTAATTTGACTCAACACGCCAACACTGTAAAGTGACTGACAGACTGAGAGCACTCTCGTTGGGTCTAATAGGGAACATGTGCTGGAATATGACCCACGGAAGACAGGTCAGTTGTACCCTCCTAATGAAAGAGCGTCTGCTACGGCAACCCTGCTTAACCCTACAGAAATCGCAGGTTCCAGACACTTGGTCATTGACTGACTTAAAAGCCCTCTAATGATTCGTTGGGTCTAATAGTGAACGGGTGCTGGTATTAGACCCTCGGATGACAGGTCAGTTTTACCTTACTAATAACAGGGCGTTGCTACGGTAGTCCTGCTGAACGCGAGAGAAATCGCAAATCGCAGACATTTGGTGCACATGCTAGGCTGATAAGCCAACGACGCGAGGCTACAATAGGAGGGATTACGGGCGAACGCCTTTAAGCCGGAATCCCGCCCTAAATCTCAGCACCACTGCGATGGGAGGCTACGATAGATTTGGGACGTGGGGCTCGTGTCCCAGCCCGACCCGGTCGAGCAGCAGAAAGAGGTCTCTGCCGTCCGCCGATCAAAGCGGGCGGGAAGCTGCCCGATATTCACCCCATACGGCGATGAGGTGTGAAACCACTAGTAGAAGACTTAGTACTCGGTCGGGGTGTCGTAAGCAGTAGAGCAGCCACCTCACTGCGAACTGTTGAGACGCAACCCCTTGATCATGAGATATGTCCGCACACCAGGCGAACAACATCTCCGTGTCATTACCAGGCTTGTCCCCTGGATAAATGCACGCCTTCGAGAGGAATCGCAGGTCGCTGACATTTGGTCCACGTGCTTGGCTGATAAGCCAATGGTGCAAAGCTACCACCTGAGGGACAACGGCCGAACGCCTCTAACCAGAATCCCGCCCTAAATCTCAGCACCGCGTCTCAGCCCGGCCCGGTCGAGCCGCAGAAATGCACCTGGCCAAATGCACACCTGCCTCGCTCTTTACCTCTGTCTGCTATGAGCCATCCCAATGGACGCAGAAGAGATGCAGTCCAGCGAACATTGCACCTCTGCCCTATTGTGACAACGTCCCAGGTTGCGGGGAATGCTAGGCGTGCCATCACTGCAGATGAGCCAAGAAAATAAAGGGAGCAAAGAGATACCTCACTCACATGCATATGCTTCGTCTGTGGCAGGACGTGACGATCCTGAGACACAGTCACACTGGACTGCCTGTCTTCCGGGATAGTACAAAGTAGTACATAGTATATCATGTGATTGCCAAACCCTATAGACACGAGTGGGGAAGACTCGTTAATCCTGCAAGACAACTTCCCTAAGAGAGACAACTCTGACCAAAAACAACTGCTGCCTTGCAGATAGGCTGGGGACAGCCAAAGGCTAAGGAGGGCATCCCTACAGAAACGCCTTTTGAAATCGGATGCACTGAGCCACAGGCTTAACAAAATAAAACAGTGCAACGTAAATATCGCTGTAAACAGCGTACGATGAAGAAGAACAAAACGTGCGTGAGTGCGTGCGTGCGTGCGTGCGTATGTGTGTGTGTGTGTCTGTAGAAAGAAACCACCGAGGAGGCTAAATGTCGCTCAGCTGAAATACGAACTCAAGAAAGGCGGCTTCCAGAAAGAGCTTAAGGGCAGACTATCTGATCTTCGTTTTGTAAAGAACGACATCGAAGCACCTTATACAATACAGCAGTTAAACACATTAGCCTACTCATGCGCAAGCATAAGGACTGGTTTGATGAGAACGATCTAGAAATACAGGGCCTTCTCGATGCAAAACATGAAGCGCATAGAAAATACCAAAGGGACACACCATCTCCGGCAGCAAAACCGGCTTTTAATACTACTCGCAAAGTTGTCCAGATCAGGCTTAAAGAGATGCAAGACTCCTGGCTCAGCAAAAGAGCTGACGAAATTGAGATGTTCGCGGATCGTAATGGCACCAAACGGTTTTACGAGGCACTGAAAGCTCTCTACGCAGCCCTATGGTAACACTCCAGATCGCAGTGCGGATGTAGCACTGCCAACAGATACGGTTCAGATCCTAGACAGATGGGAGGACAATTTTTGCGAAATACTAAACCACCCGTCGTCCATAAATGAGGAGGCCACCCAGCGAGTGCCGCAGGTGGAACTGAACCTGCCGCTGGATGAACTCATCACTGAGGAGGAAGTCGACAGGGCAATCAGTGCACTATCTACAGGAAAAGCTCCAACAGCGGATGCAATACCAGCAGAGATATATAAGACAACTGGCCCACCCCTCACCAGAAGGATCATTGAACTTTTATGCCACATGTGGACTGAATGAGTAATTCCGCAGGATCTAAAGGGCGTCTCATATACGTTACATATACAAGAGAAAAGGCAACCGGCAGGAATGCGACAATCATCGTGGAATATCGCCACTTTCCATCTCTAAAAATTTTCTCAAGTATCAAAAGGAGCAAAACAAGGATGTATACTCGCCCCGACCCTGTTCAGCATGATGTTCGCGGCCACGATGACAGACGCCTTCAGATCACTGGAGCTTGGCATACCCATAAAGTACCGCACGGATGGCAAGCTACTCAATCCCAGAAGAATAAAGGCCAAAACCAAAGTGGCTGGCGACATAATCAGAGAACTTGTGTTTGCTGACGACTGCGCTATGATCAGCAACTCATAACTGATCATGCAGGTTGGAAAGGACCGGTTCTCATGCAAAAATTTTGGCCTGACCATACCTGCCAAGAAAACAGAGGTCATGTACCAACCAGCACAAGGCATGCCGTACACAAAACTAGAGACTACAAGTTGCCCGAGGCGAATATTTCACATCCGATGGCAAGATCGTGTCACTGACATCGAGGTTCTCTCAAGGGCTGACATGCCCAGCATCTATGCACTGATAGAAAAAGCACGACTAGGATGGGCCGGACACCTAGTCCGTATGTCAGACGACCGGCTCCCAAATAAGCTTCTCTGCGGCGAGCTGAGAGATAACGGCGCGAGAGAGGGTGCCTAAAGAAATGCTTTAAAGACGGTCTGAGGAACTCACTGAAAGGTTGTCAGATAGATGTCGACACCTGGGAATGTCTTGCGCAAAACAGATCTGACTGGAGAAGCGCAGTCAAAGCGGATGTAGCTTCCAGCGAAGACCACCATGTTGTGAAAGCCCAGAGCAGGCGCTAGACCCGGAAATCACGAGCAGCGGAAATACCATCACCTTCTACAGACCTCGTGTGCCCGTTATGCAGCAGATGTTTTCGTTCCCGCATTGGCCTGTTCAGCCACATGCGCACCCACACCGGATGATGTCGGCGGTCCTCATCTACAACCATGGACAGCTATTATGTGTGTGTGTGTTTTGCAGAAGGTGGTTTAAACCAAATTATTTCTGAATTTTTGGTTTTTATGTGTAATTTCTTTAACTTTATCTCTTGATACAGGAGAAAAGTGTCCGAGCCGATGTATCATTGCTTCATTGCTTTCAGGTGGTACACGCCAAAGAACTACAAAAGCACATCAGATGCCAGAAACTTGGTAGAGAAATAATAGTCAATTCAAGACATCACACTTCTCAAAGAAATTACTACAAGATATGTCAATCAAAGCTCGTCGCTCCTCTCGGTACATAGACCATCAACAACATCTTGCCAGCGTGAACAGACCTGGGCTGCGCTTTCTGCCTTTCTCCAGGTGTCATTTTATCATTTTAGTTCCTTCTCACATTCTCTTCTCTCCGTATTTGTTGGGTCCATCGCTCTCTCTCTTCCCTTGAGGATCCATGTAAGAGCCTGTCTGCCAATGTGCCTTCCTCAGCATATGTCCTATCCAGCCCCATTTATTAGCTTAATGTGTTGTTCCAATGGCTGTTGTTGGCTCCTTTCCCATAATTCTTAATTACTCACCATGTCCTGCCACTTTATGCCCATTATATTTCGTTGGCATCTGTTAATGAAGGACTGGAGTCTTTGTTGTAGAACTTTGGTCGTTGTTTATGTCCCTGCCCCGTACCGCACCACCGACTTGACACTGGCGTTGAATATTTTAATTTTTGGTGTGAATCTTGATTTCTCTGGATCTCCATGTTTAGTTTCAGGAATGCCCCTCTTGCCTTTCCAATGCTGATCCTTACATAACCGCAATATATATAAACACTTTAGATTAGATACAAGACATTTGGAAACTTGAAGAACAATTTTTTTAAAACAGAATCTCAATCTAGATAGTGAGGGAAACAAAACTTTGGAAACTAACTGAAACGATCAACAGCCAAGAATACTACGCCAATAAAATTACAATCAGGCAGGGTAAACATTTGTCAACAGGAAAACAAGCTGCAACTGAACTTATAGAACACCATGCTAGTGGAAACCACGTTGACGTTAGAAAGAGACCAAACAAAACCCCCATACCATCGTTGATGAACAAAAGACAATGGATGAAATATTAGTGGCACTGAGAACCATAAAAAAGGAAAGATGGAATAACAAACGAAATGTCTCTGCGGATGTGTCTAAGACAATTTACCATTCCCTTCAGGTGGTCTAGTCCAATTTACCATTCCCTTCATGTCGTTTAAGCCAATTAACCATTGCCTTCAGACGGTATAAGCAAATTTATCAATTTTACCTAGTAAAGAGTTGAATGCACCTTTTTAATTATGAGGTTACCGAAGGTGTGCTTGGGCACTTATGGATGTAGTGCAATTCTTAGCTTCTCGACAGATTCTCCACCAGAGGGATAACATTCACACTCTCTAACTCGATGACGAGGCTGCTGTAACGCAGACTGACTCGAGGTGCACTATATGGACGTTTGGGGAAGTCTTGGTCCGTATCGTACAGCTAGTCTGGACGTGAGGCAGAGTCTTGGTCCGTATCGTACAGCTAGTCTGGCCATGAGGTGGGGGGTCTTGGTCCGTTTCGTACAGCTAGTCTGGCCATGAGGTGGGGTGATGGTTGGTATTGTACAGCTAGTCTGGACGTGAGGTGGAGTCTTGGTCCGAATGTTTCCCTTAACCTGAACGTGAGGTGGTCTTAGTCCGTATCGTACAGCTAGTCTGGACGTGAGGTGGGGTGATGGTTGGGGTGATGGGTCTTAGTTAGAATGTTACACCTTACCTGAACGTATGGTTGAGTGTTAGTCATTAAGTTACACCTGTCCTGGACCTAAATGACTTAGTTTCCTATAAAGTAAATAATACAATTGCAACAATTCTGTGTGATAAAATACTAAACAAAATCTATAATTTATATAGATATGGCAATAATGTTTTAATATATCCAACACAATAGTATACCGTGCTTTACAAAACTTGTTTACATTGGCTGCGTGGCATTTGCAACAAAGTAAAAATAAAGGAAAGCTGCAACAGAAACGAAGCTCAGAAGTCAAAACAAATATGGCAGTTACTACACTTGCACAGAAACGAAAAAACACGGTGTTCGTCGGCAACGAAGAAGAAACGAAAACATCTAACAAATCACAAATTAACAGAAACAATGGAATAATTCAACCAATGAATACTTATAGCAGAAGTCATTATCAAGAGGGTGGACGAGAATGTGGGAATCACGGTATGTAACTCGTGACAGAGCTCATAGAAACAAAGTAGACCATATCAGACACTGATTTGATACTGGAGATGAACTGCTAGAGACTAAGCCTAATGTTTTTAAGAGATTGAGCGGCCACTTCCCTTCCTCTCTGCCTTTTTCCTTTTCTAATAGTAAATCAGGTATCAAATTTCATGGAGAAGATCGATAACGGGGCTTAAACCAGGTACATTTGACATGAAACACGAGCGCTCTATCCCTTTGCTGATCGAACGTTCATATGTCACAAACGAGGAATCAAAAGGTATCATTACAATTACTCCCCTCTGTTCCGTTTTGTTCATATTCTGTTAATCCAAATATATGAAGGCTGATTGTTTACTTCCCCTTCTTAATAATCTGAACAGATCTCGTTTGTTGGAAACACAATATGCGGTACCACAAATAGACAAACATGTCAGGCACACTTTCTTGGGTTAATTTGTTATTTCTTAAATGTTCAAGTCAGTCTGGACGCCTTGCTCCGTCAGCGTCCTCAAGCATAAGACACTCTTCATCAGCACATAACAATAATGCTATATTGACATGACATTTGACCGTGCTATTTTTGGGAGTCGATATCCGCCAAGGTTATTCCGTTCCAGGCTCTCTTGACATAGACTAATAAACGAAACAATAAAAAGATACAATAATAAACCACTTGAATGGGATCATGTTGATAAGAGTGGGACCACTGTAACCTGCCAAGCATGTCATACAATCATGTTCTTCTTCTGTGTTCGTTCTCAATATTCCGCTATCAAGCCCTGAACAGAGCTTAGATCCAACATGTTACTTGGCTCCATAAACCAGATTTCAGGAAAATCTACGAACGGTCATTTGAAGCGCGATATCATAACAATAGTTTTTACACGATGAGATCGCCAGCTGCATTTACAACCCTATTTAGTCGCCTCTTACGATATGCATGGAAGGAAACAGTGGTTGTTTTCTGTGTACCCCAGAAACCACTCGTGTGTTTAACCTATCGTGACCTGGGGTATACTGCCCTACTCGATTTCCAATCTGGTGGTTCCGCGATTATGGTAATACGCTGATCGTCAGCCAGAAACGTGAGCCTGTGGGGTCAACAGGAAATGACTGTTCGCAAACTTTATACACTTAACAATAAGGCTATCACCCAAGAGATATCCAGGATACAAACAATATGGACCCGGCAACTTTTACAGGATGTAGTAAAAAGTGACTGGAAATGCTCACATTAAGACCTGCTTTAGCTTGGCTTCGTTCGTTCTCAATCTCCAGCTACCAAACCCTGAAAGGGCTTAAGTAACAGAATGAAGTCCACAGAACGGAATGCGTTGTGTCGTAGTTTACAGCTTGACTGCGATATTTGCACATTTCGGTCCAACACATCCGACTTCAGCAAGTATTTTTTAGTACTGGGTTAGCATTCCCTCTTCGATCCCTTCTCCTTAGCCAGTCTGCCCTGCTGCAGCCTGTTATCCAGGATCACGTGGAGGTGTAGAAGGGTCTTGGCAGCTATGGTTCGCTGGCCCTGACGCTAGCAGTCAGCTATGGGTTGCTGACCACTGCAGCTCATACGCTGCTCAGCATCTTGATCCCAGACCTGCTTTAAAGGGACAAGCAGTTGATGTATATATTTCTCGCTGAAACTAAAACGTGAATGATGATAAAGGCAAAAAAGGCTGCGAATGGAGTAAAAACAAAATATAGTCCTACAGAAGACACATCTTGTGTGGGGGGAAATGTTCGAGACATCATCTCCCAGCTTAAAAAAAAAAAATGCTCCTCTATCTGAAATGTCTTTTAAGAAGCAGGTTAGAGACACATACAGAGATGGTAGACAATAGTCTATCCTGACATTTACACCTTTCAAACGATGCATTCTTGGCATAAATGCTCACAAAAGCGCTCAGTCGTCATAACTTGCGTCACAGAGAGGATGCGCAGACGGCATGTTACACCACAGACTTGTCTGCATTAATGAAGGTCAGAACGTTTTAACAGGTCATAAAGGCCATAAAGATATGGCTGCCATTTTAAAAAATACTGCTTGCCGTGCCATTTCTTGTTATTAGAGTCGACTGTACTGAACGACACGGATAAACAAACACATTACACACAGGGGGAAAACAAGAGAAGTAAATAGCTCTATCCGTACTGCGTGTATCCAAATGCTCGGATAATCCGGGGGATTTATATTTATAGTGGTGAGAAATGTTACCGTCATCAGTCACCAGACAATGGCGCACGGGTCGACCCAACCTTAAATGGGTACCGGTTGAGTCCGGGAAGTAAAGGCGGCTGGCGTGATGCTGAGTCCATCATCCAGTAAGTACGGTGGCTTACAAAATGATATATTGTCTTGACACCATATTTCCTATTCGCCGCATGGTGTGGCGGAATCTTTTCTTTAGTCGACAGACAGTGTCCAGGTTAGGATTTAATTTCTCAGCAGACAGAATAAAAACATGCGCTCTTACCAGGGTTCTATATGTGTCCTTCTGATACCTCTCTCAACTCAGTTCAGGTTTTATATACAAATACTGCAGTTTGGAAATTGTCAGTCAATGTCTAAGAGAGGATCAATGATCGACACAAGACATTCCACCCTAAACATGTCCATGTTCCCATTAATGACGCGATCGATTGGCGGATACCAGATCGCTTATTGATTTGATCTCCAGCATGACCATATCAGCAGTTCAATACCAGCTCCTTTATTCCGGATACGTTCCATCCATTCATATAGCAACATTGCCAGTATAATGATATCTAGCTTATAAATTGGCAGCTATAGTTGACACTGATAGCAAAGAGCAGATAATAACAGCAACGTTGCAGGCAGACAATACTTGAAATTAGAAGATCATAATAATATTGGTTGTGTGGCGTCACATTTTTACTCCCCTTCCCCCCCCCCCCATTTTTCAGAATCCCACCGTCATAACAGTTTGCTACAAACTGTTGAACAGACACACCCTCCCCTCCTTTCCACAACCTTGTCACGAGAGGTTAACAAACCCATTACAAAATGTTGAACTATCTCCCCTTGTGACCGTGTAATGTTATAAGGGAACGACCCAATAGGTCACTGCCCAGCCAATCTAGTCCTATGATCTGCGCTATATATATAATTTTAAAAAAAAATAAAACCCTTTATATCTATCTTGATAACCAACCACCCAACGCCTCATCACGTCTGGGAGTAGCAAGGGTGAAGGGGACAAATGCCGAGCCAGTTCTCGCTCCACCAGAGCTGGGCTGCAGGTCACCGTCCATCGTATCCATTGCTTGTGAAGGTAAGTGAAACCATGCTGAAATATTAGTTTCAGGAGCCCTGATGTACCTGGCAAACTGCCCCGGAATACTTGGCCACTGAGGTAATATGATCTAGGCTGTTTTGTAATGATTGCACACTTACTTAAAGCGTAAAGTGGTTGTTTGCGAATACCCACAATGAATAGGTTGCTCTTTTGTGCGCCCTGAAAGGGACATTGAGTGGCGGGTTGCAGTGGCTTTCCTCGCATCCCGAGCGTACTGATGAGGGTGGACCGGGGTCCTCCAGGTGTTTCTAGTGCTTGGCTTCATGTGCGTGTCGCTAACTACTACGGGGATCACGTCGAACCTCACCTTGATTAACTAGACTGTTATCATCGACAACAGCCTGTTTCCATGACGACCAACGTGGAGGTCAGGTGAGGGCCTTGGTCAGTATGTCTCCCCTGACCCTGTATACCATTGTCTGGTCAGTGTGTTTTGACTGACCAGACGTTAGCCTCATCGTCCCAAAGCATAGTGTGAAACATCATATCCATTAATTCCAGGTGCAATCAGCCTCAACAGTAGGAGGCAATAATTTATGGAATCATCGTCACTACTATATAAGTATTCAAATTCTGTAAACAGCTGTATAGATCATTGTTGGAGTCATCATCGCCTTTTATATATTTTTGTATGAGTATTAATTTTTGAAGTCACCCTCACCAACGACACCTAAATAACCACACAAGTCTCAAAAGTGGAAATAGATGTTTGGTGGAGGATCATCACTAATACCATCAAACTCTTTTTATATATAATCTTACCGATATTATCTTTTTAAGTCATCCACAAATTATATATATATATTTGTGTGTGTGTGTGTGTGTGTATATATTTGTGTATGTGTATATATTAGCCAAGGAAAAGAAGAAAAACGGAAAATAGTAACCAACTACCTACGAAGGACAACTGGAGGATCATCAAATGGCGAGGAACAACGGGAGTAACATCATGGAAACACCAGGTTAGGCAAAAACAGATACACACATGCATCCAAGCACTGGTTTATGCGTCTTAATATCGCCCAATTAACTACGGTCTAGGGTGGAATAGGCGCGCCTCCGCCAGTAGAAACACGGAAAATAAAAATAAAAATTAAAAAAAATTATTACAAACAAATTTAAAAAAAAAAATATATATATATATATACCAACACCCACGAAACTACTGAGGCAAAAAACGTAAAATTGAAAAAAAAATTTAAAAGTTCCAAACACAAAAAACCCAGTCTGAGAACCACTACTTTCATAGCATGGCGTGAAGTCATTTCTCCACTACTACAGAAATCTTCCTCAGGATTTACCGCGCTCAGACAAAAATAAAGTGTTGCGTCACTTCAGAGCATTTCCTGTCCCTACACCGCCCTGAATAACCTCCGGTTCCAGGCAAGTTTTTTTGCGCCAGGTAAATTAACCTACCAGACATCAGGAAAATCTGTCTTCTGAAAATGTACTCTGAACTCCAAGCTATTTACCCTTTCCACACTGTCTGGAGGGCCGCTGTAAACCGATACTTTGTCTTTCTCCATTTACTACACCCATTATCACCAATAGATGTTGTTTTATGGTGGTGTGGTTCCGTTGAATATTGTTTATTTTGCTGGAAATTCCAACATCCGTCATCAAAAAGGGATGCTGGATGTGTTGATTCTAGATTCTAGACAAGCAAAGCTTTCTAGTTTATCTATGTGAAGCTATGAAAACAAACAGATTCGGGGTGATGATAGGTAATAAAGACGTTCTTACCTCAAAACTCAAGTTAATAACCCGGTTATCCATCAAGGAATCAACAGATTTTATCAATCTTTCTTCTTCTTGTTCTTATATTTGTTCCCTTTTAACTTTCACTCATATTTCCTGTCTTTCTTCTTCCTTTTCGTCGTCTTCTTTCTTTTTCGTTTGCTTCTTCATCCTCGCTAGGATCTCCCTAAACTCTCGTTTATATTTGTATTTATTTCTCTCTCTCTCTCTCTCTCTCTCTCTCTCTCTCTCTCTCTCTCTCGTATTTTCATTCCAAGTCATCAGTTCATAGGTTGTTATTACGGATTCAGCAGAGTCATAGCTCTCGTCCTTCGGCCCAATGCCATGTAATGATATTTCCGCGTGTTTGTCAGTTGTTGTCTAATGTCATACGAATTGTTCCATTTATCAAGCCTCGGAGAAAGAAGCATTTTCCTATTATTGAAGCTCTTGTTCTTTTAAATTAGGGGACGCTTCCACAACAGTTAATGTTCTAACAGCAGACATGGGCTCGTAGCTGGCTGCTTGCAACAGGGTCAGTGAATCATAGTTCACCAAGACCCATTTTTTGCCTCCAAGTAGCAGCACTGGAAACAGGCTGCACCTGTGCAGCCTGGCTGAGAGAATAAGAACAGAAGAGAGAAGGCAAACGAGGGTTAAAAAAACCGAACTGAAACCACATGTGTTGGATCGAAATGAGCAGTTATCGCAGCCTCGCTGTAAACTACAACAAGTCGCAGCGTCATTTTGAGTACGCATGCTGAGGAATAACAATAATATTAAGAAGAACAACAACAAGAACAAGAACAAGAAGAACAAGAACATTTCAATTTAGTTTTGTTAAAAAAAATCCGCTTTGATTTGAATCGTTTAGACGAATGAGTGCATATTTTTGGTCAAAGTTGTGTGCACTTTGCTATTTTCAATACATGTACGTGTCTTTCAGTTCAGTTCAGTTCAGTCGGGTTCAGTTCATCCCATAACCAATCAGGTCGCTGGGACACACTTGAAGACATTCCTACCATCACATGCCATCTCTCTCTGTCCGCTGCCGCCAGTTGTGCTTCACCGGGACGAGACCACTCAGTGATTTTGTCTGCCCATCTCTTCCTTGGACATCCCCATCCCTCTCTTTCATGGTACGGAACCACGCATTATCGAATAGGTAATTCCGTTCGACCTCGTGACGTGCCCATACCAAGACATATTTCGCCTTTTGATAGCTGTGAACATATCCTCAAAAGGCCCAATTGCGTTTTCCACTCTTCGTCGTATATCTACGTTCGTGACACGATCCTTATATGTAACATTTAAGAGTCTTCTAAAGCCCTTCATTTCCATTGCATGTATTCTGTACTGGATATCCGCAGTAATGGTCCAATTCTCACAGAGATACACAAATACTGAGAGCACCAATGAGCGCATTAGTCTAACGTTTATGCTGAGACCGAGTCGCTTATATTGCCATATAGGTTTCAAACGGGTAAGCACCGCTGTTGTCTGTGCTATTCTGGCAATTATCTCAGGCTTCGAGGTCTCGTCACTGATCGGTGATCCCAGACACTTGAACTGGTGTACAACTTCGAGTTCCTGACCATTTGCTTTCATTACAGATGTAGTCACATGTCTAAAACACTGGCAATTCATTTTGTTTTTCTTAGTCTTCTTCTTGACATGGGGTCTACATGAGTGACTTTACTAACTCGTTCAACAAGTAAATAAGTTAGGTTCATGCCGCGTTCTGAAGATCAGTAATTCTCTATCTGCCAAAACACGTCATTTCCTGTTTGTCTGAAGATATGTTTTTCTGTTAGTCTGAAGGCATACCATTTTCTGTCTGTCTGAAGACATGCCATTTTCTGTTTGTTTGAAAGCATGTCATAGTATGTGTGACTGAAGGCATACCATTTTATGTGTGACTGAAGGCATGCCATTTTATGTATGTCTAAAGGCATGTCATTTTATGTCTGTCTGAAGGAATTTCATTTTCTGTGTATGAAGGCATGTCATTTTCTGTGTGTCTGAAGGCATGTCGTTTTCTGTGTGTCTGAAGGCATGTCATTTTATGTATGTCTGAAGGCATGTCATTTTATGTCTGTCTGAAGGCATGTCATTTTCTGTGTGTCTGAAGGCATGTCATTTTCTGTCTGTCTGAAGGCATGTCATTTTCTGTCTGTCTGAAGGCATGTCATTTTCTGTGTGTCTGAAGGCATGTTATTTTCTGTGTGTCTGAAGGCATGTCATTTTCTGTGTGTCTGAAGGCATGTTATTTTATGTCTGTCTGAAGGCATGTCATTTTCTGTGTGTCTGAAGGCATGTCATTTTCTGTGTGTCTGAAGGCATGTCATTTTATGTCTGTCTGAAGGCATGTCATTTTCTGTGTGTCTGAAGGCATGTCATTTTCTGTGTGTCTGAAGGCATGTCATTTTCTGTGTGTCTGAAGGCATGTTATTTTCTGTGTGTCTGAAGGCATGTCCTTTTATGTCTGTCTGAAGGCATGTCATTTTCTGTGTGTCTGAAGGCATGTCATTTTCTGTGTGTCTGAAGGCATGTCATTTTCTGTGTGTCTGAAGGCATGTCATTTTATGTCTGTCTGAAGGCATGTCATTTTCTGTGTGTCTGAAGGCATGTCATTTTCTGTGTGTCTGAAGGCATGTCATTTTATGTCTGTCTGAAGGCATGTCATTTTCTGTGTGTCTGAAGGCATGTCATTTTCTGTGTGTCTGAAGGCATGTCATTTTCTAAAAATATATACATTGGATGGTGCTGTTTCAACTTCAAGGATTTCTTCATTTCTTTCTGCATCTCTTCTAGTGACACTCTACACCCCTAACAATAATTCTGCACCTACATCTCACGTGAAGTGCAAAAAACTTCATAATCTCTTACTTATATTTGTACATGTTTTTCCCCTCAGACGTGACCTCGCGACTTCAAGTGCTCGCTGATTCTGTTAACAGGTCTCACCCACACACGAAGACGTCTGTGAGTAAATTCCCGTGTCTAGACACCAAGAGAGACAACCCCTCGTGAAACTCTTGCAGATACGCAGGATGGGTGTCAGACAAACAAAGACATTAACCTATTTTCTGTATTTCGTGGGAGTAGTTTTAAATAGGAAAAAAAACACGCAGGTTTGAGTTATTTCAGAAGCAGACGAGATTTGAATTGTTCCAGGCCAGCTCGACGATGATAGATATATCAGCGGTATGACCTAGCTAGCACTAAGGTCGTATAACAAAACAACGTGGCGAGACAGATGAAAGAAATGACAGTACCTCATCAAACAATCATCGCGCCAACTTTGAAGATAATATTAAAGGCATTAGAACGGGGACCATCCATCATTCTTGGCACACACAAAGTTAGCATATCAAGGTGTAGATAGATATGACTTGGAAATCACGCTGTTTATGCATGTTCCAGGTTTATATCAATAACAAAGACCTTGAGGTCTTCAGTGTGGTGCATTCGGGAAACAGGCGATTATCAAGCCCTCAAACTATATGGCCAACCGTCAGAGTAGATTCAAAGAAGCAGTGTTAAAACGCTCACGTTTCCCCTCAAAGGTACCGAGTTTCAACTGATGTGTGTGTGTATTTTGTTCGTTCTCTTTCATAAGATGAAATGTGTTGTATTGTGCTTTACGCTCAACGTCCCAATGCATCCGACTTCAGTATGAATTAGAGTTTTCTTCCAATACGGCTACTACCTTGCTGCTTCATGAATGCGAACAAGAGCAAGTTCGATTTGTAGCCGGGCTTAATCCATGATATCGGCGTGCCCTAGTCGACCCAGCTGCAAATGGTTGACTTGCTTACTATTAGAAAGGTAGCGAGGAAAAGAACTGGCCACCCCACATTAAAAAAATAAGAGGCCTAGTACAATAAAGTCTCTAATACTTGATCTCTGACAGCAGTATTTGACTTGCGACAACCTTGACCTTAACACTTAGGATTCGAGTCGACCCAGATGCAAAGGGGTGACTTGCCAACTATTAGGAAATGAAAGGTAGTGAGGGAAAGAACTGGCCACCACTAATTTAACAAATAAGAGGCTTAGTACAATGAAGTCTCTAACGCTTGATCTCCGACCGCAGTATCTGACATGGGACAACCTTGACCTTAATGCTTATGTTTCGAGTCGACCCAGCTGCAAATAGATGATTTTCTTACTATTAGGAAATGAAAGGTAGCGAGGAAAAGAATTGGCCACTCCACATTTAAACAAATAAGAGGCGAGGTACAAAGAAATCTCTAACACTTGATCTCTGACAGCAGCATCTGACCTTAACGCTTAGGATTCGAGTCGCCGAACCGCTGCGGTACGTCATTAAGATTCCCCTTGTGTTAGTAGTTGGGTACCCAGCATGCACGCGGTGGCTGTGGGGACAGAATGGGCCTCGTTTTTGGTATAGTGAAACATCATGGGCCTCCTTTTGGGTAGGTGGAACATAATGGGCCTCGTTTTGGGTAGGTGGAACATAATGAGCCTCGTTTTTGGTATAGGGGAACGGCATGGACCTGGTTTTTTTTATATAGTGGAACGGCATGGACCTGGTTTTTTTTATATAGGGGAACGGCATGAACCTGGTTTTTTTTATATAGGGGAACGGCATGGACCTGGTTTTTTTTATATAGGGGAACGGCATGGACTTGGTGTTTTTTTATATAGGGGAACGGCATGGACTTGGTTTTTTAAAAATAGGGAGCCAGCATGGCCCTGAGATTTGGTAGGAGGTAACATCATGGGCCTTAGTTCTGGTAGGAGGGAACAGTCTGGGTCTTAGTGTTTGTAGGAGGGAACAGTCTGGGCTTTAGTTTTGGTAGTAGGGAACAGTCTGGGCCTTAGTGTTGGTAGGAGGGAACAGTCTGGGCTTTAGTGTTGGTAGGAGGGAACAGTCTGGGCTTTAGTTTTGGTAGGAGGGAACAGTCTGGGCTTTAGTTTTGGTAAGTAGGATCTGGGTTTTGGTAGGAAACCTTGGATCCTGTCAAGTAGAACAGATTGGATCTTGGTGTTGGTCTAGTGGAACAGATTGGACCTTGGTGTTGGTCTAGTAGAACAGATTGGATCTTGGTGTTGATCTAGTAGAACAGATTGGATCCTGGTGTTGATCTTCTTCTTCTTCTTCTTCTTCTTCTTCTTCTTCTTCTTCTTCTTCTTCTTCTTCTTCTTCGTTCGTTCTCAATCTCCCGCTACCAAACCCTGAAAGGGTTTAAGTAGCAGAATGTAGTCCAGAGAACGGAATGCGTTGTGTCGTAGTTTACAGCTTGACTGCAATATTTGCACCTTTCGGTCCAACACATCCGACTTCAGCAAGCATTTTTTGAGTACCGGGTTAGCATTTTCTCTTCGATCCCATCTCCTTAGCCAGTCTGCCCTGCTGCAGCCTGTTATCCAGGATCACCGCGTGGAGGTGTAGAAGGGTCTTGGCAGCTCTGGTTCGCTGGCCCTGACGCTAGCAGTCAGCTATGGGTCGCTGACACTGCAGATCATGCACTACTCAGCATCTTGATCCCGGGTGTTGGTTTAGTGGAACAGATTCGATCCTGGTGTTGATCTAGTAGAACAGATTGGATCCTGGTGTTGATCTAGTAGAACAGATTGGATCCTGGTGTTGAAACAGCATACCGAGTAGCGCGGTACCTGTCAATCACACCGGACAAGCAGAAATTGTAGGAGTTGACATAATGGCTCAAGAGACGAAGCTCCGCATTTTCAATCTGTACGGACCACCAAACAGAGACCTATCGCTCTCGAGTATGGAGGTCAGAGACTCCAACTGCATAGTGGTTGGAGATTTCAACAGCCACTCGGAGAGATGGGGATACTCTGACACAGACAGCAGAGGTGACGAAGTGGAAGATTGGGAGATAGATGCAAATCTATCCCTAATCAATAGGCCGGAGGATAGCCCTAGCTTCTATTCAAGAACATGGCATACCACCTCGACTCCAGATTTGGCCTTCTCCACACAGGACATACACTATAAAATAGACCGCCAGGTGCTAAACCAACTGGCAGGTAGCGACCACAGGCCGATCAGGCTAACCATTGACATGGAAGTAGGCCCACAGGAAACAAAACCGCTCCCACGTTGGAATTACAAACGAGCCGACTGGGACAGATTTGCAATCCTGACAGATGGGCTGTGTGAAACCATCAACACACGAAACACCAAAATGAAGCCCATGGTAGAGAGCCTAAGCAAGGCAATAATGCAAGCCGCCACTGAAACCATCCCAAGAGGAGCTAGGAAAAACTATAAGCCCTACTGGAATGATGAGTTACAGAAAGTGGAAGATGCAGTAACAAATGCTAGGAACATGGCAGAACGAGAGAAATCCATGGAGGCAAACATCGCCCTCAAAGCCGCCGCGGCGAAGTACAAACACACTCTCAAGCAAACAGCAAGAGAAAGTTGGAAAAATAAAACGGAAAGTTTAAACCTGGACAAAGAAGGGAACAAGCTATGGAAGCTAGTCAGAGCCATGAACGACGAAACCCCGTCAAATAAACAAATTACTATCAAGCAAGGCGAGAACTTGATCACAGGTAAGAAAGCCGCAAACGCCTTTGTCGATCACTATGCCAGAGCAAACCACATCGAGGTCCCTGCAGATAAGCATACAGACATTAGCGAAGAGCTAAAGGGGCACGAAAACATAAATACGGCTCCTGAAGAGCACATGATGGCCAAACTAACAATGCGCGAAATGGAAGAGGCTATGAGAACACTAAAGAGAAGGAAATCTCCCGGAAAAGACGGGATAACAAACGAAATGCTGATGGGGCTGGGCCAAACAGCGAAGAAAAAACTACTATCAGTCCTGAACCAAAGCTGGAAAAGGGGTATTGTACCCCAGGCATGGAAAGATGCAATACTGGTACCAGTACCAAAAACAGGAAAGGACAAAACAGATCCGAATGGATACAGGCCCATAAGCCTACTGAGCTGTGTCGGCAAGCTGATAGAACGGATGATAAACACCAGACTGATGTGGCATCTGGAAGAAAAACGAATACTAATTCCACAGCAAGCCGGCTTTAGACAGCACAGATCCACTGAGGACCAGGTCATCCTCATAGCCCAGGAGATAGAAGATGCCTACCAGGCACAGAAACACACAGTAGCTGTTTGGGTGGATCTGGAAAAGGCATTTGACAAAGTCTGGAAGGATGGACTTAGAGTCAAGCTAAGAAGAAGTGATGTTTGTGGGAAGATGTACAAGTGGATCAACCACTACCTCAAACAAAGAACGGCCAGAGTCCAAGTACAAGGGCAGATGAGCAAAAAGGTGACACTCGAACAGGGAGTACCCCAAGGGGGAGTACTGTCACCCACACTCTTCCTGGTATATATAAACGATATTACAGAGAATATACCAAGAAGAGTCCATAGCTCAATGTTTGCAGACGATCTGGCTATGTGGACCTCTGAAAAGAATCTCACCATAGCAAGAAATCGGATGCAAACGGCCCTAACATCGCTGGAAGAGTGGGCGAACTCATGGCTGGTCAAAATAAACGAGGAGAAAACCACGTGCACAATATTCTCGCTCTCATTAAAACCCCAAAGTACCAAATTAAGCCTAAATGGCAAAATCCTGCAGCCAAACGACAACCCAACCTATCTGGGAGTCACATTTGATCGGCGCATGACATGGAAAAGTCAGATTGAGAGAAACCGAATGAAAGCCAGAGAAAGAATGGCGATCATGAGGAAACTTGCTGGCACAAGCTGGGGAGCAGACGAAGGCATACTAAAGAAACTGTACACTGGAAGAGTGAGACCAGTTCTCGAGTATGGCATCGCGGCATGGACAACAGCAGCGAAGGCGAACTTCGATAAAGTTAACAAACTTCAAAACCAAGCCATGAGAATCATAACAGGTGGCATGAAGTCAACGCCAATTGTAGAACTTGAAAAGATTACAAAACTGCAATCCATGACCGACAGAAGAGACTGCAGAGCCCAGCTGCAGTCAGAGAAACTCCGAAGACTGACGGACCCTCCAATGTACCAGAGGCTAAACAATTTGGGAACTGGGAAACTAAAGCGGAGAAACTTTGCAGAAATAGCCAAAGCAAAGATGCACGAAGATCCCATAAACGCACTAACAACACCAAAACCCATCACTACTGTACGAAAACCTACTTGGAGGCAGGATATATTTCCAGAGGTGGTAGAAAATATACCAGGTATTGCAAATAAAAACTGCCAGACCGAAAAAGAAAGGAGAGACACTACCCTAAGCTTCATAACGAAAAGCTACCCAAGCATGGACTGGACCCATGCATACACCGACGGTTCTGTAACAAACACTACACAGAACGGAGGGGCAGGAGCATTCCTGAACCTACCAAATGGCAGAAAAATAACACTGTCATTCGCTACTGGTAAGTACACAAGCAATTTCAGAGCGGAGGCAGAGGCACTGAGGGCGGCAGTGGAAGAAATGGCAACACACAGTGAAAATGAGAGCCACATAGTCTTGCTGACAGATGCTCTCGCCGTAGTCACAGCGCTAAAAAGCCAGAAAAACACTGAGCTTAATGACTTAAGAGCAGCACTCTGCAAACTGTGCCAGCTGTCCGCACCAAAAAGGGTAGTGGTACAGTGGGTTCCGTCACACTGCAACATCCAAGGCAACGAGGAGGCAGACAGACTGGCAAAAGAAGGTGCAAGGCTACCACAAACAGATACCAGTATGACGTACGAAGAGTCAAAACGGCTTATCAAAGCCAGGTACATTACCAAATGGGAAACCGAACATACTGGTTACACCAAAAACGATGCTTATTACCAGTTGAACCGAAGAGAGCAGGTCGTTGTCTTCAGACTTCGCACTGGCCACAATAGACTGAGGTACCACCTATTCAACAAATTGAAGATAGGGTGTACCGACGAATGCCCGTGCGGTACTGGTAAAATGACCACTGAACATCTGCTGCAGAACTGCCCGACATACGGGGATCAGAGAGAGCAGATGTGGCCATTGCCAGTGGAACTGCAAGACAAGCTCTATGGTAGTGGCGAGAGTCTCAGGATGACCGCCGCTTTTTTCGAAAAAATAATGGTTACTGTCTGACTGTGTACGCAGAAGAAGAAGAAGGATCCTGGTGTTGATCTAGTAGAACAGATTGGATCCTGGTGTTGATCTAGTAGAACAGATTGGATCCTCGTGTTGATCTAGTAGAATAGATTGGATCCTGGTGTTGATCTAGTAGAACAGATTGGATTCTGGTGTTGATCTAGTAGAACAGATTGGATCCTGGTGTTGATCTAGTAGAACAGATTGGATCCTGGTGTTGATCTAGTAGAACAGATTGAATCCTGGTGTTGATCTAGTAGAATAGATTGGATCCTGGTGTTGATCTAGTAGAACAGATTGGATCCGTGTGTTGATCTAGTAGAATAGATTGGATCCGGGTGTTGATCTAGTAGAACAGATTGGATCCTGGTGTTGATCTAATAGAACAGATTGGATCCTGGTGTTGATCTAGTAGAACAGATTGGATCCTGGTGTTGATCTAGTAGAACCGATTTGATCCTGGTGTTGAACTAGTATTACATATTGGATCCTAGTGTTAGTTTAGTGGAATAGATTGGATCCTGGTGTTGGTTTAGTGGAACAGATTGGATCCTGGTCTGTCTCATGAAACAGCTTGGGTCTTGATCTAGTAGAACAGATTGGATCCTGATCCTGGTCTATGCATGATAATGAGCATGTGCCTTGGCCTGGGAATTTTTTTTGACAGGACTAATGGACAGTATTGTTTAGAGGTGGTTAGGAGAAAGATGCGAAGATAAGGTAATGTAATATTTTAGTCCTGCTCATTTGGTCTCTATAGAACTGCTTGGGGAAAATGATCACTATGCCAGCTACTTAGACGTTGTGTACCTAAAATCTGAAGGTGGTTGTTGACTGCATTTTTAGACTAAGCGGAATGTCTGTCCTCATGGATGATAACTCATCACTTTAAGATTCTGAGAGTATGTGGAATACCCAAATAAATAGATTAGGGTTTCTTCTTCTTCTTCTTTTTCTTCTTCTTCTTCTTCTTCTTCTTCTTCTTCTTCTTCTTCTTCTTCTTCTTCTTCTTCTTCTTCTTCTTATATCAGGAACGAAAGTTGGTCACCTGCGAAATGCGATGTCTACGAAAGATCACTAACAACACCAGAAGAGATAGAATCACAAAAATGGATATTCGGGAGAAGGTTGGAACAATTCCCTGCCTACAGTACAAAGAGCAACAGAGAAGGAATGGGTTTGGCCACATTGTGAGAATGCAACCGGACCATATTGTTCGTGCAACTTTCTACAGGAGAACATCAGGAAGAAGGGCGAGAGGTAGACCGAGGAAAAGGTGGATAGACACTGTAAATGAGATATGCCGTAAAATGGGAACAAATGTTACTCGAACCAAGAGAGAGGCGAAAGACATTCATACCATGACACTTGGCTACAACATGGTAGAACGTAAGAAGACACGAAACAGAAGAGGAATTCTTGAATATATCTAAAGAAAGCATCGGTTAACCAGGGGTATGTCCATCAAGCTGTCCATCCAAGAGTGGTTACGGCGATAGCCACGCGTGCTTTCTCTGTTCCTCGTATGTTGGGCACCTTTGTAGCAGATGATCAGCAGTTATTGTGCCAGTGCCCACATTCGTTGATCTCTGTGTCCTATTCCTTGTTTATTTGAACGGGGCTCAGTCTATTGTGGGCTGTGTGGTGTCTCAGTCTGTCGTGGGCTGTGTGGTTTCTCAGTCTGTTGTGGGTTGTGTGGTGTCTCAGTCTGTTGTGGGCTGTGTGGTGTCTCAGTCTGTTGTGGGTTGTGTGGTGTCTCAGTCTGTTGTGGGCTGTGTGGTGTCTCAGTCTGTTGTGGGTTGTGTGGTGTCTCAGTCTGTTGTGGGATGTGTGGTGTCTCAGTCTGTCGTGGGCTGTGTGGTGTCTCAGTCGGTTGTGGGCTGTGTGGTGTCTCAGTCGGTTGTGGGCTGTGTGGTATCTCAGTCTGTTGTGGGCTGTGCGGAGTCTAACAATTACTAACTGCTCACCTTTGTTTAGCTGGTAATATGTATTTGATTGATGACATGTGTGATCTCCTTCCAATTTGTTTCTGTATCTACACCTGATAAATCCATTGGACTCTCAATAAGGTATACCTGTATCAGGTTGAGGTAGCTTTCCACCATCTCTTGGCAGTCTGTAAACCTATTTATTGCAATACATATCACAATGAGATGGAATCTACTGTATCACAACTCTCCTGAACCTCTAATATAGTTTATTTACTATCGCTCTTAAAGTCAGTATTATTTGGCTTTCCAGTACCACAATTACTGAAGAGTACAATTTGTTTCTCCGTCCTTTTAATTCTACTGCAGTTTTCAAGGCCTATGCTCTGAAGTCATTTGAAAATGTTTCAGTCGTCGCTGATAGCTGTCTTTGCGTACTGTTTTTTAGGCTAAGAAAGAATGTTCCACTTCCATTATCTGTTGCATTTGATGCTGATCCATCTGTAAATGCATGGATACAGGTGTTGCTTGGGCAGTGATTCTTTAAGTGTTTTACAACTATGACTTTCTGTTTCTTTTCTGTTTTTTCCCAATGCAAAGAATGTTTTCCATTAGCTCTAGGAAGCGCTGTTTTCTCCAATGGGGAAGCATGTGTGTAGTGTGCATAGGTCTTATTTGTGATGTTCCATTGATAGGATCTGTTCTCCACTTTTCTTTCACTGATGCTTCAGAGTTATTCTATTTGAGTCTTACCCTTCCAAGCCCATTTATTCTCTGGTACATTGGATAGTCTATCTGGTACATTGGATAGTCTATCTGGTACATTGGATAGTCTATCTGGTACATTACATAGTCTATCTGGTACATTGGATAGTATATCTGGTACATTGGATAGTCTATCTGGTACATTGGATAGTCTATCTGGTACATTACATAGTCTATCTGGTACATTGGATAGTCTATCTGGTACATTGGATAGTCTATCTGGTACATTACATAGTCTATCTGGTACATTGGATAGTCTATCTGAATTTCTTACCTAGTTGTTAGGCTCCGCTGTCCCGTCCACCCTTCATTGGTTGCAGGTTCGTAATTGTGTTCAATTCAGTAATGGCCGTGGTCCTCATGCCCCAAATTATGATTCGCATTGTTTGAATTGCTATTGATTTTGTCAAAGTTTGATTTGGCTGCAGCTGCCCATGATGCACTACCATATTCTAGGACTGGTCTCACACATAAAGAGAACAACTTATTTAATACACTTTCATGTGACCCCCAACTCCTCCTCCCTTTTACCTTCCCCTCAGTAACCGTCTTGCTCGGGAGCCGGCTTGTCGGACATTGCAAGGTCGTAGGGGGAGCTGATCAGGGGACATACTCATGAGATGACCCAACCAAGGTGCCTTCTGCCTGGACATGTGTTCGGAATGGTACCGACCCTTTTTCGAATGTCCTCGTTCCTCAATCTGTCTCTCCTAGAAACACCGGCGGATATTCGCTAGTATCTCATATCGTAGCTGGAGATGTTACTTCCATACCTGGCCTTCCGAGCTTGCTGGAGATGATACTTCCATACCTGACCTTCCGAGCTTGCTGGAGATGTTACTTCCATACCTGACCTTCCGAGCTTGCTGGAGATGTTACTACCATACCTGACCTTCCGAGCTTGCTGGAGATGTTACTTCCATACCTGACCTTCCGAGCTTGATGGAAATCCACGTTCTGAAGGCTTAGGCTAAGCAGGCCCTCAGTTCTGTCCAACTTTACAGTTGTCATCAGGCGTGTTGATGCACATACCATACGTATCCCAGGTTGTGTCTAACCCAGCTAAGTGATTTTAAAGTTTCAGTTCGTCTGCATATGCGAAGCACTAGTCATCTATAGATAACAATTTATATATGGAATTATAATCCGGGTCGTGTGTGGCAATCTAAAAGACCTCAGACACAATTGTGTCCATATAAATGTTGAAAGGCAGTTGGGAGTACTTTGAGTGGTCTTGATATATATAAACGATCTGGACATTGATATGGGATCCATGATTGCAAAATTTGCTGATGATACAAAACTATGCGGTAGTGTCTCATCTAAAGCAGAAGTGGATATATTGAGGCGAGATGTTGATAAAATTCTAGAATGGTCTGTAAGCTGGCAAATGGAGTTTAATGTAGATAAATGTACAGTCATCCACCTGCGTAAATCCAATATGGAACATAATTACAGGATGGGCGAGAACAATATTAGAAAGATAGATAAGGAAAGGGATCTAGGGGTTATAATAGATCATACAGGTAAGGTGAGTGAGCAAGTCCAGGTAGCAGTAAAAAAGGCAAATGCAATGTTAGGTATGTTGAAAAGAAATATTAAACATAGGAGCCAGGAAGTGATAGTCAAACTGTATAAAGCATTAGTTAGACCTAGATTAGAGTACTGTGTAAAGATGTGGAGTACTTATCGTAGAGGGGATATAAACATGCTGGAAAGGATACACAAATGAGCGACAAAGCTGATAGTGGGATTCCAGAATTACAGTTATGAGGAAAGACTCAGAAAACCCGACCTACGGTGTCTAGAAGAGAGAAGAATTCGAGGTGACTTAATACAGGTTTATAAGATAATCAAAGGGACGGATAAATTAGACTATAATAAGTTTTTAAAAAAATTCAACCCCCAACAAGAACAAGAGGGCATAGCTACAAATTAACTAAAGAAAGGTCCAGATTAGATATTAGGAAATATTTTTTAGCCAGAGAGTGGTGAATGCGTGGATTGCATTGCCACAGGAAGTAGTGGGGGCAGGGACAAATAATGCTTTTAAGAATAGATTGGATGCGCATAGCTTTTAGAGCACGTTAATGTAAATGAAAGTGGTTGTATACAGACTCTGCAGTCTTCTAAACCAGCATAAAGACGTTAAGTTAAGTTAATCTCTGGCACACACTCTTGGTGATTGGAAACTCCTCCGTAACATCGTCCTCTCTACGCACCACAATCTCGTCCCGTCGATACAAAGCTCTCATGCTGGCAGCTAAATAGCCTCGTATCTCATATTTCTCCATCCTCACTCACAGTCTATTTCTGTCAACTCTATTTCTCTTGGTAGATAAATGCTAAGTTGAAATTCTAACCGTCTTCAATCGTTTTCTCGCACATCTGTCTTATGGCAAATAAAGCATCGGTGCACCCCTTGGCCTTGTGGAAACAGAACTGGACCCTTGCGGAAACAGAACTGGACCCTTGCGGAAACAAAACTGGACCAATTTATTTGTTAAGACTGAGCTGTGTTCACTTTTTGGAAAGTTCTCTGTTTTATCATTTATATATTTGAGGAACAACGTGAGTGACAGGACACAATCCTGGGTGATCCCTGCTCTAGCGTTCTCTTTCTGCTAGTCTTTTCCAGGTCTTTTCCATCTTTCGAGATAGCCACTGATTCATTTGTGCGTTTTTCAGCAGACTTGTCTTCTGAGCAGCTTGACTTTCAATCCGTCTTATGACACCTTATGGAACGCTTTTTCTAAATCCACACAAACCACCGGTAAATATTTTATTACTCGGGAGCCATCTTCAATGTCCTGGGCAATGTGAATTATTTAATCTTCAGTTGATTGCTGTTGTCTGAAAACAGTTTTCTGTGGAATTAAAATGTGTTTTTCTTCCAAATACCACAGTCTGGTTTTGATCATGCTTTCCGTCTGTTTTCCCACACAACTAAATGAACTGATAGACCTGAAGCAGGGCTTACTTTAGATAGGTTATGCCTGCAGCCATGTGGATCTGTTACGTCTTTTATCTTTCTTCGGAATAACTATCAATAGGGCCTCTTTCAGTGTCTGCGTTACAATTCCCTTTCTCCAACTGCAGTCTAGCACTGCCAGGGGTTTATTTTTTGCTGGTGTGACCAGGCTTATTAACATTTAATTTCTTATCATATCTTTTCCTGGTGATTGTTTGTTTTTTATTGACTTAACTGCCACCAATATGTCGTCCTTTTAAAAATTTGCCATAATGTACTCTTCTGCATAAAATACTTGCGTTGTTATGGTTTTTGTTGTTGTTCTTCGTGAATGATAGTTTTGCGGTTGTCTGTTGTAACTTCCACGTGGTTTGCAGTAGCACAGTGCTCCATAAGTGCAGTTACAGCTTTGTAACGTTAGGGCCAGCGAACCAGAGCTGCTAAGACCCTTCTACACCTTCAAGTGGTGATCCTGGATAACAAGCTGCAACAGAGCAGACTGGCTAAGTAGAATGGATCGAAAATGGAAGGCTAACACGGTACCTAATAATCCATGATGAAGTTGGATGTGTGGACCGAATAGTGCAAATATCGCATTCAAGCTGTAAACTATGACACAACGCATTACGTTCTTCGGACAACATCATACTACATGCAAAGCCCTTTTTAGGGCTTGTCAGCGGGAGTTTGAGAACGAACGAAAAAGAAGTTTTTTGTTTGCAAAAGATCACCATGCTTGATTGTAATTTGCTTGCTGAAGTATTCTTCTGTAGTATTGTTCAGTGCTCTAGCTTGTTTGCAACGTTTGTTTCCCTCACTATCTAGGTTGAGATATTCTGTTTTTTGTTTCCATTGTCTGATTGAAAGTTTTAAAATATATTTTCGAGTGATTTCTTTGAAAACGATGTTCGCTTCCGTTGATTGTTCTCTCTCTGCCAATTTTCTGGTATCTGATAGTTCACCCTCGAGCGATTGAAGTTCCCCACTACATTAAACTGAGCTAAAACATTATTTTTCTGCCTTAATTGCATGAACTCATACATTATTTACCTTCGCTATTTCCCAGAGCTCTTATTTAATTTTTTTTCTGCATTAAGCACCTGAGTTTTTATTTTATTTTTCAACATTAATCCCCTGACCTAAAACATTATTTTTTTCCTTAATTGCACGAACTCATACATTATTTATCTTCGCTATTTCTCAGAGCTATTACTTTATTTTTCTTCATTAATCCCCTGAGCTAAAATATGTTTTGTTTTCATTAATCCCATGTGCTCATAATTAATTTTTTCCTTATCTATTCCCTGAGCACAAACTTTATATTCCTACAAAAATCTCCCTAGCTCATACTTTATTTTTCTACCCATATCCTCTGAGCATTTACTCTACTTTTCTGCATTAATCCGTAAATCTCATACGTTATTTTGCAACATTAATTCCTGACATTAAATTTAGTTTTTCTTCTATGGCGGTCTCCCGCAAACATGTTTCAGACAGAGCTCTTCCAATGATGGCAGTTATCCAGAAACACGTTTCTCAACGACATAATTCCGTCTAACGTAATATTCTCCAGGTTCTAATCTCACCCAAATCTCGCGTTGGCATGTCTCTGCAGACACATTGTTATCTTTGCTTTTTCTTCTCGTGTGTGTTTCCTTCTTGTCTGATGTATACGTGAAGATGGCTGAAAATATTGTTTACACCTTCTAAAAAAAGAAACCCTGCGGCTGTTGTTGAAAAATGCGTCTTATAGATTATTTTATCAGATTTTCTGTGCCGTCACTTATGTAACTCTTAATGTTCTCACTATCGTGTTATTGAAACAACAACCTTGACCTTTTCGGTAAGGTTGCTAAAGACAAGTGGTGTGGAATTTATTTTAAGAGAACAACAAAGTGTTACAAGTTGCAGGAGAATTGCATAAGAAAGATTACTTATGTTTTTTTTTGGCCAATCTTAAAAACGAACATCATATTGGAGAAAGGCCAGAAATAACTTGACAGGAAAGAAATAAGATCTGTGGCAAAAAATTAAAGGTCAAAGCAATGAACATGCGGAAGAAGAAGAAGAAGAAGAAGAAGAAGAAGAAGAAGAAGAAGAAGAAGAAGAAGAAAAGAAGAAGAAGTAGAATAAGAAAAAAGAGGAAGAAGAAGAGTGTGGCGAAGACGAAAATTAAAATTCAATTCGTGATATTTTAATTTGTTAAAACTTTCAGAGGACAAATAAGCAGGAATGGGACATTTTGCTTGACTTTCTGCTTCAAACAGCACATCTGTACTTACTAACTTGTGCTGTTAAGTGTTGTGTTCGGCTCAAGTTGTCTTTCTTGGGATAAACGTGTTTCTTAAGATACACGTCTTTCTTGAGATAAACGTGTTTCTTGGGATAAACGTTTTTCTTGGGAAAACGTGTTTCTTGGGATAAACTTATTTCTTGGGATAAACGTGTTTTTTGGGATAAAGGTGCTTCTTGAGATAAACGTGTTTCTTGGGATAAACGTGTTTCTTGGGAAAATGTGTTTCTTGGGATAAACTTGTTTCTTGGGATACACGTGCTTCTTGAGATAAACGTGTTTCTTTGGATAAACGTGTTTCTTGGTATAAACGTGTTTCTTGGGATAAACATGTTTCTTGGGATAAAAGTGTTTCTTGGGATAAACGTGTTTCTTTGGGATAAACGTGTTTCTTGAGATAAACGTGTTTCTTGAGGTAAACGTGTTTTTTATGATAAACGTGTTTCTTGAGATAAAAGTGTTTCTTGAAATAAACATGTTTCTTTCGATAAACGTTTTTCTTGGGAAAACGTGTTTCTTGGGATAAACTTATTTCTTTTGGATAAACGTGTTTCTTGGGATAAACGTGTTTCTTAAGATAAACGTCTTTCTTGAGATAAACGTGTTTCTTGAGATAAACGTGTTTCTTGGGATAAACGTTTTTCTTGGGAAAACGTGTTTCTTGGGATAAACTTATTTCTTGGGATAAACGTGTTTTTTGGGATAAAGGTGCTTCTTGAGATAAACGTGTTTCTTGGGATAAACGTGTTTCTTGGGAAAATGTGTTTCTTGGGATAAACTTGTTTCTTGGGATACACGTGCTTCTTGAGATAAACGTGTTTCTTTGGATAAACGTGTTTCTTGGTATAAACGTGTTTCTTGGGATAAACATGTTTCTTGGGATAAAAGTGTTTCTTGGGATAAACGTGTTTCTTTGGGATAAACGTGTTTCTTGAGATAAACGTGTTTCTTGGGATAAACGTGTTTCTTATGATAAATGTGTTTCTTAGGATTAACGTGTTCTATCTGTCATTGTAAGCATTATTGTTCTAGGCTTCCACTCATATCGTATGTCCATTTACACTGTTGTTCGTTCATCGCAGTTGATGAGGACCATTTTGTCAACGTTCACTGTTCGCATCAGTCGGAATATGGCTAAATAAGCCAAATAGAGTCCTCAACTTTCTGCTGCAATTAGTTCAAGGAAATTGGGCACGCCCTTCCACCGGGATGGAGAACGTTTTGCACACGATCCATGAGGGTGCGAGGCTGCATACACCAAATATCAAAGACACTTTTATTGTACTCTTTATAGAAGACAGTGGTGTAATGAAAGTGAAATTAAAACAGTGATTTTGGAGGGATCAAGATGCTGAACAGCGCATGAGCTGCAGTATTCAGCGACACATAGCTGACTGCTAGAGCCAGGGCCAGCGAACCAGAGCTGTCAAGACCCTTCTACACCTCCACGCGGTGATCCTGGATAACAGGTTGCAACAGGACAGACTGATTAAGAAGAATGGATCGAAGAGGGAAGGCTAACCCGGTACTAAAAAATGCTTGCTGAAGTCGGATGTGTTGGACCGAAAGGTACAAATATCGTAGTCAAGGTGTAAACTACTACACACAGCATTCCGTTCTCTGGACTATATTCTGCTACTTAAGCCCTTTCAGGGTTTGGTAGCAGGAGATTGAGAACGAACAAAGCCAAGCCAAGCCAAAACAGTGATTTGCGCTTAAATTTGATTAGGATCAAAGAGAGTTGTATACGTCAGCTTCACTCTCTATTTCCACTACACGGTCTTCTTGTATTGTAAGCGCGTAGTAATAGTTGATCAGGGTGCATTATCGTCAGATGACTGAATCATTGTACTTTCTGTCTTGAAATGTTTTTAACACAAGGGATAAATCTTTGCTTATTTATAATATGATGTGTCACAGCAATCTGGCCAACGAAGCGGGGATCGACACTGTAATCCCCATAGTGGTAACATTGCTGCGGTGTTTTGTACTGTACTACAGTCAGGAGGCATTATGATGTTAGAAGCGCCACTATAAAGTCAAGAGTTAACTCAACTCACTACGAGTCGATTTGTGCAACATCGACAAGAACAATCGAGCTGTAAACGGTTACCCGATAGACAGTTAATAAAAGCAAGATGGCGAGGAAGGGAACAAATCACCGCAACTCAGAAATAACTGAATTCTAGCGCGATGAAGTCTCCAACACCCATCACAGACAACAACGTTTTCTTTATTTTTAATTCGGTCACAACAGAGAAAGTAGTTAAGGAAGAAGATTAACCCGCTTAGTCCTAGCAGGGAATGCAGGGTTGTGAGACGGAAGGGCACTGCTCGAGGTTAACCAGATGATAAATGATAACACCCACGGAAGGGATGTCCTCGTGTATAGTGATGGACCTGCCACACGCAATGCGATATCAGGTTGATACTTCTTTGCTAAAGTGAGAGGTCGGTTCGTTGTTGAACAAAGCTGAGTGTATAGGTCAACAACCTCATGTATGAGAATGTAGATGGAACAGTTACCCGAGTTTGAGACGGCTATCTGAGATCTCTTAACGAAAGGCAGTCAGTAGCACGCTTTCCTTCTGACATATCGTGGATTTTTCAGTGGAGT